>WAAD01006845.1:24040-77141 GCA_013389945.1 Fregata magnificens
GCCGGTGCACGGAGCAACAGGGCTTCTTGCCGACTCGAGGCAGGCGGGAGTCAGCATCGTGCCGCCTGCCCGGGAAGGCTGCGGCTCTTCCTGCCGACCCTGCTTGCCGCCGCAACGGGTGGCACGGTTTGGCACCTGTATAACTTTGCTTATGGTACAGAGGGAAGCCTCACCTATGGCTCTGTGTGTGTGTGTGTGTGCGTGAGTGGTTGAATTCGGCCCCTTTGTGCTGGAGTCATGGGGGTTTTGGGTGCTTGATGTCAGGGCAGGTCACAGCTTGTGCAGAACACGATGACAGCCGTATAAACGACATCTGGGCCGTGCTCTCTGGCAGCGGGGTCTCCTGGTGCCAGTTCCCCCTTCAGCGCAAGCCCTTGAAGGGGTCTCACTTCCAGGCAGCACAGCTTTGGAGTACGGCTTCTTCCCACAGGTCTGGCCTTGACACTACAGCTCTGTCAGGGGCGAAGGCAGGCTGTTGCGAAGGGATGTGTAATGATGACAGCACTTTGGCAAACAAGTCCCCAGTGGCCTGGGGAGGGCAGCTACGTGCAGTGTCTTGCCGAACATCCATTGTTCACCCTGCAGGGAGTGGTACCCTCCTTGTCTTGCTCTGGAGTGTGGAAAAACAGCCCTGCAGCATCCTGGCTGTTCCTAATCTCCCCGTTCACTTACATCTCCTAGAAGGCACGGTGTTTGCTGCAGTCACTGTAAAGGGAATTTGCCTGGACAGGCTTAATCTCTTCGGGCCTCCTGGGTGCTCAAGGGAAGTGATTCTTGCAGAGGATTTGGAGAACACATGGGGGGAGGTTGGGTGTTGGTTGCCTTTTAAGCTTCCCAACGCAGGCTCCCCGGTGGGTTAACAAAGGAGCAGCCTGTGTAGCCCTGCTGTTCCCTTTGTTCTCCCACTGGCTGTGCCCTCTTTGGAGAGCTCAGATCTCTCCTGCTTTGATTAGGGATAGGGAGTGACTGATGGAGACATGCAGGGAGTTCATGTTTTGCTGTGAGCATTTCAGGAAACCCTAGAGCAAAGCTTTGGGAGGCAGGATAGGGTAGAGCTGGTTGCTTCTTACAGACAAGGCAAAAAGGAGGTGTTTTCATCGGTGCTGATGTTGTTTGGTGAATTAGCATTATTGCAGACAAGCTATAGCTCCATCAATGAGAGGTATTTCAAATTCATTCAATCCATTAGGCCATAGCAACAAATCAAATCCTGTCATCTCCGTAGGGCTGCCATAGACCTGGGAAACGTAAGGCCCAGGCACTGGAGACGTTTGGACAAAGAGCCAGACAATTCTGCCTGCCTGCACCCCAGCTCTGCCCCGAGCTCCTCCTGACCTCTCTTTCTCAGAAGCAAAGCAGCTCTGCATGAATGTGCTGGTTTTGCAAGTCTGGGGGGAGAGGGAGACAGCTGTCCTCTGTGTGCCAGCTGCATCAGCGTGGCCGGCAGCATAGCTCACCTCCGTCCCATTGATCAGACCGGTTGCTGGCTGTGTCTGTGCAGCAGATAGCAGGTCAGGGTATCTCCAGTTGTGGTGGGTTTCTCACTCTCATTTTCCTCCCTGGGCATTTTCTGCCTGTCTCTTGAGTATGTTGGTTTGTCCCCTCTGAGCAGATTTCTTGCTCAAAAAATGTCAGTAATGGATAATATTTTGCATGTTTCTATGTCTGCTACATTTGTTAGTAGCTGGATAATGAGTGGATTTTGGGTTGTCTGACACTGTGGCAGGTTTCTGTGAGTCTCTTTCTAGGTGGGTTGGCATTGGGCAGGCTGCTGGTCTCTGGAACCGGTTTGTGGTGCCTGTGCAAGGGCAGTTCTCTCTTGCCCGTGGGCTGTCTGAACTGCCAGATGCCTGAGTGCTGTGCGGGCCATGTCTTGGGGGTGTACGCTCAAGTACAGAGCAGGTCCCTGTGCTGTGAGCTGTGGGTGTCCAGACACACGGGCACTTCAGCATAGCAGAGACTTAGGGAGAGAACTGAAGGCTTTGGCAAATCCCCAGAAGAAAAGGTGATGTTTTGGAGTGAGAGACAGCTGTCTCAGGGGCAAGCTAAGGTAGATTTTGTGCATGACCTTGCAGGCTCCTCATATGTTGTGGTCAGTTTGCTGCCTCTGATGTTTTTGTATTCCTTGGCCCGTAGCAGCTGCACAGCATGAAGTCTTCTTCCCACCCTGGTGGGCCCTGATTTCTACAGGAGGGATTTCGATGGGGAAGCTGTTGGCGGGTGAGTTGTGACAGGGTATGACAGAGGCCTTCTGTGAAGAAATAGGGTGGAGGGAGACTGTCCCAGATCAGTTCCCCACCATCCGCTCTTGGTTGGTCCAAGGGGACCTCAGCAGAGTCCTGATCCTTAATGGCCAGACGCTGTCCTCCACTCTCATAAATAAACCTTCTCCAAGAAAGTTTGCTTGAAGTGTTCGCTTCAATGAAAAAAAAAACCCACCACCTTATCTGAGTATTCCCATCTGCCAGTTATAAACAGCAGCAGTCTTTTTTGGCAATAAAATGGTAGCCAGTATTACAGTTGGCCAGCGGGCTGATGTCTCGGCAGCTGCTGAGGAACTTGCTGCTAAACCTTCTGCTCAGAGCCAAGGGGACCTGCGGACCCATCCTTGGTGAGGCTGGACAGTGGCTGCTCTTTGAAACATCTGGGGCTGGCTGCCTCTTGATACACAACAGGGCCACAGACGATCTGGTCTCTTTCTCCCTTGGCAAGAATACACCAGAGCGATAATGCGGTGAGGTGTTTCACATGTAGTCATTATCCGGCTTCCCTTAAGTGCACGTTCTCTTAAGTCTCTGGTTGCAGAGAGCTGATGGAGGCAAGCAGCCTGCAGCACATAGCAATTACGCTGACGCACCTTCTGCCTCTCCGCAGGAGAAACAGGAAAGACCTTTAGATCATCCAGGAGGCTGTATGGGCTGAGGGGGTTTGACACTCACAGGGTTATAGTGGCTTGCAAGTAGAAGCCAAACTGGCCTAGTATTTCCAGGGATTTCCCTTCTGTGGTATTACAGGCTTGCCAGCAATTCTCCATTTTGAAAATACACCCTGCAGGGCTCTATTAGGGTAATGCTGATGCTTACTATTTCCAAAGCACTTTGAAATTCACAAATAGGACTTTCTGACCCTCAGACAAGCAAAGCCCTTTCTAAAGCTTGGAGACATACTGCTGCCCATGGTAGGACCCATGGTAGTGTGCAGCTCCAAGCTCTGTTCTCTCTTCCTCTGTTGACCTGCTCCCTGCTCTATTTCACACGTTTTCACATTTTCCAGAGCAGTGGCCAAAGTTTGGCGTCTCTCTCTCTCGCTCACTCTCTTCCGAGCATCCTTCTGGGCTCTGGTTTGTGCAGGGGATTCTTTCAAGTCTGGTGAGTTGCTGTGCTCTTTATCTCTGTGCCAGGAAACATGGACATTCCTACCTGCAGAGAGGAGGTCTTCTGCACTGGTGACTCTGCACTGCCTATTTCCCTCTGTGGGACAAAGTCACTGAGGAAAATGATAAGGAAGACAAAGCAGCAGAAATTCCCAGCATTTGTGATATTTTTATCACTGAGATTGAGACAAAGTCCATGGAAACTGATTAGATAGCTTCCAGGAAAGCAGGAGAGGCCAAACTCTGTCTTGTTCTTCCTCCTGCAGCTCTGGGAGCTGTGCTTAAACAGGAGAGGAGGCAACGCCGGGGAGAGCTCCTCCAGGGAAAGGTGGCTGGGCAAGGCTCTCCAGGTCAGGGTTACACTAGTAAAGTGAATATGAGCCTTGTGGCTCCAGCTTGTACATAGAGTAGAGCAGGGACAGTCAGAAAAAAGGTGCAGGCAGGAGCCAAGGCAAGTACTGGGCCTACTCCCGAGAGCAGAAATTAAGCAATCCTTGCTCTACAGATACCATGATTTAAACTCTCCTTGCAGCGTGCCTGTGCAGAGGGCTGAAATCCTCCTTGGCAGAGTCAGAAAGCTCTGGAACCCATCCCAGGTTTTCTGGGAACCACAGGCAGGCTGCATAGGTAGTGCTCAGTAGACAAGTGCCTTTTTCTCAGACGTTGCCCTCTCCCTGGGGTGGGGTATGGACTGATGCAGCAGGCGTACAAGAGCATGCGCAGGCGTGGGACTGGGAGCAACGGATCTCTCCCGAAGCTGCCTGTCCTACTCCAGCCTCGCCTGGGTCTCGTTTAGCCAGGGAATGTTTGCATGTAGCATGTTTGCCTATCTGCCAAAAGGACCCTTGGAAGTGGTGCTGCCCCTGAATGCCACCCTGTCTCATTGTCACACCAGCAACCTGCGCTGAACCCAGTGATAGGCTTTTCAGCGCCCTCTGTAGCATGGTAGCTCTTCTCCCATCCGGTATCTGTGGAGTTTTGCTTTCCAGGCTGTGGAAAGTTTGGCTCTGCCAGTGCCATTCAGCTCTCACCCACCTTCTACATGGTTACGTGTGAGGTTATTTAAACCGGTGTTTCACGGTGTTTGCCCTGAGCAAGAATACACAAATCTTGGAAAATATAAAACATATTGCCTTAGAAAAGTGTAGCTACCATTTTGCCTGAACTGCTGGCGCAGTTGCAGTGCTCCTTTCTAAGGAACCTCACGTTGATGTTATTGGGAACACTGTCTGGTAACCTGAACGATGCCAGGAAGGACCGATCTGCCTTGTCATCCTCTGGTTTCTTCTATTCTATCTGGCCCCTAAAAGGAGCCTGTGCTGGCAACAAAATTGCAGGCTAATAGGCACAGAGAACCCAGACAGCTCTTTAATTGCAATAGACAAATAGAAGAAGTCAAAGATTGTCTTGCTAACATCTACTTAAATGTAATTAGTTCACATTATTTTTCTCTGCCATTTTCTCTAATTTAATTTGAATACCAAAATACACACACAGAGGAACAAAAGCAAAATCAGAATAGCATTGCTCCAAGTTCCTGCTCTCATAATATTCAGCTCCTCCTACGTATAGAGGCTCTTTTCCTTACAGTCAGGGAGGATCAGAATCTCTCTTCTGACCCCTCCTGCCTGTGGTCATGGCTGCGGCTCATGTTTCTCTTTGAATTTGCAAAGGTCTTGATGTTGGTAACTGATGCCTGAAGTCTTAATTGAAAAGATTGATTTTGTTAATGATAGCCTGGCATCTGACAGCTTCCATAGAAATCAATAGGAGTTCAGTGTCTCACAGTTTTAAAAACCATGGCACTCATTTAAAGGCTTAATAGGGATTGAAGGGCTTGACTTTACAGTCCCTTGCATCTATTTGAGGCTCATGCCCCCTGCCATACATTAAGCCCTGTGCAATAGCTATGGGTGTGAGTGATGCACCCTGCCAGGCAAACCAAGTCTTGGAGCAGAAAAACCCAACCTGTCACTGAGATTTTATAAGTAAAAGCTCAAGTGGAAAGTTGACACTTTTGTCTTTCTTGGCATCCACGTTATGTTTTGGTGAACTCTTGGTTCCTGTGGAGTTGAAAAGATCAGAAGTCTCTTGTATCTTTATAGAAAATGGATTCTTCAGTCTGGCTGACAAACGAGAATGAGAGCCAGCAGCTGGAAGCAGAAGTTACTATTTGGCAAAATAATAAGGCAGTTGTGTTTTTAGCAGCAAAGAGGAGGAATCGTGGGAAGAGCTCCCCTGGATGCTGCATTGCTAGAAACTTGAACAGGATGATCTTCTAAATAATGTCATTCAGTGCAGATAGCAGTGTTCTCTGGAAGTAGGTGACATCTCTCAGCCTGCCATTAGCTGAACAGCAGCTACCTGGCATCCTGCAGAGATCTCTTTCCCCAGCTTGTCACCCCCAAAGGATCCCATCTCACCATGGTGGAGAGCATACACTCCTCTCTCCAAGCTCTCAGCACGTTCTTCTCAGCTTTGCTTTTAGGGCCCCAAGGTGGTATTCTTGTTCCCCAACATGAGAGATAACTTTCTCTCCTGAGTTTTGTTTTATGGTCACTGGAGGCATGAGTCTTCTGAGCCACTTTGGACATTGACTGTACGTGGAAATGGACTTCACTGACTGTGTTGGCTGGAGATCTGGAGAGGGAAGGGTAGGTGACTCATCCTCATGGAGGCAGAGCACTGTGTAGGACTGGTTCCTGCCTCTGCAGCTGGTGTGTATTGACTGACTGAGGTCAGAGTTATTAGCCAGACAGGGGCTTAGCAGGATGGTTTGCTTGCCTGTAGTACCTCCACCTTTGGAGATTTTCAGAATCCACGTGGACAAGGCCTGAGAAACCTGGCCTGACTTAGACGCTGACCCTGCTTTGACCAGGAGTTTGGGCTACTGACCCTCAGAGACCCCTTCCAGCCTAAATTTGCCTGTGATTCTGTGATGACAGTGGAAGTGAAAACCTGGTAATATTAGGAACCAAAGTTCCAAGGAATTAAACGAGGGAAACCCATAGCTAAAGTCCACCTGGAAAGTCTACCTTGGTCCCTATCTCCCATGCTTCTTTCCCAACGCTCACGCCAAGTGTTGAACTTGGATAAGTGGTGAGAATCCCTAACTTTCTGCTGCGGCACACATATCTGCTTTATGGGTCCATCCACTGGACGGAGGCAAAATATCAAAGGATGTCCTTGAGTATATTGTGGTTGTCCTTGCGCTTTCAAAAAACATTTCAAAAAAAGCTCATATTGCTGTTACCTTGGGGAATCTTACTGTTGAGAGCTTGGTTTTGGTGCCCAGCCCTTTCTGGGCTGTTAGTGGAACAGGACTTCGTAAGCTTAATTGAGAGTAGATCTGTTTGATGTGTAAAGAGGGAACTGAAGTGACAATTTCTCTACCTTCTCTTTCTTTCAATTTTGAGAAACCAGTGAAACTAGTCTTTATCTTGTGTATGGTTTTGTGTATTTCGGAAGAGTTTTCCAGTGTCTTACCTATTCTTCCTTCCCTGACAGCATGACTTGCAACATGAACTTTGCGGTGGCTTCATGACAGCTTGTGTCTTACATATTAAAAAAATATAGTGGTGTTTATACTCTTGTTTCTGCCTATCTTGCAGTGAAGCTCAGTTGTGGGGGTCTGGAAGATTAATGGCACAGACACCGTATGTGGCTCTTAGAAGGGTTTCACACACCTTTCACTGTTGTGGGGTTCTGCTGCCACTGGTCCCACTGGCCAGAGGCAGTACAGGCAGATGATCGCATGGTGTCTTAGTCTATAAGTCTGGAAATCTGCAAGTGTCTTAAACTCCTGCAAAAAGGCAAGTCTTCCACAGGAAATTCAGATCTTTATTTTGAGGTCTTTCTAAAAACCTTTCCCTTTCTTTACTTCCCTATCTGTCTGTTTCATTGTCTGCTGTCCTTCCTGTGCCTGGAGTTCCCTGGCATTGCGGGGTGCCCAAGGTGCCATGCAGGGCAGCGGTAGCACTCAGCTGCAGCCCTCAAGACTGCTCAGGGACCCCTCTGTGGGACTGTTCCCACTTGCTATCATCTCTGGCTGAGCAAGAGCTGGGAGCACGGCACTGACTCTCCTCTGGCTCTGAGCAGTCTGCAGGAGTTTCCTGGAGCCTGAAGACTTTCTCTGGTACTGAAAAGCCCTAGATGCAGATGTAATTCCATGAACGCATATAAGATATCCAGAGAAAACTGCACATTCAGTCAGGTGCAGCGTGGCCCAGTGTGTCCTAGCCAGTGCTTTTCTTCTCACTCTTCTTCACACAGACAGTCTTTGTTTTTGCTGCCTAAGGCATGGAAATCGTGTCCCAAGCTGCCTGGCCTGCATTATGTCAGGAGTTCAAATGCTGCTTTACTTCACAGCCAGACTTCAAGGGCTGTGCTACCCTTCCTTTTTTTTTTCCTTTTTTTTTTCCTTTTTTTTTTTCCTTTCCACTGGCACTGTGAAAAGATCAAATACTGTCTGGATACATGTACAGTGCAGACGTGTCTTGAATGCCTTATGCAATGCTAGCTTTCTGCAGCTCATTGAGGACCTGGTAGTGCAGAAGAGAAGGCAGAGAGGGACAACTGTTTAGCTTGGAAAAGGTATGCCTGAAAAGGGGTATGACATATGGCCTTTGACATATGGTAGGATGATGGGATGGAGCGTTCAAATAGGGAGTGATTGTTCCTCTGTTTATCACTGCGCAGGAACTACAGGATACAGATAAACAGTGGAACCCATTGACACAGGATGTTGGGGATGTGGTTCAAGAAAAGCCACTAGATGAATCTGCAGGTGGAAAATCCATTAGGGCTGGCTAAACAGACAGATAAGCCTTTGGCTCAAAAAGTCCCTGAGGCACAGATGCCCAGAGCTGACTCAAAGGCAGAGAAAAGATCAGTGTGTCGGCATGGATATCAGCTCTGCTGGAGAAATAGGCTGGCATGGGAAGTAGCAGTAGTAGAGGGAAAGAGAGGGAGCCTGTAGCGGGGAGCTCAGCTGGGACGTGGAGGTTCTGCCAGGGGTGCTGCCCAGCTGGAAGGGGTGGAGAGAGGGGTGGTGCAAAGGGACAGAGCTGGAAGACGATCAAAACTCGTACTGGAGGAGATATGCAAAGAGGCTAGCAGGAATGAAGTATGTAGGAAATAAACTACTATATGGGAGGAGAGGCTGATCTTCATCGCTGATAGATGGGAGGTGTGAAGAGGGGGACTGGTCACAGAGGAGAGCAGTGATGCTGAACTAAATGATCAGAGATGGAGGAACACACAAAACCAGTATAAGAGAGCAATACTTGGAGGAGAGGAGGTAAAGAAAATAGTCTATCTGAAGACAGGCAAGGCTGAAGATCAGAGAGGGATGTCTATGGAAAAGTGTCTGTGCAGTGACTGCCCTCACCTCTCTGTTAACTATAGCCACATCTACAGTGCAAGAGGAGTAGACCTGTGGAGTGAAAGAGGTGGTACCAGGACTTCATATCCACAGGCATTTTGGACATTTCAATTTGACCTAGCTGGTCCCGTTAGCAGATGGAGTGCGCTGGGTTCTGATTCTGGAATGATTTTAGTTTCATCTGGAGTGAATCCTCTCTGCATGCTCCAAGACGGCTTTGCAATGCAAACTGGAGTGCAGTAAATGGCAGCTATAAGGAGATTTGCTTCAAAAGCATGCTCCCCATCTGAACCAAACACTACTTCTGCACTTGCACCAATGGATTCGGCTCAGAGTGATGCCACTGGTTTCCCAGAGACTCTGCATTTGCCAAGCCTAGTGGGTGAATGAATGGGCACAGAATCTCATATCCCTGGCAGGGAAAGCATGGATAGTCCTCCCACTTAGTCAGCATCAATCAAAGCCAGACTAAGAACCAAAAGAGCAAAACTGAACCTGCTGTCTCTGCTCGAAATGGTGAATTGATTTTAAAACTTGTGATGCGGCAGAAGAAAGCATTGGCTGTTGTGTCTGTAACACCTGCCTTTGCCACACTCTCGGGCTGGCTTGTTGTGCATCAGATAAATGGGGCCTGCTGTTAGAGAGCTCAGAAGTGTGTTAGGAGTTTTCCAGAGAACAGAGATGTCAATTCTGATTTAATTAGCCAGTCAAAGAGAAAAGCCTCAACTGGAATCATAAAGCAATTCCACAGGCGCTGCATGGGTGTGGGAGAGCTCCCCACACTTGTCTTTTCTGTGGGCCCCTAAATGTTTTTTGCAGGCAGATGATGCTGCAAGGGAGGTGGAAGAACTCTGCAGCTATGGGCTTCAGAGAAGACCTCTGATGCTGCCCGCCACCTTTCAAAGAACAAGGTCCTGCTGTCATTGCTCCCAGAGGGACAGGGACCATTTCCCTTTGCTCCTGGCTCACAACTGGGAAACCCACAGCTGGTTCTTCTCTAGTCCATGTGTCTTTTGTTGCCAAGCCGATTTACTAACAGTGGGATACAACTCCTGGAAGGGCAGTTACAGAGCCAGACCCTTCTTGGCAGTGACAGATAGTGTAACAAGGAGAAAAGGACTCAAGCTGCAGCTGGAGGGAAGTAGGTCAGACGTTAGAGAAAGCTGCATCCCCGGGAGGGCAGCGCAGGCCTGGGACCAGCCAGGTGGAGGCCTTCATCCTTGGGGGTTTTGAAGGCTCCACATCTGCCCTGATTGAGAGCTATGGGCAGGTTCACTGTGAGGCTGGACTGGAGGCCACCAGAGGTGACGTCCCCTGGACTCTGTCCTGGCATTTGTGCTTGTGCTTTCCTGCCCAGACGGTCAGAGTCTGGCTAGTGCCCCAGTTCTGTAGCAGTTTCCATTTTCACCTGGTTGATCAGACTCTGTTTTCCCAGGTAGCTTCGGAGATGAGATCCTAAGGCCATGCTTGGTCTCGCTGGCCAGAATCTCATCATGTCCTGCAAGCATTCTAGCCTGTGGGCTGCTTAGTGCACAAACCTTCAGTCGTGGGGGAGTGTGGTTACATTAGATCACATTGGATTTAAGGGCTGTATCTTCAGACATTCCAGTGAAGCATGTAGCCTCCAAACCTTCACAGAACTCAGGAGAGACATCGGCACTTGATGTATTTCCACCGCCTTGCCATCCTGCTGGCCACTTC
This sequence comes from Fregata magnificens, assembly GCA_013389945.1. NCBI lineage: Eukaryota > Metazoa > Chordata > Aves > Suliformes > Fregatidae > Fregata > Fregata magnificens. Next base: position 34,498 of record WAAD01006845.1, read on the forward strand.
AGATTTCGTAATGTATCTATGTCCTGGGGGCAGCCACAACTCCTCAGCTAGGCAGGAGAGGTTTGGGAAGAACTCTGGCTAGCCCAGTGGACCCCACTTGGACTTCTGTGGGCAACTAACCAAGGTCTTGGGATTCCCAGAAGGTGGCCAAACCCCCTAAACCAGCGATGCTCAGCTTTGCTTCAAGGAAAGCCTTCTGTACGGTCGCCTTTAGCCGAGATACCCCATCTGCCACATGTCTGCAGGCATGCTTAGACCTCACGATAAAGAGCAGTGGGACCAAGCTATCTTCCCAAACAACGTGGCAGGCTACTGACACCCAGCTGTATCTTTTCGATGGGGAGTAGAACTTCGGTTTCTGAAACTCAGAAGCCGGCTTGGCCTTGAATAGCCGGAAGCTTCGTCCTGTGAAACAGAAGAGCGAAAGCATGGTGTTCTGGTTTCAGGAGAAACTGCTGAGCTTGCAGAGGGTCAGATGATGGGTTTTTCAAGGCTGCCTTTCTGACAAGAAATGTGGCAATGTCTCTTAAAGTTTGTGCATTTCACCACTTCCCTTTTATAATGAGTTTTTGTGGAGGGGGTGGAGGAGGCTTCCAGTTTTTATTGTTCTTTGAACCGGGATTGTTGTATTTGCTTTTCTTTCGTAACATAGCAGGATCTTGCCAGGGTAGAAAAGCTCTCTAAGGTGGAATTTGCCCTCTCATTGAATTCAGAAGCACATTAGTACTCACAAGGAAGTTGATAAGCAATAATATTTTCTTCGCTGCCAGGTAACCAGCAGAGTGAAAGAGGGTATTGTCTCTGGAGAATGCAGGCAAGTAGGCTTTATCTTTCTGCCTGAGTACACAGGCTATCTTGGAAAGCTGGAGGTGAACCAGGGGAAGGAGAAGCTCACTCTCCAAAGAGGCTGGGGTGGCCCCATCGTCTGCTTCAGTCATACTGCCTCCTGCCCTTCCTGGGAGCTCTGATAAGCCTAATGAAACCGAGTTGAGTTTTGGGGTCATTTTGGGTTTTACCAGCCTTTCACACTCCCCTGACCCACTACTGTATTTCTTAAAGGCCACGCTGACTGGAGCCATTTGTGTCCTCAACGCATCATCTTTCTTTCTGTCAGAGCTTCCAGAGTAGGGGCACCACATGAAGTAGACACGGGACATGTGGTGAAGGGGGAGGTTGAACTGCCAGAAAATGGTGTTGCCACCAAGTGTGGGATCATCCCTGGTGGATTCTCCTGTCCCTCCTGGGATGCACAAACTGACTTTGCATTGACCAAGCACAAGTTTCTTCACACTTGTTGGAGGGTGGGCCGTGCTCTTCAGCTTGATTTCTAGCTGATGTTGGCTTAAAAATATTAATGAAGCAACTTCTCCTGAGGCCTGGGGTGTTTCACTCCCAGTGTCTGTGTGAGAGGTGTGAATCTTCAGGAAGTGGAGCTCCAGGCGCCATTGGCAGCAGAGTGACAGTGATGGTGCCACAGGTGCCTCAGGTTCCCTCGCTCCAGGGTGAATCACTTCGGTTGCTCATGGGAAGAGCGATGCTTGTCTGGGCACTGCAGGGAAGTCCAAAGTCTGGCAACAGACCCTCCATGGGCACTTCCCAGGCCCTGGGCTTCCTAAGCAACCTGGAGGCTCCCAGCCTGCTTTATGCCTGTCATGAGGGGAAAAACAGCCCCTCATGAACTTCAAAAAAGACAAATGTCAACTTATGCCCCTGATTTGCAGCAGCTCCCTGGCAAGAGAGCAGCTCTTCAGTGAAGGCCATGAGGGTCCTGGTGGGCAGCAAGTTTGACCAGAGTCATCTGGGTAACTTTGCAAGCCCTGCAGGCCAGCTGCAGCTTGCCTGCTCCACAAGACTGTAGGCAGACAGGTTTCTCAAGGAGGCTGTGGGATCTCCATCCTCATCAGGAAGAATTTCTTTACTGAAAGAGTGATTAGGCATTGGAACAGGCTGCCCAGAGAGGTGGTGGAGTCGCCAACCCTGGAGGCGTTCAAAAAAGGTATGGACGTGGCACTCCAGGGCCTAGTTTAGGAGTCATGGTGGTGTTAGTTGATGGTTGGACTTAATGATTCTATGATTCTATGATCAGTCTTCCAAACTCAGCCGGACAGTCTGAGCAACATGACCTGCCTTTGTAGTGAGCTTTGCTGGCGGCTGAGGGTAGGACTCAGAACCTCCAGAAGTGCCTCCTGGCCTAATTTTTTCCTGTGATTCTGTATGCTTTGTTGTTGTAATTTCTTTTTGCTTCTCCCACTTGTCCCAGGGGAGGTTCAAGTACACATTCAGTGTCAGGCTTGAAAGTGACCCCAGCAATAAAATAAAGAACGGGTGACAATTCAGCCAGTACTTCATGACATGGCTTCACTTTACAATGTTCTGGGGGATCCTACCCAAAATACAGTCTTGGGCTCCTCGTCAGGTCAGGTGATAGGAGAGTCTGAGCCTCTTGGGAGCTGCCTGAGGCTGTGGTCTCTGCCAGTTTTTCTCTTTGTTTTCTTCCCTGCTCCTGGCCATTGCTGCTGGCTGTGCAGGGATGACCCAGTTAAAAATAACCTGGCAGAGCTATTTTTGTGAGGCACATATGCTCCCTTGTCCATCTCCCTGCTGTGCCAGCATGACAGAAGAGCACAGCTATGGAGTAATACCAGGTGGTTGGGGATGTGGCAATACAGTGAGCAGGTGTCACCATCAGGGAGTTTTTATGCTGGACCCCACTGGGTGTTGCTGCCTGCCTCAGGGAGTGCATTGTGGCCTCAACTTTGACTGAATGCAGTCGGAAAGCTTATCTAGGATGGCCACTGGATTTTTGCTGTCTCAACCTTGCCTTGCGGAGAGCAGTCTTGTTTCCTCCCTGGCAGCACTAGCCTGTCCCTGGACATATATGCTTAAAATTATTTTGAGGTTCACACCACTTGGTGTATCTTCTAACATGAACAAAATTTGCAGAATGTGTGTTTTGCCAAGTTTGAGGCTTTGGTGTGTCCTTGGCCCTTGGTGGGCTGCTTTGGGGCCCCTCACTAGAAAGCTGCTCTGAGACGATGTGGTACCAGCTGGTGACAATGTTTGTGGGGTGCAGGGCTGCAGTGGGCTGCTGAAGTCTTGCTGTTCAGTACAGGCCAGGTGTCTATGCAATGTCTGCCTTCCCCAGCCCAAGTAGATAGTTGGGCAAGGCAAAAGTACTGGACCCCCTTCTGCTTGTTGTCCAAGCAGGTGATGCCTGTTTCAGCGGAGGAGCCACTGTCTCGCCTCTCCTGGGGCTGTGTCCACCTGGTACCCTCTGTGTAAGCTTTGAGCTACTGCTAGCATGGGGGAAGGTCTGACATCCCTCCTCCCAGGGACACGTCTGAGAGCTCATGTCCTGCCCTGGCCAGCGTGCACCGAAAACAAGGGGCAAGAGGGGCTACTGTGCGCACTCAGAGAAAGGTTTGGGCCTCACTGTTTTGTGGATGAAGAAACCAACTCATTTCCATCTTGAGTGACCCCTTCACCCCCTGCTTCATATCCTTTGTATTTGTGCAATGTTTATACTACAGGCAGAGGTGTTTTTTCACAACCAGCTTTCCAGGGCACTATATTTAAGTATCTTTGCCATGCTGGAGAACTGCAAATATTTTGGAGTGTTATTTAGAGCTGGATTTTCTGATGAAAGACAACACATCTCTAGAATATGGTCTCCTTTGAGATCTTGCTCGCTGTTGTCATTTTGTCCCACACCACCTCTGCAGATACTAATCCATCCACAGCAGCAGCACATCCTCCCTCAGGCAGCCAGTAGCCTGCAGGTTGTGCTGCTGAAAAGAGGTGACAGAAGCAGTTCCCACAGCTCCTGGTGGGCTGCCAAGAAGACGAGTCCTTCGTGCTTCTGCAGAGGGCTGATGTTCAAACTGGCGCTAGTGACGGACATGAACAAAGCACCGCTTTCCATCACCTGCTTTGCCTCTGAAAATACAGAGGTTTGAGCATATGACTGAGGCTTGGTTTGGTGAAGGCTCTTTGCTCGTACCCCCACACTGGGGAAGGGTACTTTGATTATGAGGCTGCTCTATAGCGCACGAGATGGATGCGTGCTGGTGGGGCTACCTTGTCGCCTCGGGAAGGAGAGGGCAGCTGGGCAGCTGCAGGCTGTGAGCTGCTGCTTTTGGGGGGTGGCACGTGTCTGTTTCTGAAAGCAGACTGGAACCTTAGTCTGAGTTCCCTTAATCTGAGCCCTGTAACGGTGGGTGTGGATCCTTTAGGAACAAAAGACAAAGAAGGGCAATTGATAAAATCAAGGCCCAGCGCAGGATGGCTGATTTAAAAGGCTGGTTCCCAGCTGGCCGATTTAAAAGGCTTCCAGCTCTGGTAGCAGATAGGGTTGTTTTTCCAAGGATATGCCTCTGAGCAGCTGTAAAAAGGTCCTGCTGCCTGATAGAAAGGCGTGCTGAAAGGTTTTTATTTGCTACTGTGGATTGATTGGAGTGCAGATGCTCTGGAAGATGTGCTGCATTATTCATGTGGTAGATGCCTTTGCTAAAAGCTAATGCACAGCCTGGAGGTTGTGAGAAGTGGTACAGTCCTTTGTGTGGTTTTGTTGATTCACTGGAGAGCCCGGACTGCTCTTAAGCTTTTTTTCTGAATACTGAGATTGGTAAAGCAAATCGAGGAATGGGAGATCACTTAGCTAACAGCTCTCCACCTCCTTTCTTGTTTACAAACTATTCCCAGCCTTTTTTTTTTTTTTAATACATTATTCATACAAAACTGCTTGCTAGACTGGTCCTCTTTGTGAGGCTGCACCAGTAAGTCAGTTTTCTTGCGGCACCAACTTAAACTGCTTCCCTGACAGGGCTCAAGTGTCTGAGGTGCAGTATGCATGCCAACACACAGTTTGAAAACCGAGTGTCTGCAGTAACAGCGCCCCACGTTGGGTTCTCCATTAATGCATAGTTAGTAGTCTTACGCATGAAGATTCCCGCTGATGAACCTAGATGCTGGGGGCACCCACCACCAGCACCAGGGCTGCGAGAAACAGCTCCTGCGTTTCTACATGCTGGCCGCAGTGGGAGGACCGCACGCAGGGTTCAGGGTGCCATGCTGTGAGGTACGGGGCCCTCTTTTTGTGGGAAGAGGCACAACTGCAGCATGCATGCTTGTGCCTGGACTGCCTGAGGCGCCAGAGATCCCCTTCTCAGCTGCTGGCAGCCAGCAGTGTGTGCTTCTTGCAGAAGCAGCTTTAAATTATACTGCAAACCCCGGACTCAAAGATGGGAAATGCTTTTCCTGCTTGTACCACATCTGGTGGGGAGAAGACCTTGCTGGACTCAGCAAGGCATACTTTGTTTCCCAGTTGTGGCCACTGACCGTAGTTGCACTAGCCTGTGGGCCGAATGCATAAAAAAGCCAGCCTGGGAACATGTCTCTTTTGGTAGCTCCCTTTACTGTCTTTTACCAACAGACTGTCAAGTGACATGGTCAAGGCCATGGTCCAGTGGTCAGGTTGTCCATCTGGGGACTCTGAACTGACACACCTCACATCTAAGGCAACATCCATGTAGGCAGGATTTTGCTTCTCAGTCTACAGTTGTGGAAGAGGCAACTGCCTCTGTTTGCCCTGCGTTAGGTGGAACAAAGCTGTGAACCAAGAGGTGAAAAACACCGTATCTGTACCGTTTATTACTCTTGTAACAATAAATCTGTAGCCTCTGAGCTTGTAGTATTGTTTGGGATGACATGTACAGATGGTGTTTAGAGCTCTGGGTTGCTGCATAATCATGTTGTCTGGTCGACTTTGGATCCAAAGGAATTTATTGCTGATAATTTCTCCTTGATAGTGTTATTACACAGCAGAAGTGGAATTTGGATAGCAAGGTGCGACCGGGGGTGCATGACCCGCTCTCTTGCAGATGTGCCTAGGAGAGTGTCCACAGCTTGGAGGGGAGCCCAGCTTAAGCTCTGAGGCTCACAAACCATTTGGTGTGGCAGGTTTGAGAGAAGCTGGACCAGAAACGAAACAGTCTGTGCTTATTGGCACCCGACCCAGGAGGCTGATGGCCGGTGATGAAGTTCTGAGGGCTCCGGTTTTGGCTTGAAGCAGTCGCTCAACACAAACCGTGATAAAACATCTGTAAAAGGCAGGAGACTGTTTTATATGTTTGTGTCTTACGAATTGTAGATAACACTGACATTTCTCTGTTTGCCTTCAGAGTTGGCTTTTTGAGGACATACTTGTTTTACATTTTGAAACTTTAAGGATGGAAGCCTGTGGGTAGATTTAAAAAAAAAATGCAAACTCAAAAATGTAAACCTGAGAGCCTTAAGTTAGTGAAAAATGTTGTCTGGATGAGGGTTGAAGCCAGCATGCCAGCCTGTAACATGGCTGCGGCAAATCCATGCACTGGGGCAAGTGAAATTCCTACCATAGAGCAGCAGGGCCATATGGCATAGCTGCTGTGTGCATATGCCCATGCTCTGACTGCACTGCGGGGTGCAGGGAAATGACTGGCAAAGGGCAACAGTCAGACATGCTGGACCTAAGAGGTGGATGATAGATTACTTGCAAAAGCAATCAAATTGGCAGGAGCGCATACATTTTCTGAAGAAAGTGTTCTCTGGGAGCTATCCCCCACCCCTTTCCTGTGCAGGAAAAGACAATTTCTGTTTCGAAATTAAAGAGCTATGGCTGGAATAAAAGGAAGAAGAAAATAAAATGGGATTGACTGTGTTATCTGCTGAGCTGTCAAGTGTGAGCTGTGATTGCTCTCTGGATTTCTACACCTATTGCTTTCCATGTACTGCAAAGCACGGACACCTTTACTTATGCTGTTACTACCACTGGGCTTTCCAGGTCTGTTTATGTGGGAATACTTTTTCAGGAGAAGCTAAAGCCTGTCTTTATCTTAATACAATCACACCAGTGTTGCTGGTCCACCTTGGCATGCAGAAACTAATCCAAAAGGGGTACTTCTCACAGGGGAAGGTGAAGATGCTCTTCATCGCCATCTTGCCTGTAGATAAGCATGTCTGCACAGGGGCATTTGTTGGTGTGCTGAGCAAAACCCAGTGCAGGCAGGGGTGTGAGACAGCCTGTCCTGCAGAGAGCCGCCTGGATGCACTGCGCTGCGGGCTTGACTTTCCACAGTAGGAGCAGCAAGACTTCGTGCAGCCTGAGAAGGTGTGCTGTGACAGGAGGCATCCTGACTCACTGATTTTGAATTTGGACTCCTGGGTGTTGTTCCAGATCTCCGGTCACAGGTGAGACGGGAGCTCTCCTCCTGCTGCTGGTAAGACTTTCCGTGAGTGACCTGCTGACAATACAGATATCTGGTGTGCTGGACCTGGAGCTCAGTTTCGTTTATTGGAAAAACCTGTTTCTGAAGCCCCACGAGAACAAAAGCTTGGAGATGCCAAAGAACTTGCACCCCTGGTAGGCTGTTATGAACAACAAGCAGTCTCCTGTCCTGCATGCAGTCCAGTCCCTGGACCCCAGTGAGTACTGGGGTACTGGTTGCTTAGCCAGTGAGTTGCCACCTAGCAGGCTTGGTGTGCCCTGTGATCACCCCAGCAGCACAGTCCTGGCTGGCAGGACGCAGAGCTTCCAACCATATTGGCTTCTTGCAGGGACAAATGCAGAGCCCTTCCCAAACCTGGCTAAATTCCTCTACAACTGCAAGAAGGGATGAGGGATAGATAATTCGGGCTACAGTGGGGCAGGTGAGGTTAGGCAGTGCTCATGGCAGGTGAGTGGGGACCCCAGTCGATGCGGGCTGCAGGACACATGAAGAACTGTCTGAAATAAACTCAGCGCAATTAGCAGGTTGTCTTTGAGGACTCTGCAGAGGGTGGAGGAGATTTCTGAGCTCTAGACAGCGGGAGGCTTGAGCCTCTCCATTAGGAGAATATCAGAACAACAAGAAAAAGCAGAACACATGGGAGAAATAATGAAAGAGGCAGAATGAGCATGGCAAAAACAACCATCTCAACACACTCTGATGTCCTCTTGCAAAGGGTGGTGAGCCTGGTGGATGTGAAGAAGCAGGAGATGACATTTATCTTGACTTTAGGAAAATGTTCAGTTCTGTCCCACACAATTAAGATAAGGGAATATGCACTAGATACACCCGCCTATGTTAAGGTACATGTAAATCTGGTGAGGGAACTACACGGGAGAGCTTATGTGACAGTTAATTATCAAAATGTGAGGATTTATTGAGAAGAGTTTTGCAGGGTTCTTCCTGCCACTGATGCTGTTCGGTATTTTTGTTAGTAATTAGGACAGAGGAATAAATAATAAACAGGAAACGAGGAGGAGCAGGAAGCCTGCAGAAGGATAGGGCTCTGGTTTGAAATTGCCTTGATGAGCTGAAGAAATGGCATGGGAAAATCAGGATGCAGTTCCGTAGTGAGAAGTTCAGGTCTTCAGATGACTCAGTACCATCAGACCCAGTGCAGTTCTGTAGAAGAGTGTCCAGGGGCTGCAGTTCATTCCAGGCTGAGCATGACCCAGTGACATGCTGTAGCAAGAAAATGATAAATATGAACGGGAGAGTATCTGGTAAATTATAAAGGAGGCTCATCCATGTTAATAAAATAAATGTACACCAGTTTTAGGTGCAATCGCTCTGGAAAAATACAGATGAGCCAAAGAGAGGGGAAGTGAGGAGGACAAATTCATCACCTGTTGAGAAAACATGGCTGACAGAAGGAGAATGAGGTAAAAACTGGAGAAGACTGGAAAGCTATGTGTCAGCTGGGGAGGAAAGCTTGCTGCAGGAAGAAGGGAATAGTCTCTTTCCTGTGATCTGGCTAAACAGGATAAGAAGCAAGGGACATTGATTGTACAAAAGGAGATTTAATTTTGAAAGCAGGGAAAAGCTTTGTAATCGTAAAGGCAGCTGAGTGCTGGGATAAGTCTCAGAGGAAGATGATGGTCTGTCCATTACTGGAGAATTTGAGAAAAAGATCATTAGGGAAGGATGTAGAGAAATGAATGAGAAGAATAGGAAAAAAGATGGGCTCCCAAGACCTGTGATGATCTGCCTCCACAAATTTATCCTTCCTGGGAGACATGTAGGTGTGTAAATAGGGGCGTGAGGGTCTATTTCAAACTTAAGCCTGCAGCCCTCAAAAAGTAGATATTTCCCATTTTTCACAAACCACTTATCCATTTCAGGACCTTCTTGCTAACCTCATGCTGCCTTATCACCGTGGTGAGGAACCATGCTAGTATGGAAACTGAGTACACCGTGTCACAGAGATTTTGGCTTTTGTTAGTGCAGTTTGGCTTGTGAGGCCTGGCAAGGGTTTACAAAAGCTGTGCTGACTCTCCATCTATCTCACTTTTATCTGTGTATCTGTGAACTTTGTTCCATTTTTTTACTCCTTTGATGTAATTTTACTTTCACCAGCCTCCCCTGAAAACCTTCTAACATTGCTTTCTTGCTTTCCTCATATGGTTGGATTTAAATGAGAGAGTGCACACTGCAGTCCAGCTATTTTTGTTGCTTTAAGTCAGCTGGTTGAGTTGCTGCTCATTTTACTTCCCCTGAGCATGGCCTGTCTGAGGAGTCCCTGGCAGGCAGTGTTGTGTAACGGGAACTTCTCCCATCTCCTTCACGCTGAACGCACATGGAAAGTTCTGGTCTGCTTTCACCGTATCTGCTTGGGATGCTCTCCCTAGAGATCTCTGTGCAGGTTTCACAGGATCATAGCATGGCTGAGGGTGGAGGCACCTCTGGAGATCGTCTAGTCCAACTGCCAGCTCGAAGCAGGTTCACCTACAGCAGGTTGCTCAGGGCATTGTCTGGCTGGGTTTTGACTGTCTTTAAGGGTGGAGACTCCACAGCCTTCACACCTCTGCCAGTGTTTGACCATCCTCAGAGTAAAAAAGTTTATTCTTACGTCTAACTGCCTGATCAAGCTCAGGCTGAAGGGCCTCTCATTCCCCAGATGCTCTGTCTGGCCCTTTTTGAAGATAAGGGTGACCTTTGCTTTCTTCCAGTCCTCAGGGACATCCCCTGATTGCCATGACCTTTCAAAGAAAACCAAGAATGACCTTGCACCAACATGTCTCAGCTTCCTCAGCTCCTGTGGGTGGATCCCATCAGGCTCTTGTGCATGTCCAGTCTGTTTAAATGTTCCCTGACCTGGTCCTCCTCCACCAAGGGTAAGTCTTCCTTGCCTTGGACTTCCCACCGGTCTCAGGGGCCCAGGATACCTGAAGGCTGGTCTTAGCAGTAAAGACTAAGGTGAAGAAGGCATTCAATGCCTCAGCCTTTCTGGTGTCCTTTCTCACCAAGTCCCCATTCCCATTCCTCAGCAGGCCCACATTTTCCCTAGTCATCCTTTATGCTGATGATGTACTGGTAGAAACCTTTCTTGTTACCCTTCACATCCCTTGCCAGATTCAACTCTAGGTGGGCTTTAGCCTTCCTAAGCCCAGCCCTGCATCTTTGGACTGTGTCTCTATATTCCTCTCAGGACACTTGTCCCTGCTTCCACCTCCTGTGTGTATCCTTTTTATGGTTGAGTTTTATGAGGATGACCTAGTTCATCCATGCAGGTCTCATGCTGCCTTTGCTTGTTTTCTTGCATTTTGGGAGGGACCATTATGAACTTGGAAGAGGTGAACCTTGAAAATCCTGCTGTAGTTGTGCTTGAGAAAGAATTTAGTAGCTTTTGTGCCATTTAGAAATTGTTCCTCATCCCCTTAGTTGCACTTTTTTATATTAAATCTGCCTAAACTTAAGAGCCCCTTTCTATTTTCTTCATTTGGCTGCAACTTTAACCTCTCTTGCTCCCAGTATAGTGCTCTTGAATATTTCCATGCCACCTGCAAGGACTTAACTATTTTAGCTGCTGCTTCTATCGCTCCTTTGCAACAAGCTTCCTCATTTGTGGTTGGAACTACTTCCTGAGCCAAAACAGAGCTGCAGTTAATGTTTGGGCTTTCTGCCTTCTCTGGGCAAAAGAAACAGTTTACATTTCCTTTAAGAAAGGAGCTGAAATGCTGGAGATCTGTTACAACACCTGCATCTTCCTGGTGCACCAGCAAGAAGCCTCCTAGGTACCTGAGGACTGGAAGATGGCCCGTGCAGTACCACTGCCTGTGGTTGGCAGTTGTTGGGGACAAGATAATCTGTTCAATGTTCATCTCCATGATCAGTTCTTAGCAATATTTCCTCCACAGTGACAGCAGTGTATTTCATACAGCCTTAACCAAAACTTTTCATGCCCCAAGACAAGGAATGCTTAAAATGAGGAAGGACAGCACGACCCTTTCAACACAAGGTTTGGACGGCTGTATGAGGGTTTGGCTTTGATTATTGATGTATTGATTCTCTTGGGAAGAGCTTGTTATAAATGAGGTGTCACCAAGCAGAAGAGGACAGGAGAGAGGAGCATTTGCCTTTGTGGTAGAGACCTTCAAACATGAGGAAGCAAGAGCTGCTAATAGGATGAGATGAGGTTGGTCCCAAACCAATGGAGCAAAGGGTGTCTTGGCAAAGCCTCCACCTGCCCTTGCAACAGTCTGACGGCTCAGTAATTCCCTTGGTGTTTTGAGGGGTCTCCTCTAGTTTCTTTGTGGGCTACAAACCAGGGACTGCCTCTTCATGTGCCTGGTAGTGCAAAGGACTTGGTGTTTATGAATACACCCATATCATTAGTGACCCTGTCTTTAAGAGACTTATAAGCCCAACGGAGCAGGCTTCCCCCAGGCTGCTGGCAAGTCCTCTCTGGGGGCAGGAGGTGGGTGTCTCTGAAAGTATTCCCTGCTCTGCTGGTTCTCCAGGCTGTGCATGGAGAACTGTGAGCAAGTCTCTGAGGGCAGGTCAACGTAAAAAGGGTGGTACAGGGCACCAAGAGAGTGAGGGGGTCTCCCTCCTGGGGGTTTGCAAGGCACAGCTGGAGAAAGCTGCAGCCATACTGATGTGTTGCTGGGGGTGGCCTTGCTCTGAGCCAGAGGATTGTTCACTAACATCTGTGATAAAACTGTCCCTTACTGCTGCTTCTGATGAAAGGGGAAAGAGGAGGGTGGGAACAGGGTGAGGTGTGAAGAGCTGACTGCTCTGGTGAAATCACCTGGGAATAATATTTGTGTGGGGGAGAACAAATGATGGCTGGACCAGACTGTGCTCCAATGGGCTGACTGCTCATGCCTGAGTCTGGCCCGTGTTAGCATAAGAGAATCTGTCCTGTCTTCCAAAACCCTCCCGGGATGAGTGCGTGCTACTTGCAGAAAACTGTATCTTATTACAATACTTGATTTAGCAAGAGGGACACATTTGCCTGCTCTGCTGTTTCTGACGAAGCCCTTTTCATTGCCATGAAAGCTGGTGGCTAACAAGGACACATGGGATGGGAAATTGAAACTGAGCACTGGTTGCTTGTAGCTAGCAGGTGGCACCTGCAGACTAGCTCAACAAGCAGACACCTTTCTTGCCGCTTGCTAGTTTTGTGATCACTGTGCTCCTATCAGGGTTGCAGCCAACAGCCTTTTCTCTGCATAAGGCAAGAAGGAAGGGTGAGAAATGCATGTGGAGCGGTGTGAGGTTGAAGGTTTTAAAGCCATCTGGAAGTGAGAAGATCCTCTGCACGCTGTTTTTTCAATGCCTGTCACTTTGAATGCTCTTGTTTAACCACAGGGGCAGGGTGTATTGGAGCATGTGGCCTGCAGTACCAGGTCTCAGGGAGAGAGATCTTTGCCCTGTAGGAGAAGCATTAGTAGCGTTATTCAGAGTAAATATCATGATGTGATGTATTTGTGTTTGCCAAAACTGTCCCAGCCTATCTGGATGGACCTGGGACTTAGTTGGCTTGGTTGGTTAGTCAACTGCTAAGAGTGGCTGTTTCCCAGTGAAATATGCTTGTATGTGAGTCTTGCTACTGTATCGCATCCAGGTGACAGATGTCTTCAACAGGAGGTATAAGAAATATTGACCTTGCTGACCTGATGTACGTACTGCACTGCTCCCCAGCTGTGCCCTGATGCTGGCTAGGTAAGAGCAGCCTGCTCCACAGTTGTTTCTCTTCTGAGATACAGCAAGAAGCAAGGTGCAGCATGAAGCACGCCTCTCTCTGATCAGAAGAGGGGCCAACAGTCTCTTTAAAGTGGAGACGCTGAAACTAAGACCTTGTGCCTGTGTGAAGATAGCACAAGCCTGGTTTGGGAGCACGTAGCAGATGTCTTCCTGCTTCAAGATAAATCTATTGTGGGGACAGCAGAGTGAGGAGAGGGGGAGTACTTTTTATGGAGCTCTCCTGTACAGTCTGCTCCGCATGGAGTCATGTAATGAAATTTACAGTGCATGTAGCTGGCTCTCAGGCAGAAAACCAGCAGTATTTCATGATATATTAATTGTGTTATTTAAAATAATGTATTTAACTGCTTCCTTTCTACAAGTCCTGGGGTACTTGGAATGGGAATGTGTCTCCTATTTCCCGTGTGCAGCTTGGTGTTCAGCGTAGGGCAGTGTTGAAGCCGACTTCAGGTACATCTTGCTCTCGTCATCTGGCTCTAAGCATTATCTAATTGCCATTGGCAGAGACAAGATAGCTGAAAGGGTTTTTTGAGTCTTGTGGAGTGACTCTTCTTGTCTTTTGGCAGCAAGTTACATTATTCATTTTTGGATAGGGAGGGGTGAATTTTGAGAGGATCAGCTGTGTGGAAGAAAAGGACGGGGAGGAGAGAGAATTTAACAGGAGAGGAGAAGGGTAAGATGAATGAAACCAACCTGAAGATAGTAAGAGAGAAGGGGCCAGAGAAAATAATGGACCTGGGCAGATTTTGGAAAGGCCAGTGATTCTTGCTTTTGTTTGACTTCATTACTTGGAGCTGAGTGCATGTAAAGATTTTATCTCATGGACTGCTGATACAAGACTGAGAAGAGGATGTGTCTTCTCTGGAGCCTTCTAGTTCTGTATCCTTGTGCCAGTGTCAGCCTGCTTATTTGCATGGAGTTGGAAGTTTGAATCTCTGGTGGCACTCTCCTTGGATACTTGCAAACAGTGCTCTCAGGAGACTAGCAAGGCTGCCCTATGGGTTTTTTGGCCATAGAAACATTGCGTAAAAATGATGGGGTTGAAAGGGAAAAGGCGTTACCTAAGCAATACAAGTTTAGCATTCCAAAAGAGAAAATGAAAAGGGAAATGAAAAGTTTTCATGGCATTTCAGATTGAAATGTTCATTGTAACTTTCAAAATCCCCCTTATTAGCATTTGCATTTGTTCCTTTCTCCCCTTTTAATCTCTTTTTGACCCTGCATGCAAAAGAAGGAATGAGGGGTAAATTTATTTTTTTCTGTTGGTCCCTCCGTTTTTCAAACTATTGCTAACTTTCAAGACATTGGGACCTCAGAAAAGTCCTTCAGAACTGTAAATTCTCTTGATTCCCTGTCAGTAAGGACAGGGGAGGAAGAGAGTCCAACTTGCTAGACTGGATCACCTGAACATCTGAAGTGCTTTTCTGAAGTAGGCAGAATTTGGAAACCTGCCTATGAACATTAGAAAACAGTACTTAAAAGTGTTTTGGAAGGTTGTCCTGTTATGTGCTCTCCCCAGGAGTGCACTGGGGTGAGGTCTCCAGAGGTGTGGCTGGATTTCAGCCCATGTCTCCCGAAGCCAGGGCAGCTTTCACTCAGGAGTGCAACAGACACCATGCGGATCACAGGTCTCAAGGAGAATGGAGACTTCTTGTGCGAAACTGGGGGAGCGTGAAGCAAACATAACCATTATTAATTCACTGGCATGTATTTGTACCCTGCTCAGAGGTGAGCAGCCCAAGAAAACAGAAAACAGTTGTTTGGCGAGGGGCATGTACCATCCACATTACGCCTGATGAACTGGAAGGCTCTCAGCCCAGGCGTGGGGTGTTCTGAGGAGTGTGAGCATCTCAGTGCATGTTTGGATGGGGAGAGGATGCAAGTCTGTCCCTTCAGGAGATGCTGTGCCAGATTCTGGTCTCCAGAAGAGCTCTGGCTGTCCTTTGATCACTACAATAGTCCTGAGATTAGGGGCAGAGACAGGCAGTCTGTTCTCCCCTTGCTTACCTGAAGGCAGGCAGAGCTGGAGAGCTTTCTGTTAGAGCTTACAAACTGTTATTAGGCCTAGAAGTTCTGCATTGGCTGAACTGAATGCTGCTTCTGCAATCCATGAAGCCTTTATGTGCCCTGCTTCCATACCAGGACTGTAATACAGTATTGTGAGAGACCCCTCGTCTAATGTGATGCTCTACAGGCAGTGATCTTGCGCTTGCACAGGCTTAGTTTGGATGAAACTTGTAAAAAAGGCTTTGAATAAAGGTGATCTTACAGCTGGTGGAGTAGGAAGCCCATTTGTGTCACTGGAGTCAGCAGCAAGCCTCCTCCCTCTACAGCCTTGAGTCAGCGAAGTGTTAATATGTGTTGGCATGGGGACAGAAGGGGCCAAGGACTTGTGCCTTGATGGATGCATGTTAGGTGGATGCACGCTGGGTGCTGCCAGGCCCACAGATGTGCTGTGCACAAAGATGGAGAGAGGGGCTTAGTTCATATCTGGAGCCTGGTCCCACAGGAGACAGGTGCTGGGATGGCCTGGGGACAGCTCTGGGCATGGAGAGCTGGCTCTCTGCAAACAGTGAGGTGGTTTCCAGCCTAGTTAGCTTGAAAAACTCTGTAGCCAGAGACCTCAGACACCTTCCCTGAAGGAGTTCCAGGTGGCCTAGCCAAGAGGAGAAATTTCTTGTGCCCACTGGGCTTGTTCAACTCCTCTGAGTTCTCCAGATGCCGTTTTGTGCTGCTTTGAATGCTTTTGTGCCTCTGTTTCCTTCCTTTTCCCGTGATGTCACGTGATCTCTGCTTCTGAAGGTCCCACCCCTTTTACTCACCATCATCTTCAGCTCTGCATCTGGATGGGATGGTCTCTTCCCTCTCCGCATCCTTTTTGCAGTCCCATACAGTTGTTGAGGTTAATCTCAGGGAAATAGGGCCTGCTTGTTTTCACAAGGGCAGCAGAGAAGGTTTCAGCTCAAATGCTGCATCAAACAAATGAACTCACATTAAACTTTGGCTTTCATCTACCATTACACCACTCTTAACAGTGATGCTGAACAGTGAGTGATACATTCAAAAGGAGCTACTCTGACCTGTTACTGGCAGGAACGATGGCCCTTGCTAAACAGCTTGGCTGGCAGCATGGCTCTTGGTACCATAATGAAACAGATTGTTCTGCAGTAGCTATATCTGATTCAGCTGTTTTGCCCTGGATGTTAAGAATTGCAATTCTGACATTAAGTATTGCCATTGAAAATTGCTTAAAATGGAGATACTGGGTGCCCTGCTGAGGGGGTTAGTGCAGCCAGTATGAGCGGATGTATCCCTCCCACACTCTGGACATAGCAGGCTTACTGCACATGAAGTCACAATATTATGTGATTTCTCTGTTCCAGCTCTGTGGGTCTGTCTCTTGTCCAAATCAGGGTCAGCCATAGCTCTGTTCTCATTGCTAGGCTTTTATTAAGTCTGCCTGGGAAATGCCGCTGATGGAGATGCATGCCTTTCCCTCTCCCACTCCTGTGACTGTTAGAAAGTTTTACTGCTGCCTAACTGGAGATTTCTCTGATGCAGTTAAAACACATGTCTTTTGACTCTCTATCTCCCCTAGACTTTGAAAGCAGACAATTTATATCGTCTTTGTAGCAACTTTTTCTGTGTTTGAAGTCCACTGTCATGGCCTCCCTCCATCATCTCCCCCTGAAGCTTTCAGGATTTCTTAGCAGGTCATACACCTTTGATCACTGGTCTGTACCACTCTCCACTGAATTCTCCTCTAACTGTCTGGCACCTTTCCTAAGAGCAGTGCCCAGAGCTGAAGTCTTTTGTCTGGCATTTGTGTTGCTGATGATGAGAAAGACAAGCTGAATTGAAATCCCAGTGCAGGCATGTGGAGTGGGGCAGGAGCACGCAGTCCAGTGTTATCCTCTCTGCACACTTGTTGTGTATCATTTCTGTCCTGGAAATACAGACAGCTCATGCCACGGTTAAGTATTTCAGCACAGCGCCAGTCTATCTCATTCCTTGCTTGTATTTTCAGAGCGGGGAACATGCATGGAAGGAAAGAAAATACACAGAGAACATCCAGGCTGGTAAATGGGATTGCTCAGCCTTTCCTCTTGCATAAACTCAGTGGAAAATTGTCACTGACACTAAGCCAGTTCCTGAATCAGGATGGATGGCAGTGGACACTCTTGGCTCCAGAGTCATGCATGCTTGGCCCTTGGCATCTGTTTGGTGGATAGGGTATAGGTAGCTGATAGTTCTGCTCTGTGCACCTGGGAATTAGAAAATGAGTGCCCTTCCTGGCAGCCAGCAGTGGGATGCATGGAGGTCCTGGCTCCCACGTCTTTTGTGTCACCTTTCCCCTCCCACAGTGGGGATCCGCTGTTAACGGTTTGTGTGCGTGATATGATGGGAGATGCCGGATGGCAGATGGTGCGTGCTTTGGAGTTTGCTGGTCCCTTTGGACTGGGAAAGAGCAGAAGGCTGGCATGCACTGAAGAGTGTGCCATATAGGAGCTGGGCACGCTAAGTGGGATTTCCTGCCCCCAAACTTCTTGGTCAGGTTACAAACCCATCTCCCATCTGACCTCGATGTAGTCTAAATTCCTCCCCACTCCAACTGGGTGCAGTGCAGCCCGTGATGTGCATCCAGCCATTGCTGGAGATGTGCATGCCTATTCATATGGGAAGGAGGCAAGGTCTGGTTTGTAGCTACTCCTCCTTTCCTGGAGTGAGACCATCGCACCACCTGGCTGTGGTTCCCTGGGTGAGCTGAGGGGATCTCATCGCTGCCAAAGACACTCCAATTCCCTCTGCTTCCAGCTGTGACGTGACTCCCATCCATTTGTGCTCTGTTTGACCCACATCAGATACTTTTAATGATCTGATTCGGCTTGAGTGCCTTATTTTTTTGTGCCTGTTTTTTCTTTTTTTTTTTTTAAATTCCTCCCCTCCCCTGCCAGGTTAATTTTCTGCTCTCTGAGCTCATGGATGGGACGGAAAGTGCCAGAACACAAATAGTCCAGGAGTGTGTGCTGGAGAGGTCAGCTGGTAGCAGTGTGTGGATCCACACCCAAGAGCTGGTATTTCCAGGAGATAAGGTGCTCATCAATCTTCTTTCAGGCCTTCCTCAGGATATAAGAAAAATAACTTCCTGGTCTGTACGCCCTCCAGCTCCTGGCACTTCGATGTCAAGGTTATCAAAGATGGTAAGAGGCAGAATAAAGTGCTGCCAATGTCTTGAGTTTCTAGACTATTAGGGCTCACTTGGCTGCTGTGACTCTTTCACAAAATACTGTGCACCAGAGGAACAGGTGCTATCAGCTGGGTCTGGATTTCCCATATGTCTGGGTTTCCTCAAACATATTTCACTTTTTCCGCGTGGTTATTCTGTCCAGGAGCAAGAGAAATTAATCCAGAATTCACAAATTTCATGCACAGTGCAGGCAAATCTGTAATCCTAGGGTAAGTGGGATGCAATGGGGCAAGCGGGAACATGCTGGCCTATGGTGAAGCACATGTTCAGTCAGTTGGACATCCATATGCCTGTTTGTTTTGTCTGACATTTCCTGGAGAGCAGTAAATGTGCCACAGCATAGCTCTCCGAAGACTGCTTCTGAGTGCTGCAGACATCCCTAGACTTCATAGCCCTTTTAGGGCTCAAACCTTCAGCAAGGAGCTAGGACCTTTGCAGTCAGATTTCACGGATAAGTCATGAAAAGGTCACTTTTCATAAAAACCTTGTAAAAGAGTCAGAGCTAAAGCACAGCAAAGTCCTTTCAGTGCTGCTGCACTGTGGCGGACCTGGATACTCCATCTTCAACTTTCTGTTCTTTAGAGGTCACATAAGCATTTCCACGTTCATGTCCGGTAAGCACAAAAGGGCTGAGTAGGCTGTTCTTAAGGGTATCGAAGTACCCCAGTGTTTTCTGGGCACGTTTTCAGGTGCCAGGAAGAGGAATCCCACCTGTTCTGAGCACTGGGTTGAGAATTGCTACTGCTTTGCTGTTTTATCTTATAATATCAGACCCAACTGCTGAGCCAAGGACAATATGACTGTGTCTTAAAAAAAAAGGAACAAAAGGTCTTGCAAGCAGCAAACTTACAGATCAATTCTTGGTCAGTTCCCTTCTGGTCTTTCTTGCATGAGCCGTTTGCTGACTGTGCTTGCTGCATTTGTGACTTAACCTGTGCATACACAGAAACAGTAAGGCTAGTTGCAGGCCCATTTTTTTGTGAAGCCTGCACTGTGCTGCGCATTGAAGACATCTCCAGAGGCTTCTCTGCTTACCCTCAGGGCTCCATTATGCTGGGCCACTTTTCCGAATCCCTACTGCTTGAAGGGGGCTGGACCAGACAAAGTTTTCCCAGTCAGAGAGCTTGGATTCTAGCAAGACACCTGTTCTTAGCAGGTGGGAGAAGTTGCAGCCATGACCTCACTTTCTTTGCTGCCTTCTGGTGTGTTCTGCACCTTGGACAAGAGATGAGGATCTTTTTATTTTGAGACCAGCTTGCCTGAAGGTTCCTCTGCTCTGTAGTTGAGGCTCTCCACACGACCAGATCTGTCTCTCAGAGTAGTCCATGTTGTGTCCTTCCTCTTTCAGCTCAGAGCCAAGCACCCAGAAATGCCTGTTGTGAGAGGCTTCAGGGAATCATTTAGAACTATCTGTATGTCCTTGCTATATCTCCTGCAGTTGCATTATCCTGCTTAGAGAGGCAGAGGAGCTGCTTCCTCTGTTTATGCCAGCAGTGAGGAACTATGAAGCAAAATGGATGCATTTTACTCTATTTCATATAGAGCACTGCATATTCTTTCATGAGATCATAGTGCTTCCAGTGCTAGGGCTGCACATCTCAATGGGCAGAAGCTGGCTAGGAAACACTGTCCAGCCTGAAAAAGCTTGTGCTGATTGCCTGCTGCAAGCTAGTAAGCAGAGATCTGAGGAGTGCTTGCAGGGATGTATGTATCCTACTCCAGGACCTCTTGGCAGCTTCAGAAAAAAATCTCTTTAATGTTCTTTGTTGGAAGGTGTGGGAGTGACAACCACAAGGTCCCAGGACTTGGTCTTTGAGAGCTGGGTGAGGGGAGGCTAGTGCTAAAGACATTCTTTGCACCAGCTGTATGGTTAGAAACATATGCACACTAGTACAATCTGCAGTGTCTCCCTCCATCCCAGTTCCCTCTCCCCCCACAGAGAGGCTGGTGATGTTGGGAATTAGGTCGGACTGATGGGGAGGGAAGGCAGGAGGCTGATTCTTGGATTGCAAAGGCTATGCTGTCTTCCTGCTTTCTCCAGGATGCAAAAGGCTCTGTGCCATGATGGCAGAGGACTCATGGTCCCTTCATCAGTCCCTTTCATCCTTTTGTCAGTTCAGCATCAGTCTCTGTGCTGGAATAGCGGCATCAGAGCCCTGAGCAGCACGTGAGGGGGGATCTTCTACTTCCTTACCAGATGAAAGGACTCAGACCTCAGACCTCAGCTCCAGCTGCCTCTCAAGATGGGGACATGCTGCCCATGAGTGTGCAGGGATGGTCTGCATGCCCCTGCTGTGGGCATTCTGGCTTCTTACTGCCCCACAAGCAGGTGGGGTGAGCTAGGGATCCCTGAGCTGTGGCTTCAGGCCTTACCCACTGCGGCACACCTAGGATTTTCAGGACATTGGGCTCTGCTCATGCTGGCTCACCCTGCTCAGACATGGCTGTGCAAGGAGAGGCACTCCCTGTACACTGAGGCCAGCCCTGCAGTGCAGGGAGAAAGCTAACCCCATTAATCCTAAAAAACATCCAGGGATAGCATATTGTTAAGGGACTATGAAAAACATTTAATTTTGGGGCTCTATAAAATGCACAAATGTGCCTTTTATTTGGAGGTGATAGTGCAAGTTTTTGCAATGAAAAAAACAGTCCTGTCTTGTTGATGAAATGTTGGTGTATTTTCCCTCACTTTCTCCCCGCCTCCACCCCTTATACCAGTTGCTATTTGCACAGTTTTGAAAATGGTTGCCCCTCCAAACAGCAGTTTTCATGGAATGGGAAAGAAACGTGTGGTCATCACTCCCTGTCAGAGGAACAGATGGGAGAGCTGAGCCTGCAAGACAAACTTCAGGTTTATTGGGTTGAAAGTTCACATCATATGAGTGTGCACCTTGGTATGCTGCCAGTGGCATTTTTAGGGCAGTACAAGATACACGTGGCTGAGATCCAGAGGCTCTAAAATCACAGAATCACAGAATAGTTGAGGTTGGAAGGGATCCCTTGAGATCATCTAGTCCAACCCTCCTGCTCAAAGCAGGGTCAACTAGACTGGTTTGCCCAGGACCTTGTCTGGTCAGGTTTTAAGTACCTCCAAGGATGGAGACTCCACAACCTCTGTGGGCAACCTATGCCAGTGTTTGACTACCCTCACAGAAAAAAAAAGTCTTTCCTTGTGTTTAAATAGAGTCTTCTGTATTTCAGTTTGTGTCTGTTATTTCTTGTCCTGTTGCTGGGCTCCACTGAGGAAAGTCTAGCTCTGTCATCTTTACTCCCCCTCTTGAGGTATTTGTACATATTGATAAGATCCTCCCGAGCCTTGCTCTTCTCCAGGTGAAGAGTCCCAGCTCTCTCAGCCTCTTTGCACATGAGAGATACTACTCCCAGTCCCTTCATCATCTTCACATACCTTAACTGGACCAGTATATCCATGTCTCTGTTGTACTGGGGAGCCCAGAACTGGACCCAGCACTCCAGGTGCGTCTCACCAGTGCCAAGTAGAGGGGAAGGATCACCTCCCTCAACCTGCTGGCAACAGTCCTCCTAATGCAGCCCAGGAAGCCATTGGCTTTCTTTGCTCCAAGGGCACATTGCTGGTGGCTGATGGTCAGCTTGTTGTCCACCTGGACCCACAGGTTGTTTTCTGCAAAGCTGCTTTCCAGGCAGTTGGCACCCAGCATATACTGGTGCATGGAGTTATTCCTCCATAGGTACACGACTTGACTCTTCCCCTTGTTGAACTTCATGAGATTCCTGTAAGCCCATTTCTCCAGCCTGTCGAGGTCCCTCTGGTTGGCAGCACAACCTTCTGGTGTATCAGCCACTCCTCCCTGTCTTGTGTCTTCTGCAAACTTGCTGAGGGTACACTCTGCCCCATCATCCAGATCATTAATGAAAATGTTAAGCAGCATTGACCCAAGTGTCCGCTCCTGGGGCACACAACTGGAGACTGGCCTCCAGGTGGACTTCGTGTTGCTGATCACAAGCCTTTGAGCCCAGGAGTTCAGTCAGTTTACAGTCTACCTCTACCTCTACCTGTCTGCTTATCTAGTCTGTACTTCATCCATTTGTCTGTGAGGCTGTTATGGAGACAGTGTCAAAAGCCTTGCCAATGTAGAGATAAACTACGTCCAAGTCTTCCTTGTCTTGGACTTTCCACGGGTCTCAGGGGACCCAGATAACCTTAAGGACCATCTAAGCATTAAAGGCTGAGGTGAAAAAGTCATTCAATGCCTCTGTCTTTTCTGTGTCCTTTGTCACAAGGGCTCCTGCCCCATTCCTCAGCAGGCCCTTGTTTTCCCTAGTTGTCCTTTTACTGCTGTTGTACCTGTACCTTTCTTGTTGCCCTTCACATCCCATGTCAGACTCAACTCCAGGTGGGCTTTAGCTTTCCTGAGCCCAACCCTCCATGTCTGGACAGTGGTCACCTTCTTTTGCCTGGTGTCCTGGTCTGTTCTTCTGCACTGTGGAAGGCGGTAAATGAGAGGAAACATGGAAGGAAACCAAATAATTGTGACTGGCAAAACCTGAAAATTAGAGAAGAGGGAAGTGAACATTTAAAAATGCGAAAGGAGGACCCTGCAGGGAACACTGAGCAGAGACCCCTGGCAGATCCCACCACCCCAGGGTGGGCCCAGGGAGGTCTCCCTGGCACTGTGAGCAGAGGGGGAGCAGATGTAGCCCTGCTACTGTCAGGATTGCCTCGTCCAGCTCCCTTTTCCTTTGGAAGTGGGAGCCTGTGTGACCAGGGCCAGGAGAAGGTTGGTGAGAAGGTCCTGCAGTGTGGTGGGGCCTTGAATGGGGGGAGGTAGGTGGAAAGTGCAGCCAGAGCCTCAGCAGCTTTGGAAGAACTGGGAAGAGTTACTTGCACACCGGGGTCTCCTGCTTGCCACGGAAAGATGGGGGAGAGGGGGTGCCTCTGCCTCCTGCTCTAGGGAGGATTGTGTGGCTAGCTCCCTGTGGCCCAGGGAGTCGGCCCTGACGATGCTGCAGCCCCCCGCTGCCCCCTGCCCCCAGCAGTGAGAGGACCTGCCTCCTAATGTCGTGGTGGTAGGCAAGGGTGGGGCATGGAAAGGGTGAGATGAACATGGAAATGTGTCAGTGTGGTACGGCTTGGGTGGACTAGTTTGATGTGAAATTAGCTGAAGTGGAGCATGGGGGTCATCTGGGAGCTCAAAGGCCCATATGGAGAAGGCGGGGGCTGCTCTGCTGCAGGACTCAGCCAAGATGGGAGAGGTTTCAAGGTGGGCTTGCCTCCAAGAGTAGATGGTGGGAAATGCTGCTGGTGGCCCAAGTGGCCATCTCTGCTCACTGCCAGGAAGCTGTTTCTGTTGTGTGAGGAAGCTGTTTTGAGTAGCTGACAATCTTGCAGGGGTGGAGAAGAAAAGAGGAAAGACCAGTTATCTCTGCCTGTACAGGAATGCAGCAGATGATAACACTATGTTGTTCTTCCGAAACAGGCACTCGGGAGCTGCTCAAGTACAGCCCTGTAGAGAAGTGTTTTGCCCAGCCCAGCTCTTCCCAGCTTCTCTATCTGGGCTGCTGCTTGGCTCTCTGTGTGTCTCACCATAGCTGTGTTCGGAAGCGGCATCTGGCACTTTTGCATTGCAAATGCGTCATGGCACTTCGGGCCACACGGCAGCTCCTTCTGGGAGCAGGAGATACATCAGAAACTGGCATCTCCTTGTGCTTGTAAGCTGAGGAGACCCTTGTCTCCCACACAGCATTTGCAGAGCTGCCTTCTCTTCCGTGTAAGGAGGCAAGCCCAGCTTTTTGCCAGCTGCACCAGAACAGGTTCTCTGAGCCCTGGGTGGGAGATGCTGTAAAAACCATGCTTCTTCCCCTTGCTTGGCCATGAGCGTTTTTCGCCCAGCTCTGCCTTTGTTGTGGTGCTTTCTGCTCTTCCTGTTAAGAGGAAGGAGCAGAGATGCCTGTCTTCCCTCTGGCCAGTCCCTCTGCTCCACCTTCAGCCCTGGACAGTGGACATGGCACAGAGTCATATTGTCTCTCCCAGGAACAAATACAGCATTATGTCTAGCAGAACAAAGAGTGGAGGGTGGTCAAGATGGTTGAAGTACCAGATGAGGAGTGAATAAACCAACCCCTTCCTTCGAGGAAGGTAGAAGGAGGAGGAGGAGAAGTGACTGGAAAACCTGCTGCTTTAAGAAAAAAACAAGGAAGCGACTTGTAGCTGTAGACTGAAGCCCCTTCTGCCCTGCCATGCAAGCACAGGAGCTGAGCAAAGAGGCTGGGCCAGGACTGCTGATGGAAAAGGGCTACCAGTGGCCTGTGACTGGTTCCTACATTGTCCTGACAGCAGTGGAAGGGCAGATCTGGGCAAGCTGTGTGAAGCCAGACTGCACTGAGGACCTGCTTGGGGGATAAGTGTCTCTGTAGTCCTTTTAGTACCTATGCACCCACCTATGCATTCGGTATTGGGCCTGCATTTATGCATAGCACAGCATTTGGTGTGTTGAGAGCTCTGACTGAGAACTACTAGGAATGGTGACCTCTTTCCTGTGCAAGGATCTTCCTGTAGGCACCATAGCTTGCACTAATAGCTGAGATCTGCCAGAGCCCTGGCTGTACTGTTCTCATTAACAGCCAGCTGGAAGATCGTCTCTTCCTGAGGAACCACATCTTGTCCGCTGCACGGCTTGTAGCAGACAGGCTGTACACACAGGGGCTTATTTTACTTAGGGAAGATGTGAGCTTTTTCAGTTGTAAATCATGAGGTTTCAGTATGATTTGGTGGCACTGTGCCCTTGGTTTTCTCCAGTTCAGCCTCCTTTTCAGAGCAGGACTATTATGAAAATTAGATCAAGGACGATATGGCTTTGTCTAATCAAGTCATGAAAGGATTTCCAGGCATGGAGACCTATCACCACTCAAGCAACCACTAGTGCAGAACGCTCCTCCACACCGCTTCCAAACAAGTTTTTCCTAATGTCCATGTGTCTGCTTTATTTGGGATGAGCGCCTCACACTGTACCAGACGCAGTCTGCTGATGCTGCATGTATTCAGGCTGTTTTTTGCCGTATTTTATCCAAGAGTTTTTTCCTTTAATGCTGAGCTTTCTGCTGTGGCTGCAACCGTGCCAAGAGGGACATTGTTGTGCTGGAATTGTCTTTGCCAATTTTATGATATTCCCAGTCATATCTTGCCTTGCTGTCTGAATTGTAGGTGCTTTGAAGTCCATGCCTGTGGCAGCTGAACCTTAATTCTACAAATTGAAATAGGAGAGAGCTATCTTTTCTAAGCACCATCCAAACTTAGGCATTTAATTACTTTTATTTCCTTTATTCCTTATTTGCCGTTAACATTTTACAGGTAGTCTGCATGGGATGTCAGTATCTTGCTGTGTGTTCCTGCTCTCCATAGGAATGATACCGCAATAATGAATATCTCCCATGAGCTTGGCAACTACTTTCTGCAGTGGAGCCTTGAACTTCCAGAACACACACTCTCTCCCACCTCAAGAGCAGTTTAGCTAGAAGTTCCTTGGCACCAGGCAATTAATTTCCTTTTGGAAAGATAATGTTCCTGCTGTAAGATGGAACTGCTACATCCANACATCCCTTCTTCCAAGATTAGCTTCCCAGGGTCGCTGCTTTCTTTTTCAAATAACTTGCATTTCTTTGGTTTTGTTTGGGATAGGTAGCCCTCACTGTATCAGAGATCCTTTGCACCTAATGTTTTCTGCACAAGAAATTTAATCAGCTAAGAATATGGACGAATGCAGGGTTGACATAGGTAAAACATGCTAAGGTAAAAGTAAGCAACAAAAATGACTGTGAAAGCAACCGGTGATCTGCCAAGACTGACTTTTTACAGGCATGTGTATTTGTCCAAGGTGGGGTTGGCTCTGAGCTGTGCCAGTAGATTGGGAGGAGGCAGGGAATAGGACAGGACTTGCGTCCTAGCACTATTCACAGCCCAATTCTTCCAGTGTGACGTGGCATGTGATCTTTGTGGATCTTTGTGTTGACGGGTGCTTGTAAAGCTCCAGTTCGACTGCCTAGGATCAAGCAATCCAGATTCCTAGCATTTAATAGCCATCCCAGGTGGATGCAATACCGTGCCAGCAACAAGGACATTTTGGTGTAGAATTGCTTAGACCCCTGCTTGTCAGGTGATGATGCACTTGGCTTCCTGCCATTGAGGGCATGCTTCCCTTGAAATGCTTACCCACGTGAGTGAGCAGTCTAAGTCTTGCTGTAACTCAAAAGCTGCTTGGTTGGGTTCCCCTCTCAAACTGGAGTATAATTGATCCAGCATCACTGGTAATACCGTACACCAGGTGCACGTTAAACAGATTGATATGGAGCAAAACCAAGCCCCCTCCCAGTCTTTACCCATACTCCCAGCTGATTGTGTGGGGCTGTATTTCACCCATAACCTTCTCGCCTGATCTGCATTTGTTTTCCTTTGGGCAGTAGGATCTTATCACCATCTCTGCCATGTGCCTTTTAATGTCTAGGTCTTGTGGAAAGAGCAGGAGTTAATAGTCTGAATTGCCTTTTCTGCCCAACACTGGTAGTTTCCTATTTGAAATCAGCTGCATCAGTTCCATTAAGCTTCACTGCTCTCTGTGGGAAGGAATTCTTGTGTTTAGCATGCTTTATGTCTCTCATTTAAACAACATTTAAAATGCTGTCTGTCAGAGGGCTGTGGTTCAGTTATAAACCAGACATGCAGAACGCCATTGTCAGTGGGGAAAAAACCAACAGGTGACTGTAACTATTCCTATGATCTGCCAAACCTCTTTTTTCCCTTCATGTGAGCAAAATTTAGACTCATTTTTGGTCCTAAACCACCTGAGGGCTAAACAAAGCATGCATCCAGACTGCCTCGTTCACTCACCACCTTTCAGGCTTTCCTCACCCAAGATGTTGTATCTTTCATGCTTCCTGAGCTCTGTGCAACTGGGATTCATCTCCTCTTAAACTTGCTGCCATGTGGCCCTGCCCCAGCGATAGGGACTGCTGGTGCATGCACAGCCCACCTGGCTGGAGATGAAGAGGGCTGTCTTTTCTCCCCTGCACTCTCCTCTCTCCATCACAGACGTGCAATGGGTGCAGAGACGGGTCATGCCAAAGGGGTGAACACCAGCAGAGAAAAACGCAGCTGCCACTTGCTGGCTGAGAGTTGGTGCTAGGACCCCAAATGGGGAGGGTGAACCTGTGCTGGGGAGAAGGGAGTGGGGGTCTGCAAGCCTTGCTGGGGCGGCTGGTCCTTATGTCACGGGGTGTTGTATTTCTCCCCTTGCAGATGTCGTGGCACCCACAGTACCGCAGCTCCAAGTTCCGCCATGTGTACGGCAAAGCTGCCAGCAAGGAGAAGTGCTACGACTGCGTGCCCATCACCCGCAACGTCCACGACAACCAATTCTGCGCCGTGAACCCCCACTTCATTGCGGTGGTGACTGAGTGTGTGGGCGGGGGGGCCTTCCTCGTCATTCCCATCCACCAGGTGAGCTCTGCTGAGGCAAGCTGGCTTTCACGAGTACGTCAAGAGGCTGAAGGAGAGCTGGGCTTTCTAGGGAGCTAGGTCGCACAGAGGATATTCAGTTAATGCTGTTGCCCGAATTGCAAAATGATGGAAGGGGCCCCAGATGCCCTGGCAGGTGATTCCTGGGATGTGTGTACTTATGTCTTACATTGCTGCTTGCAGTTTTTTAACACCTTCCTTCATTTCATATCTCATTTGCCTTTCTTGTATACTCAGCAGGAACCGTACTGTTCAGACGTTTGTCTCCTAGGAGAAATTGCAAATAAAAAAGCAGTTAGTAGATACAGAGGGCAAAAACTGAAAGGTCCTTTAGTGGCATGGCTTCAGCTGTGAGCAAAGGAGAATATGGTATGTTTTGCTCCACCTTCTTTGTGAAAGAATGGAGACATGGTTATCAGGCAATGAAACTCTTAAGCTTCAAGCACTGATGCTGGAAAATCTTCCCTTTCAGAAACAAATCCCACGTTTATAGGTTTTGGTGACTTAGGGATCTGATGAGAGGGAGAAGCTGTCTGTCTGATGTTTATTACTTCAGAAAAATTAGGCAGGCACTAATGTGGATTAACTTCAACATGAGATTATGAGGTCTCTGGAATCAGGGCAGAAAAGATGAAAGGCAAAAGTTCAGCCTTTAATTAAAAGTTAATTGATGGTGTTATTGCAATGCCACTTTTTCAGTATATATTTACTAAGGATGAAAGTGAACTGGCTATGCTTGAAGAACCTAGCACAGTTCCCGGCCCTTCTAGACTTTGTTTATTCAGCTCCTTCACCGCTGGTGCTGTTCAGAGACGGTCCTTCTAAAATTAACCACTACCCTATTTTTCTTGACTGAGTCACTTCTGCCCCCTCGACCATGATCTGTTGAGGCTGAAGAACTTGTCTTTATCACAGAGCTGCATCTATAACCAGGCAGCTGGTGACTGTGGGACATGGGGTGGGACCCAGCTCTCAAAGTGTTGGCAAAATGAGCTGAAAGTGCTTACTATTAATTGTTCTGTCTTCTCACCTCTTCTCAGCTTGGCTAGTCTTTAGTAGCAATTCTTGCATTCTTAACACCTGCTCAGATAATCCACCCAGATCTGAAATACTGCTTGCAGAAGTCAAAGGCATGGTAGAAGATACAGAAAAGGATAATTAAAGCAATTTCAATGAAAATGTGAAATTTCTTTCATGTGAGGAAAGACTTTGTGGGTTAGGCCTCAGTCAGTCTGGGAAAAAAGACAAATGAGTGAGATATATAAAACTATGAAGAGGTTGGGGAATAAGCATAAGGAGCAATTCTTCTTGATTTGTGTGGTGAAGGGGATCCTGGAGACCGGGGAGCAGACCGTTAGCAGCAGGTGTGAATGCTTCTGCACTTCAGATGTGGAGCTCACTGCTCGGGATGCTGACGAGTCCAGAAGAATTAAGGGGTTGGAAACAGGATGGGGTTATGGAGAGGAGTTGGTTTACAAACTGTATTTGTTCAGATGCAGGTCCTGTAGTTCAGGAAGTCCCTTGAGGGTTGACCTTTGGTGGTGGATCAGAGAAAGGATCTGCACATGCTGCGCTTCGTACAGCTGTTCTCTGAATACCTGTTCCTGACCCACGCTGCGGGGGAAGAGTGGCCTCAGCCACCCACAGAAAGGGGTTCCCTGAGTCTGAGGGCTGTGATACCAGTTACTTTTTTTCATTATACACTTCCAAACTGGTGTCACCTGGTGAAAAGTGGCAGCTTTCGACTTGCCCTCCTGGTGGTGGTATTTGTGGCTGCCACCTCCTTCTGTGGTGGTGACTCATGGTAGACAGCATGCTAGGCTCTTGGCTTGTACCCCCTGCTGCCAGGGCGCCAAAGGCAGCCTGGTCTAGAGACATATGCCTCTAGGCATTGCCCTCTCATGATGGACAGCTGATCCATGGTTACTTTTGACTGGATTCACAGGGAGCAGCCACATCCCAAGCATGCCACAGTGTGGAGGAAAAGCCCAAGAGCCAGGAAGTCACATTTAGCCAAAGCGGGACAGGGAGAGGTGCACTTTCCCGGGAGGATGAACAACCTCCTCAGGGAGCTGCTCTCGTCCCTCCAATGCTTTTTTGAGTTCAACCTCGCTCTGTTTAACCGTGCCTCCTTGCTTGTTTGTTGTGCTCCTCTCCTGCTGAGTCATGGACACCAAGCTCTCTCATCTCTCCTTGAATAAATACCACTTCTTGCCTTCTGCACTATTCTTCCTCTCTGAGAGCCTGGGGATGAGGTAGGGTTGGGAGCAGCTGGGGTTATGTAGGGAAAGAGCTCTTTGCCATAGATCTCTTCTTTCAGCAAGCCTTTGCATTGAACATGAAGAGGAGTTAGTTGAATATTTGCCACCACTTGGAGAATGGTCTTCTGTTGCAGCATGTATGAGTTAGGTCCTCATGAAGATGTGCCACTGAAGCCAGCTGGGTGGAACGGCAGCACATCTCATCAGGCAGGGAAGAGCCTGTGGCCACAGTGGCTGCCTGGTGCCCGGAACAGACTGAATGCCTTTGCCAATCTTGCAAGTCCAAGGAGACACGGACTCAGTGACTGTAACTGGGAGATGAGCTGCTTTCCTGCAGTGTGGCCTGGGTGTAGATTGGTGTCTGACACAGATGTGTTGGGGAAGTGCATGCACTGCATGCCAAGGAAGGATCTCGACTCAGAGGGCAACTTTGTGGCCTTCCTTTGAAAGACGAAGGCCTGGCTTTTTCCTTCTCCGATGACCAGACTTCGTTGAGACTGCATCTGTCTCTTATTTTGCAGCATAAAGCAAAGGGATAGCAAAATGAGAACAAAGTCCCAAGAGACAGGGTGATATTTGTGTCCAAGTCTTTGCACTCTCCAGGTTTTCAATGTGTCAGCACCAGGTGTGAGAGGGAGGACATCTGTGGCTGTGTAGACCTCCTAGATACGAACCCCGCTCCCTTCTCTCTTGGGGCAAGAACTATGAAATGAAACCTGTGACGAGCCCTCAGGCATTACCTAACTGATGCCGTGTGCGAGTGCTGTGTCTTGATGTCACGACAAGGTGTGTTAACGCCCTTTGGAGAACACCTGAGAAGTGGCGCTGACCCATCTGTCGGTAATCTACCCTGTACAAATCTGCTGGCAGAGTTTTAACAGCTGTCCCACTAGAAGTGGTTTTTGTGAAGGAACTCCAAGTTTAGCTGCTTTTCAAAAATGCTGGGAGTTTAGAAAGCGAGTGATTGAAAAATTACTCATGTTCAAGCTCTGCAAATAACTGTGGAAGTCACGCACCTCTGCATGAGTGACAACACATCTAGTTACTGAAATAGTTTTTGATCTGTGGAATGAAATTTCCCCCACACATGAAGAGCTTTACTTACACATGCGGATGTGTGTCTGAGACCAACAGCCCTACCTGCCACATATGTTTGTTCGCAGCCTGGGGGTTCATGTGTTGCGGGTCCTGCTCTGTCCCAGGGCTGCAGGGTTGCATTGGGGCAGGTGGGACTGGTGGCCGGGAGGGCAAGGGCTCCTTCTCCAGGGCCAGTTGAGCCTGCTGGGGACATGGGGGTAGGAGAGCCATGCAGGATGGGGCAGGCAGAGCGGGCTCAGGGCAGCCTGGGAGTCTCCCAAATGGAGTGGGGAGCAGACAGGCCAGCTCTGGGAGAGGATGGAGTTCCCATAGGGATCAAGGGATCCCTGTGGAGCTGGCTGCCCAGCCCATTTTGTTGCCAGCTTGAAACCAAGCCCTGAAGCCTGCAAAAGGACACCGTGGGTGGGGAAACCCTGCTTATTAAAGGCCTTTTATCTCTCTTCTGCCTTCCCAAGTCACTTTGTATTGTCGATGTTATAAAAGGGAATTGTTTTAGACTGTAGTCTAAAAAAGCAGAGTCTTTTACATTTCAAAGCCCTGTAGGTGTTCAGTTTAAAGCAGCTTAGTCCCAGTCTATGTGACAAACTTTCCAGTGAAGCCAGAATAGTTACACATTGTGTCCTGTTCTGCATTCAAAACTGTACAAATTTTTAAGGCTGGGAAAATTACATCCTAGCCACATCCAGGTTAGGGCCAGCACTGATTCCCCTCTGCTCTGCATTCTTAAGGCCTACCTCTGGAGAGGTGCAGGGAGTACACCAGCAGAAGTGTCTGCTTTCTAGGAGAGCAGGCATTTACATTCATTTTGATTTATGATTCTTCCAGGTGGGATAAAAGTAAGTACGTAAGCATCACCAGCTTGCCACCATGTCTCTCTCTTTAGGTGACATCTTGGACAGATGCAGGGTGGTTCCTGGAGCTCGCCATGCTTCTCCTGCTCCTGACAGGGAGAAGCAAGTGCTGCTCCAATGTTAATAAATTCCCCAGGACCCTTCCTAGCACGTAATAAATATACTGACTTGACTTTGTAGCAGAGACTGTGCCTGCAATATGGGTTTATCCTGATGCAACACAGCCCCCATGTGGCACAAGGCCCTCAATACTCCTTAGGGCACTTTGTGCAGGATTTTTACCAGTGAAGATGCCACCCAAACACGGCATTTTTTTTTCAGAGTCCGGACTGCTGTTTGAATCTGGTGAATGGCTGGATTTGAACACCATCAGAGAGAAACAGATAGCTTGTTGAAAGAAAAACTGCATTTGTAATTTGTGTCACAAATATCTTTTTGCTTAAAAAATAAAAGCTAAAAACTAAAAGCGAAAACATTTTTTTTTTCCTGCTTATAAAAAATGTCTTCTGAAAGAGATTCTGTTTTTTTTTCCCCAAGATCTTTAAAAAATGTGGAAGATTCAACTCATTCATAAGTGTTTCCCCTGTAAGTTTTATTCTGGTGTCTGAACCAAATACTGTCTTCTAACTTCAGCAGTCTCAATTGCTCCATGTATACAGATTTCTTGATATCAGTGTGTACTTAGGAAGGCCTGAGCACTCCTTTCCTTTCTTTTCAGTGGTATTATCAAGACTTGCCTTGCAAGGACAGCAAAACCCCATTCTCAACAGATAGAGAGCTCCCAGGGCATTTGGAGCATAACAAGCAGAAAGAGGTTTCTTGCTGGAGCTGGCTTGGGTCTTCCTTGAAAATGTCCTGTAATTCCATGGCTCACCTTAGGTTTGATATTTGTTTTTTCCAGACAGGCAAGCTCGACCCACATTATCCCAAAATATGTGGGCACAAAGGGAATGTTCTGGACATCAAGTGGAACCCGTTCAATGACTTTGTAATAGCTTCATGTTCAGAAGATGCCACAGTAAGTTTACCAGCTTGTACTCTGCATTGTTACCTGGCTAATGTGCTTTTTGGGGAAAGAAATAAAAAAAAGAAACCAAAAGGCCCATGGATGAGATGTGAAAGCGTATATATACTTATAAAAAAGTCAGGTAAGAGTAAGATTCCTGTCTTTCTCTTGAGGTCAGACCTGTGTGATCCCTTCCAGATGATGTACCAAAATCAGTGTGAGGAGGAAGATCTGTTTGCTTCTTTTTGGGTGTGTTTGCATGAGAAAAACAGAATATGAATTTAAAATGGAATGACTGTTCACGTTTAATCACTATGAAACTCTTCGTTTACTTTAGAATAAAAGCTTCAACACTACACAATCTGGTACAGCTATTTCAGATTAATTCCCTGCAGAGCAAGTGTGAGCTTGTTCCTGCACTCAGTTACTCTGTAAAGTCATGCTGGATCAGTTATGGGGTAGCTGAGGAATCTGCGTCATACTATTCTGCAAAAGGCATAAATGAAATGAGCATTTTCCTACTGAAGCCACAGAAAGACACTGGAGATGCAAAGGTTCATGCTAATGCAAACCTATAAAAAGATATTGAATATATCACATCAGGTTTAAGTTTTAGGCAGTAAGTGGTTTGGCTGAAGTTAGTATAATTAAGATGCAGTCACATATTTTACTTCAGTGAAGGTGCAGGCTAGTTATTAGGGATTGAAAGATTCAATTCATGTTTGTAAGGGACACTTTAGCCCATAGCTACCCACTGAAAGGTTGCTTTCCATGTCCTGTCAAAAGTGTGATGTTGGCTTCGGTGATAGTGAGGACATCTGACTAACTACTGCGCTTTTTTCCAGAGATCCCACATTTGTTTTCTCCCACTGGGTATATTCACCCTCTGCCACATAGCATCAGGGAGGTTTCCCTTGTCATTTCCTCCAGCTCTGGCTTGGTGCACATCCTCCACATTTCAGCTCTGCCAAAAATCACTCTTGAATTGGAAATCTAGGCTCTTTGAATTGTCCTTCCTGTTTAGTGACTTGCCTTTGCTTCTTTGGAAATTCATGTCTTTTTTGAAGTCTTCTTTCAATTTCTGGGCTGCCTATGAGGGTTTTATTTTATCTTCCAACCCGTATGCCAGGTCTTCATGCTGTCTCAGAAAGGACTTGTTGTTGGAAGGCACCACCATGACCTCTCTTTTGAGCCTCAGATGAAGAATGAGCACAAACTTTGAAGCTTCCTGCTGTAGTTACAGAATCACAGAACCATTCATGTTGAAAGGGAGCTTCGGTGGTCTCTACCCCCACCTCCTGTGCAGGTCTGTGGAGCTGAGCCTTGAAAACCTGCAAAGATGGAGATTTCACCACCTCTCTGGGCAACCTGTTCCTGTTCTTCACCGCTCCCATGGGGAAATTGTTTTCCTTATATGCAGTCAGAACCTCCCCAGTGTAGTTAGTGACACCTGGCTCTATTTTCTCAGTAATCTTGTAAGTATTGAAGGCTTCTGTCGGTTTGGTCTGAAGCTGTCTCTTTGCTAGGCTGATCAAGGCCATCTCCCTCAGCTTCTCCTCACAGGGCAAGCGCTGCAGCCTCCTGAGCATCCTGGTGGCCTCCACTGGACTCACTTAAGTTTATCAGCATCTTTCTTGCACTGGGAGGTGCAAAACTGGATGCAGTATCCCAGCTGTTGTTTAATGATTGCTGAGTAAAGGGGAAAATAGCTTCCCTTGTTCTAGTGGCTATCTTCCTGTTGTTCCAGACTAGGATGTTGCTAGTTTTCATCCCTGCCAGGCCATGCTGCTGAGTCATATTTATTCTATTGTCTACCAGGATCCGGGGGTCTCTGCAGAAGGGCTGCTCTCTGTCAGCTTTGTTTTCCAATTTCCTACTGAAACTTGGCACTGGATCATTCTCCAAGCTAAAGAATGGAAACACTGAGCTTGTCACTGGTCTCAGCACCAAAAGTTGTTCTAAGAAGCCTTGCTGTTTGTGACTGTACTCTTTTTTGGTACTTCCTCCCATCATCATCCTGGCACCAGGAAATGGGATCTTAGGGGTCCCCTGCACAGTGACACAGTGTAGGGACACCTCTTCCCTCCCCACTGAGTAGTGAGGACAGCAGACTGTGTTTCTTAGTGTGACTGTCTTTCCTGGTACCTGGTAGCTAGACCTGTGGAGGTGACCTAGTCCAAGCCCTGCTCAAAGCAGGCCAGTTGAATCAGGTTGCTCCAAGCCTTGTCCAGATGAGTTGGGAAGATCTCCAAGGCTATAGATCCCGTGGCCTCACTGGGCCCTTCTTCCAGGGGTTGAGTACACCTCTAGGGAAAATAGGGCTCCTCTGATCTCCAGGCAGTGCCCATATTGCCATTTGTGTCCATTGCCTTTGGTGGTTTTCTTGTGCACCTCCAAAGAATCTGGCTCCATCTTCTCTGTGCCTTCCTGCAATGTAGTTGAAGGGTAGCCAGAAGAGCTCAACTTTGCCTTCTCGCTGCTGGGCTGAACAAATTCTTTCCTTTCCAGCTCTCCTCAGATTTGATGTGCTTCCGTCCCCTCCTCATCTCAGTGGCTGCTGTTAGACTCACTCCATGGGGTCAACATCTGTCTTACTTGTCCTGGCCTGTACTAGAGAGCTCAGGTTGAACATACTGTTGGGACATTTCCATGGCAACACTTCCTCTGTCCTGGGAGAAGTCTGAGGAAGTTTTGGGGTCCCAGAGGTGTCCACCACTTCCACTGGGCTGGACATTAGAGCCAAAGCCTTCCTTGCAGTCTGTTGTTAAAGGCCTGGTGCTCTCTGCCATTTCTGAGCATTAGCATAAGCCGCTGTTCTGGCTTGTGTGCAAGGATGCGTCTGATTGCTCTTACTGGGCTGGGTCTCCCTGGAACTTTTGAGGAAGACCACAAGCTTCTGTGAAGACGGTGGAAATTTCCCATCACCCACATGTCTCAGAGGTTTCTTGGCCATTAACCAGCCTTCCTGGAGCTTGACTTGGTGGTGCCACAGCTATCTTTTGTGGTGTGTAGCTGAAGCATGTAGAGTGGTACTTTTGGGCATGGCAGGGGATGGATAATCTCTGTGAACACCCAGTGCCCTTTCCAGTTCCCACTGCTGCTTCAGGCAGGCTTAGAACTGAGGTCAATGCAAGTGGCCAGGGGCTGAGAGTTTTAACGGTATGGGGAGAGGGCTTTTCCTCTTACCTCTTCTGTTCCTTCTGGCAAATCGTCAGGCATGTATGAGTTCAGCTTGCTGAAGATCTTCTCCCCTGTGGTTAGAGGGGCAACTCTGTGCCTCTTACTTTGCTTTGTCAGGTTTTCTTCAAGACGCAGCAAGGTAGACGGCTCGTGGATTGTTCCTGCTTGGCCTGGCAGGTCTGGCTCCAAGACCTGCTTCTTCTGCACACTAAGCACTGGCAATTTCTGCCATTTAATGCATCCTGAGATTCCAGCCCGGGGCTTTTCCCTGCTTTTACCACCGACCGTTTCATAGCATGGGGAGTGAATGGTTCATTCCAGGCAGTTCTTCTCAGTGTGAACACAACCTATTTTTCCCTTTCCTACTCTCTCAGCCCCATTCCTTTAGTGATAGCTGTTGAAGCTGTAGAGTGTGATGCTTTCTCTTACTGCTGTAGAAGTTCGCCTGGAGGCTCCTGGACCCCACAGTCCTTAGGTTTCTGATGGGCTTGGTTCCTCAGTGGGATAAACACTGTTGAGAAGGGTGCTTATGATCTTTCCCAGCAGGTCAC
The DNA here is from genome assembly GCA_013389945.1 of Fregata magnificens. Lineage (NCBI taxonomy): Eukaryota > Metazoa > Chordata > Aves > Suliformes > Fregatidae > Fregata > Fregata magnificens. The sequence goes on from WAAD01006845.1 coordinate 71,193, forward strand.
AGAATTTGTGCCTCTCCTTCTTTGGCTTAGAAAGGTGTGATCCTCATCAGCCATACAGTGGGAGACTCGGGCAGGTGTCACTAATTTCCACGAACTATCTGCTTCAAAGAGCATTTCCCTTTTGCTTCAGGCTAAGTCCTAGAAAAATTATGACAAGCATAGTAATTTTCATTGAGCGAAAGGGTTAATTATCTGTTAGCATCCTAAATACTTGTGCTTCTAGGGTTAGTGTGAGAAAGACTCTTTCATTTTAGCTGCATAGGTTCGGCCCCTTTTGCAGGTTTCCTCTATTGTCTTTTTCCACCCCAGGAGAAGAGAGGATTTTCGTCTTCATGCAGCATCCTTCTAGAAGAACCCAGGGCTGCAGGTAGACCTGTTATGAGACAGCACACTCGCAGTGTTGAGTGACTTCAGTGCAGTGCTGCCCAATCTCTCTTCTCAGGGCATCTGCTGTGTGGCCACCTAGGTGGGCTTCTGTGTGCTTTGGTAAACGGCTGTGTCATTTGCAAACCATTCAGCACTGGTGCAGTTTTCTATGGGACAAACAGTACTATAGCTGTCATCTGACCAGGGGAGTTCTCAGTTCTTTTACCAGGTAGCATTGAGTGGATGACCGCTTGGCTCAATCACTGCTATAATATTTTCTGGGGCTCTTTGCTGAAGTTTATTTCAGGTTTGCTTGTTCCTGCTCAAGGTTTGTTAGGAGGCAAGGTCTACAAGATCTATGGTTTACTTCTTCCCCTTGGGAATAACTTTTCATAATTGTGCTGGCAGCTTGGCCAGGTATAAGGGTTGGATTGCCAAGTTAAAACAGACTGGTGGAACTGCTGGCTAAAGACAGAGGGTAAAGAGTAGTCTTCAGGCCCCCAGAATAGTAAAGATACTAATGTAAAGGACCGGCATTCAATAAAGCAAGGAGCATTCCTATTCACTACCAAGGGAGTAATAATACCAAGGGAATAATGTTATTGCTAAGTTCCAAATTAGCTCCTTACTCAGGAATCTTACAAAGACCCATCCTGTGCCATTCAGGTTAAAATCTGGGACATCCCCAAGCACTTGCTAACAAGAAACATTACCAGTCCGAAGAAGGAACTTCTTGGGCATGCTCGAAGAGTGGGCCTCATTGAATGGCATCCCACTGCTAATAACATCCTCTTCAGCTCTGGCTATGACTACAAGGTGAGTCTGTTCTCTGTGGAGCTCTCCTCCTGGGACACTCTGCTTGGCAGGGTGTTTTGAAATTTGTTTTAATTTCAAGCTGTAAGATAATACTAAAGAGTTCAGAACCTTTCTTCAGGGGGAAATTCCATGGTGACCGCAAAGACAAAAGGACATCGCTACAAGTTCAAAAGGACTTGCTAATTTTTCCAGTCTTCTGATGAACTTCAGTCTACTCTGCCCTTCCCCTNTTGTTTGGCTTCATCTTGTGCTACTGCAAATATTTGCACTGATGCTGGCCATTTTTATGTATAAAATGTGGTTGCACAGGAAATTAGTATATTGGACATTCTGAGCAGGCACTGTGTCTCTGATATATTGCTGTAAGCACCAGGAATTATTTTAAATGCTGGAGAACAACCACTTATGGTGGTAAGACCTATACACATAGAGAAGAGAGGAAGAAGTGAATAGGGTACACAAAGTCCCCGGTTGGTCAGGCAGCAAAGGGCTGATTTTTTTGTTCTTTTGCTCCAGGTAATGGTCTGGAACCTTGACACCAAGGAAGCTGTCATCTCAAACCCAGTGAAGATCCTCGACGCTCACAAAGATGTGGTCCTCTCCATGTCATTCAACACAGATGGCAGTCTCCTTGCCACAGCCTGCAGGGACAGAAAGATACGTCTGATAGACCCTCGTTCAGGAACAGTCCTACAAGTAGGTTGGGTTCAGAGGTTTGTGGTCCAGCTGATCTTACACCTTGGAGTGTTTCCTCTTCTGTGTAGATTCATTGCCATTAAAGAAGATGCATCTGTGCCCCGCGTTGCCGAAGGCTCCAGATGGTGCTATTGCCTTCCACTTTTCCTGGAACACTTGCTGTCTGTGTTGAAAACAGGGTTTCTGCATCTTGTTTCCACGCTCCTTGCTCACTGCAACCCTTCTTGAAGTGCACTGTTTTCATAGCTCCCTCCTGCAGTCCTCTGTGGGACACCTTGGGAAGGCTTGCAGAGATCAGGTGAACAGGTGGATGCAAGTGTACATTTGTCCCACTGCCAGCATTGTTCTCGTTGCCTGTACTTTGTATCTGTTGGTAAGGTGAAGCTGACTGCTTCGTAGGTATTTGGACAGATTTGTGTACACAGAAAGTCCTGCCTACAACTAACAGGGATTGCCCTCTCGCAAATATGTGAATCAATAGTTAGAGAGATTCATTGGGCTTTGTGGAACGGTCCTGAAGAGTTTAGGCCACCTTTCTCAGATTCCCATAAAATCCTGCTCACTGTAGCTCAGCCAGGCTGAGCAGATCTTTCAGATGTGACTGAATCAGAGGTCTCATGTAACATGAAATGTAGCTATGCAACAGGTGCTGTCTCTTACTCATGCAGTGTCCTTTCTCTTCCTATAGGAAGCCAGCTACAAGTCTCACAGAGTCAATAAAGTCTTGTTCCTTGGAAACGTGAAAAAGCTGTTCTCTACTGGAACATCTCGGTGGAATAATAGGCAAATTGCATTATGGGATCAAGTGAGTTGGACCAGCAATCTCAACCATACCAGCTTCAGCTTTCTCTCTTTTGCTGTCACTTTAACTTTTCCACCTGCCAAATACCCAAGAATTGGTTTATAACAGCAATTCAGAAGTGATCTGTCAAATTCTTAATGGTTGATAGGTCTTACTGCTATGACACACTGCTATGAGTAAGAGTTTCTGAAGAAGTTCTCAAAGCTTTCAGCATAGAAATCCACCAGAACAAAGAGAATGATGTGCCCACTACAGGAAGAAATCATTCAAAGGACCTTTGGGTGGTCACTGTAGCTCTGACTTAAAAGCAGCTCTTACTGGTCTTACTGGCAAATTGTTACTGCTACTGGAAAGAGAAATGAGCTCTAGACACAGCCTACTCAGGTGAAGCCCTCAGTGGAGAAAAAGATGTGGGGTGTTTTTGATTTCTGATGATTCCTGACAGTAGAGTATAGAGGTAGCCCTTATTGGTCACTTACAAGACATGATATCCTATCATGACAGCTGCTAGCCTTATGAAACCCTGCTCTCCTCTACCCCTCTCATATGCAGTGAGATGCTTTTCCCTTGTCAGCATCTTACTTTGTCCCTCTGCATCAACCACCTTGCAGCACAATCTTTTGCCTCTTTGTTGTGCTGTCACCCTTTGTACCAGACAACGCTGGTAGACCAGGTCTTTGATTTGCCATTTGGCCATGTTTGGACATGGCTTCTTTGCATATGTGAGAGGCAAAGCACTGTGCTGCTGTCTGAAGGCTTTCCACAAAGCTGAGCAGTGCTGTGACACATCATGGGTCTCACATCAGGGTTTCACTGCCTTCAGAGCTGCTGGAGGAGCTGGCCACACTTAGCTTGAGAACACAGTGGGAAGACCTGTGAGGCCAGGTATGTGCAACCTCCTTAGGGACAGGCATTGGCACAGGACCTGCCCAGCAGGCATCTTTCTGAGGTCCACGTCCACCCATGTCATCATCGCATCTAAACAGAAGCTCTGGCTTTCTGGAGCCTGCAGCTGGGCAGTTCTGCAGGGCAAAGTATGTATTAATCCTGTGCTAAATACATATTTATGTGACAGTAGCCACACTGGCAGCCATGGGATGCCATACTCTGCCCCACTGGTCCTCCTGACATTGCTTCCTTCAGCAGTGCAGGGACAGCTTTGTGTAAGACGTGCCAGCCTTGTGTATGGAGTGGTGTGCTATGTCCTCCTACATGGCTTACCTGCAAAAGGCCAATGGGAGCTTTTGTCCTTGCAATGGGCACCTTCCCACCTGCTCGGCTGATGTAGACTGTTCTTGTGGTGGGTGGTGCAGTATTGTGGAGGTATTGCCTTGACTAGAGGTAGTGAGGGAACATGATTAATTCAGTATGTGATGCAGACATGCCCTGAAGGCCCCTCCATCTCCCTGAGTCTGGTGGCCCACATAGAGGCAGGCAGTGTCTCTTATGGTATCTACCCCTGAAATGTCATCAGGTGCCTGAGATATTCTGGTAGTAGGAACTGATGTCCTGAAGTGCTGCACCCAGTCAAGAGCCAGGGACAGAGCACCCATTTCCCACCCATAGAGCTTTGAAGAAGTCTGTGCATGGCCCTCTGCTCAGGGCAGCTGGCCATTGCCTAGGATCATTACAGAGCTGCGCTCACATGCTGCTGCCAGGTGGGGTTCAGGTAAGGTGTCGCTGACTTGTGGTGACTGACAGGTGATCGCAGCTGTCTGTTTTTCCTGTGTCCTGCCCAGAATGACCTTTCTGTGCCTTTACTGGAGGAGGATCTGGATGGCTCCTCAGGACTCCTGTTTCCCTTCTATGACTCAGACACACACATGCTTTATGTGGTGGGAAAGGTAAGTGCTTTTCATGTCAGCAAATGCTGCCCTGTCTGATTCTTCTCCTGGTCCGTGTTGCGTCAGGCTGAAGTCAAAGATGCTCCTGAAGCATGTTAACCTAAGGATATGGGCTGATGGGATGGGGCCTGAGGGCGCTGCAGCATCAGGCCACATTTGCCACTGCAGACATACCACGTTTACTGTGGGGAGGTACACTGCAGAGCCCTAACTTTCCCACACAGGAATTTGGAGGTACATATTTGGTTCATTCTTGAGCCTGCATGGCTTCTGGGGCCAGGCATTCTTCTCAGATCCTCATGCTGAACAGCAGAGCCTGGCTTATGTTCATTTTCTTTGCCTTTAGGGTGATGGAAATATACGGTACTATGAGATAAGCCCTGAGAAACCATACCTGAACTACCTGATGGAATATCGTTCTCATTTACCACAGAAGGGAATCGGTGAGTGGCAGTGTATGTCTAACGTTACAAGAAGATGGTGGCTTCTTTGTTTTAGAGGCTGTCAAGAGTCCAGGACTATCCAAAATATCGTTTAGAAAAGAGAGTGGGTCAGATTCCAGTTTCCACCCAGGTTTACAGGTGCACAACAGTCAGCTCGGCCCAGCTCACCTATATATCACAGGTGGTATTACAGGGTCACAGCTTGGAGGGGTTCCTTCTGACCAGCAGAGCATGGGCCGGGGAGCTTTACCAGTCACTACTGCATCCCCTCTCACGTACCTGGTCAAGGTGGAACGGAGGATAGTCTGGATTTAAAGGTGGAGGATGCTCCTTGCCCTTTGTGAATCTGCTCCAAGATTTTTGGCATTGAACTCTGTTGACATTGTTTCCACTCTGGGTTTTCTTTGCTAATGGGTGCTCCACATCTTAATGCCTTCACTCTTATCGCTTGCCTACCTTCTCCTGTACTGGCATTTCCCATTTAGAGATAGACCTGCTGTGATTAGGTCACTTCTCCTCCATTGGAGACTCTTGCTTATTAACCTGTCCACATACTACCCACTGTTTAACTCATTCAAGCTACGGAATTTGGCTTTCAGCTCTCAGACTCTATTGGTAGCCCTTTCTTGAACCTTCTCCAGTCTATCCTGTAAGCCATATTCCTCTATAGACTGTGTGTTTTTAGGACCATTTGCCACTCCTCCATACTACCTGTGGACACTCCCATTCTTCCAGGACGTTGGAACAGATATTTAGCAGCACTGGATTTTGTGCCTGCAGGTCTCCTTCAAAAAACTGTTATTGGAAATGAATAAATTATTTAAAACTTAACTGGAAGATCTCCACGTTATTCAGCTTTTATAATCCTTCCAATGTACAACATCCTGATTTTATGTTGTCATAGTGTCTTTAAAGATCATTCCGTGAAAAGGAAGTGTACAAGTGTTTTTAAGAATCATAGAATCATAGAATCATAGAATCA
>WAAD01006847.1:2916-24177 GCA_013389945.1 Fregata magnificens
ATATACAACTGCCAAAGGGATACAATGTTGAAACTTTACAAAAGAACTTTGGCTTAAACTTTGAAGCCTGGCTATGTAAAAATAAAACCTCACACTGAAATAAGAATTCCTTCACCAAACAATTGCAGTTTGCATTGTTTCCAGAATGTTTTCTCATTTATAATTATTGAAGAACTCAACATCTTGATTCTTCTAAAAAAACCTGCATTGCCCAAAGTCTGCCTCTACTTGCTTTCTTCCTGACCTCCTTCGCAGTCTCCCATTTATTGGGCTTCTACCTATTTACTTGCCTACAACACAATTTGAAATCAACATAAACTTAAACTTTTATTCAATCCTGCTATATCTGTTTCCTGCTTAGAACATTTAGAAACAAATGTGAAGGAACATATATTTTAAACACAGCGTAAATCAAACCAAAACCAGCATGGGGATCTGCAAGAGTGCTGCCTCTTTTAAGTAGCTGTATCGAGTTGAAAAAATACTTGCTTTATCAGATTAAAAACTATACATATTAATTAGAAGCAACAATGTTATATTCCTTCAGATCACTTCAAAGGCAAGAACTAGGCTGTAATAAATCATATCTAGCTGCATGAGCAATCCGGTACAGCCTCATGCCAAGAACTGCACCAGGCACAGGTCAGGTACCTAATACATACCTGTTATATAGAAGGTTAAAGCTTGTTTCCAAGCTTGTTTCCAGCATATTGAATATAGTACAGAAGCCTGCTAGCTTGTCCTTCACAACCAAGAACCATGAGTGGTATCAGCTGATATGGGGGATGCAGGAATGTATATTGTCTGATAAATCTGCCTAGCTGGTGTCATTAAAAGCAGAGAGAAGGCATGCACTCTCTGGCAAGGACAGGTAATGAACCATGGAGGTGTCTGTGCAAATAGTGAGGAATTACTAAGAGATGTAAGGGTAAAAAGAGTAGGAAAAAAGGAAATGCCCCCTAAAGCAATAATTTGAAAAAGGATTTAGAAAATAGAAAAGGCTAGGCTCAACTAGCAACCAAAGCAAGGCCTGAAAGCTGCCTCTGAATCATGTATTACGGTGGCTGGTTTAGCAACGTTTACTAGATAGCACTACTAAAAGTCATTTTCAGCTGCTACTTCACATATCTGCCCTCAGGGAACGAGTCTTTTCCTTTAAAACACTGAAGAAAATGGCTATATTTTCAATGCCATACATTTAAAGTACAGTTCTTTGCTGCTAAAGAAAAGTGTTTCCAACTCCTTAGTAGAAATCAAAGGAAATACGAAATTTGGCATAAACAGCACTGCAAGATAATCTAGTATCTTGAAATTGTTGTTGTGCCATGAAAAACATTTAACGTGATCACACTATGTCTCATTATTCATGTTATTCATTACTCACTACTCACAGGACCAATGGCATATATTTATGGATATCAAGCAGATGTTTTGAGGGAAGGAAGGAAAGTTCATGACTCCAGTGAAAGTAAACATCTATGCTTAAAAGTTGAATGAAACCACATTTAGTAGATACAGCATTATGGAACACAGCCAGGGAAAAAAATAAAGATAACTATTTTCCAACAGCAAGTGTTCTGTTTCCCAAATATTCCTTCAATGTGCAGTTTGAATATAGTTTTTACATTAGGCTTGCAAATATATTTTTATTTGGATAATAATTAAATATGCTACTGCTCAAAGTCTCTCCATGGCTTATAAACATAAACCTAAACTTTTCAACATATTGAACAACTCCACTAACTGCTCATGTTAGTGTGCAGATGTGAAATCATTCTAGCTATAAGAGTTACAGTTACAGTACAGTGCATGGACATGCAAATCCATTTATAATTGCTCATCTGGAATACAGAGGAAAATCTTCAAGAAGCATTGCTAAATGATCTTGATTGCTCTGAATAGACAAAAAACACATTCCTGTTTACCATACAGAGAAAGAAATTTAGGATTTTCAATGTGGGGAAATGAAAATCAAATCTGAGAGATTATTTGTACTGTAACTTTTTCCCTATTTGTCTTTGCAATCTCCAGAAGACAAATGCAAAAGGATCACTTTTTTTTTTCTTTTTAAAGACAAGGCAGTGAGGATGAAAAGATTAGCAAATATAATAACAAACAAATATAATAACAAGCAAAAAGAAACATTTATACTTGCCCTTTGAAACTGACAACATATTAAGTCTTTACCTTTCTGCCTTGCCTTGGCTATCACTTCGATGTGTTTCATCGCTGCCTTGAGCATTTTCTTTGTTACAACAGTTGGAATATCCACCTAAAGAATAGTTTTAAAATAAAAACAGAATTGTTGTAGGGTTTTTTTCCCCCAAATTAATTACAGGCAACAACTATCAAACATATTAATTTGCTTATATGTCCCCATTCTAACCATACAATGAACCCTTTAGAAACAACCCATGAATTCTCTAGGTGAACTGACAGTATGCTCATTCTTCTGGGCAGAGCATACAACATCATGTAGAACTAAATACCATAAACAATACTGTTAACACATTTATTGTCAACTTGTTCCCTTTATGATTCTTCCATTGCAATAATTACAGTAATACAGCTTGATTTCCAAGTCACAGTATATGACACCTAGCTCTACGTGAAGATTTGACCACCAACAAAAGCCAGTTAACTATGCTCTGCTTCTAGTACTTGTGTACCTTAACCCTCAACAATCACGTCCACAAGGACTAAAAGCAAAGTGAAACCCTCCTCTCTATGCATACGCAGAAAAAATGTCCCAGTTTAGGAGATGGCAGAACCAGAAGAAAATTTTAACTGTTAGTGCCAACAACAGTATCACATGATCCTGCTCACAGGTCAAATGCTCCAGCCCCAACCATCTTGGTGGCCCCTTCATAGAGTGGAGCAAGTTCAACCAGTGCCTCTTTTGTAATGGGGAGCCCAAAACTGGATGCAGTATCCTAGATGCCATCTGAAGAGCACCAAGTAAAGGCAGATAATCACTTTCCTTGACTGATTGGCTGTGCTCTTGTTAATACAGCCAAGGATACTGTTGGCCGCCTTTGCTGCCAGTACACACTGCTGGCTCATACTCAGCTTACTGTCTACCATGGGGCCAGGTCCTCTGCAGCAGAGCTTCTCTCCACAGCCAGTCAGTCCCCAGCCTGTACAGTTTCAAGTGATTCTTCTTTATCAGCTGCAGTAGTTTCCACAGAAACTTATCTAGAAACTGATTTACACTTCGCATGCCCTTCATTCTAAGCAAGAGCAAAACACGTCTCAGAGAAGCAGAAACACGCAGTTGCAAATGTTCAAAATTTAGGACTTTGAAAATGTTTTTTTTCCTAATGGAGTTTGTCCCTCCTCAATACTAAGTCAAATAAAGACTTTAAGTAATGAAACAGAAGCATCAAACTTCTTCTTGCCTGACAAGGAAAGAGACAGTGTAATTGCAAAGACCAGAGCCGAGAGAAAAATTGTTTTTTTATTCATTCATGCAAGGAGAATAGCATGTATTCCTGCACACTCCCCTGTAATATTTGAGGTGCACACCTATGACCTGACCCAGCCAGCCCAGACAACCTAGTACAACTGAGTAGAACTGCCTAAAAGTAACTAAATTAAGGTCAACTCCTATTCACAAGCAAGAAAGTAGGAGCTTCTGTTCATCAGTGGAAAACCCTGTCCTTTGGGACTCATATTTCAACAGTAATTTCAATAAATCAAGAGTTTCCTATGGAACATAAGGATAGGGGAGTGCTTATTCCTGCAGAGGTAAGTCAAAGAGCTCAGCAAGCAAATTGTTATTGACACTGTAGCAGACACTATCGACTTTTGACAAAAATTTCAACCAGATGCAGGGCTATCTACACTACACCATACAAAGGGAAACCCTTCACTTTCCCTTCAGAACCCATAACCAACCCAGAAATGGCCACGAGGAAAATCCAGATTAAAAAAAAAAAAGAGAGAAAGTATTTCAGCATATACTTAAGAGCTGACTGGCCTGAAGTGCTCGTTACTTTGTTCAACAACCACGCCTCAAAAAAATCCACCAAGGCAGCCTCAAAAAGAAAACAAAGGAATTCTTTTCACTGAAGCAATTTGTAATTTTAAGTCTTAATTCAAAAGTAGAAGATTCTTTGGCAAAAAAAAGTATAAAGATATAACCTAAAAATAGGGAAAAAACTAGTCGTTTTTTCTTACACATAGTAGTTCCTGAATTTAAAAATTTTATCTCTATTAGCTAGAACTATTGGTTTCAAGCATTTAATAATAAATTCAAATCAAAGTACAGCTGTTTGGCAACGGTATAAGACTATTTTACTTTGCAATCAGTGACTAATTTCTCCTCAAATGAGCTTATAAAGGATACTGTATCAGAGCTGAAAGGCTATAAAACATTCTGTCATAACCCTTTTCAGCTAACTACTGAAGCTTTAAACTAGCATTCCTAAAATGACAAAAAGTTGGTATTTTATTTGCAACTGGCATATCAACTCTGATTTCGACGCACATTTTCAGTAGTATATGCATCACAGCTATTAGTTCAGGCTCTCTGAATCTGTATGTGGGTCTGTGGACACACAGAAACACTTGTTCAGCAGAAAATAAAAGTATGAGCTGAAAAAAATAGCATAGCATGAGCCACCATGCCTCCCTGCATGACTGAGCACACCAAGTTTCAGTTTTGTTCCAAAACACAAAGTTACTATGAGTATCTTTTTGCTTGAGATATCTGTACCACTTCACACAAAGAGAAAAAAATTAATTATTTTATTCTGTAGGATAGATACAAATAAATCTAAACATTTGTAAAGAGAAATGCATTTCTGTGATGGCCTTTATTTTGTAGTTCCCCTGACAGTGCTTAATACTTATATATGTCTTGAGTTTTTGTTGCACATATTGTCTACCCAGATACATAGAATGGAATATATTACATTTATTTCATTACTGTCAAAGGCAGATATGGTAAATTAATACTCTACCTAAAGATGCTAGAGCTGATCTGAGATAACACGATCCAGGGCCTAGTTTAGGAGTCATGGTGGTGTTAGTTGACGGTTGGACTTGATGATCTTAGAGGTCTTTTCCAACCTTAATGATTCTATGATTAATACCTTACTACACTATCAATAGAGGAGATATCATCATTTTCTGAATCAACAATGGATTTACAAATAGTGCAACTAACACCTGCATGTATTACAACTCCAAATTAAATTTTAAGACCTTGCTCTAGATTTTCACTTTGAAAGATTTACTCCACATTCACACCTCCCTATAATGTCTGCGCTACACAGACATTTCCTAATCTTCCCCCATGTTCACTTTAACAAGCAACATGCTTGAATTAGAGTAAACAAGAAAGTCATCTGGATTTGATATATAACAAGGACAGAATCAGGCTGTTAACCAGTCACGACAGCGTACACGTACAACTTGTAGCTCAGGAAATATTGCTGTTACTAAGGAGGGGAAAAAAAGACACATTTATAGTAGTTGCTCCAACAGAGGGGCCAGCACTGAGTAAATCTGGAAACTGAGTTAGCAACTCTTCCTGCTTAGAATAGCCAGAAATTTAGAAACAGTTCCTGTAAAACACACTTGAAGCACTTTACCAGAAAACAGAATATATGTGCTAATATATTAAACATAGCGAATAAAAAATTTGAATCTTTAGTCTTCAGAATGTTTCTTAAGAGCTACATTAATATAAGGACCATACCTGTTTCAATTCTTAAGAGTAAGCTATTTGCTTAATGACAGTTTATTCTTTATAGACAATGTAAGGAGCTTGTCTGCATTTAAAGAAGTCAAGCAAGCAGAAGCTATGAGACAGGTACACTGCTAACCACTTTCTAATAGAACTTTTTCAAATCGTTTCCACTTGGATTAAGTCACTAAAAGACAACTAAAAGATCATCCCAAGGTTTTAATAATGCCTTGCACTGGTGTAAAAAATAAATCCATTTACAAGAATCATAGAATGGTTTGGGCTGCAAGGGGCCTTCAAAGATCATCTAGTCCAACACCCTGCCATGGGCAGGGACATCTTTCACTAGATCAGGTTGCTTAAAGCTGTGTCCAACCTGACGTTGAACACTTCCAATGATGAATCTTCAAAGATGGTTTACAATCGGGAATGGGATAAGCTCCAGAAGGAGGGAAAAGATAACGGAAAGAAGAAACTTTGATGGAAACTGCCTATACTCTCTGTAAGACTGACTTTGGACTCGCCATTTTAAAAAAAATTAAAGAACTCGCCACAGATGGATATCAGTTATTTCTGATGGAAAAACAACGTTAATACCTTTAAGTCACCTTACCTTGTAAATTCTCCGAACTAATACAGATGCAAAAAACCGCAGTGTGCCTCTCAGTTCATCCACTGAGGATTCATCGTCAGTAATATTTCTGCAGTGTTGTAAAGCATGTCAAACAGAATAAAATACATTTATATTAATCCAACCACAATACGTTTGGCACTACTAAAAGCTGGAATAAGAACATTCAACAGTGACACTTCAACTGGTATTAACTGAAATGAAAGCTACCAACTGTGGGCAGATTAAGCAGTCTTCTACTCGAGTAAAATACACAGCATTCCCACTATGTTTGTGCATACAACAACGGCTTAAGAAATACGTCAGTAACTTGGACCTATATGCCAATTCCTGCTCTAACATACTGTCTGTGTGATTTTGACCGAGTGAAATCTAACTTAGCTTCCACATACATAAATGCTTCCTAGTTCAGTGGCATGAAGTGAAACTGAATTAATATCAGCAAAGCCTTTGGAATAAAGAGTGCTGCAAGCACGTACCCCGGTTAAGCTAGGCAAAAAATTTTCCATATTGCATACTACAAGACCTTCCATACTCCAAGATTTCAAATAATTTCTTCTGGTTTAGTACAAATCTGGCTTTGTTAACCTCTTTTGTTTAAGTTTTATAATAAAAATTGGTAGTTTCTCATGTAGCTTTTAATGAAATAAGTAGATCCCTTGTATTTCAGCTCAGCCTCTTCCAATAGAAAACTTTCGCTGGTATTTTTTCAACAAGTTCTAAAACTTAGATGCCATTTAATACAATAATATCCTCTTTTTTAAAGATTAAATTGGGTCTATTTCTGGTCTAAACAGAGACTGCCATTTCCTAGAAGGGGAAAGAAAGCATAGTGCAGCAAACCAAGAAATGACAGAACTTATTTTTTGAAAAGTTGATCTACTTTTGATGTAACATAAAATGTGAAACCATCAATTACGAAGAAAACAAAACAAGAACCTCAACCTATAGCCACTTGGAACAGAATTTATTTAACATGGTTTCCACTTGGAAACAAAGAAATAAAGAAGAATTTAAACAGATTCCCAAATCACTGTGTCAAAATATCATCTAAACTTATAATCTGGCTTGCCAGTTTCCATCTGCTGCAATAAAGGATGTTCAGTGAACAATCATGGTAAAAATACTTAAAGTTGATTCAGGAAGAAAAATACCTAATTCCATGTCTTTTTTGGGAAACTGAATGAAAATGGGAAATACACTAAATCTTAGACACAGAAACTGCAACTAAACCAAGCGGAAAAAGAGAACATGGTAACAGCATTCCACGAAATGCAACAGAAAGAATAAAAATCTACCATCATTTAAGCACATATGGACATTAGAGTATGACTAAAGATATTGTTAAAACTGCATTATAACAGCTGATTAATGACACAACAAAGAAAGTTACATCCTGCTTTAGCTAATGACCATACGTAAAAGCCATCACAGTTTTCAGTATTAAATGAGTTTGTGTATGTAGTAAATGCAAATATTATTTGCGTTAAAAAAAAAATCAGTACAAGTAACAACAATACATTTGAAAAATAAAAATTTTATGCCTATAACATCATTTTACATTATTCACCATCTGATTTTTTAAAGCAATATTAGCCTGGGTTATATAGCACTCAAACGCATGTTGAAGATGAACTGCGAGGTACAGATACTGGTGACCTGACAGTCAAAGTATGCAACTAATTGCGTGAAAAAGCACCTCAAAGAAAGCAGCCTGGCATAAGGAATACAACCATCCTCCAACAGCTAATCATACGCAGATAAGAATACTGTAGGGGAAGGTTTGGTTTGTTTTAAGATCAGCAGCTGACATTTTGGAAGCAATATGTTTAGCAAATACCCTTACTGTCAAAGGAAGCCAAGGGACTAGCAAACAAATTGTATGACTGTATTACTAGTATTTGACAGACAACAAGACACATGAAGTAATTTGGACCAAGAAGTAGTTATTTTGTTGACACTTGGATAACCAGTATCTTGGCCAATTCTACTTGGATATGACTTTATGCCACATACTTTCACAACGTGCCACAGGTTTGCAGAGACATTATTTTAATCATCAGCAGACTGAAGACTGGTGAAAAAAACATCAAGAACCTGTAAAGTCTCAAATCTCTACTGACACAGTGGAAGGTCCAAAGAACTCACTTGGAAACATTTTTAAAATTGGCTGCATTTCCCAGAATTTGAGGAAAAACTTAAAAACATCAGTATAATGTCAGTATAACGGAGAGATTTGCTAAAAGAAAAAGGCTCGGTCTGTTAATTGTAAACAGTTACTAAGTCCAATGTCTCAAAAGAGATACACCCAACTGCTATTGCACGCCAAGTCTTATGGGATCTACTGATAAATGAAAACCATATACAAATAGCAAAGTGATTTTTTTTTTCCCCTGTGTATCAATTATTCGTAAGAAATTTGCCCAACTCCTATCAAAAAGATGAAGAAAATAAGTTGCAAGCTGATAAAACTGTAAAGCTATGGTTTGTAACTCAACAAAAAGCCTGAATTTTTCTTGCATTTAAAATAGAAGCAGCTCCATATGTGAAAACAGTGGTTTTAGTCACTATCAAAGAAAAATGTTTTCATAGTAATGTATTACAAAAATGTGGTAATTACTGGATTCTAATCTGAAAGAACTGGAGTTGCAGAAGCATGAGCAACCAAAAAAATTCAGTAAGCATAGTGACTCATTCAAACTTTAAACTCTCCTATTTAAAATGAGGTTGGTATAAACAAGATGCTATATAGTCTTATTGTACAGCATACAGCATAAGCAATAGACTCAGACCAGTGTTTTGTAGCTCTGCAAACTTGGATTACTTACAACTACACTCTATTCTTCTCATATAGTTGAAAAAATTCTTAACACACAAATATTTAAATATAACAGGTATAAATACCTTGAAAAATACCAAACAAAAATTGCATATAGGTATAACTACCTATTTCAGTATTGTTCCCTGGATTTTAAGTACTAATCTTCATTCCCCTAAACTGATCGAAGTTTAGGGATGTTTGCCTCTAAATTTTAACCTGCTAATAAAATATTAAAAATTCTTACACAGTTTTTATTAATGAAACAAACATAAAACACAGCTTTTCCCTGCTTATAGCACTTTATTTCCTGAGCAATAAAGCTGTGATTTGATCTTGCAACAGACATTTCTGGTAAGTGTTACACTGACCAGGCTTCTGAGTGAGATATGTCATGTCACCTCTCTAATGCCCAGAGTATGCAAGGTGCTGCAAGGCAGCATCAGCTGGCAGGGCAAAAAAAAGTAAAATTAAAAAAGAGAGAGCACGAGCGAGAGAGCACGGGGAACAGCGCGCGGGGCACAGAAAAAGAGCGCGCGCAAGAGCGCGAGAGGAAAAAGCGGGCGGGGGAGAGAAAGCGCGGGCGCAGGGGAGAGAAAGCGACCGACCGAGAGAGAAAGAGAGAGGCGGCGAGAGAGGCAGCACGCTAAAAAGGGAGCGCTAAAAGAATAAAGAAAAGGAGGGGAAAAGGAGGGGAAAAGGAGGGGAAAAGGAGGGGAAAAGGAGGGGAAAAGGAGGGGAAACGGAGGGGAAACGGAGGGGAAACGGAGGGGAAACGGAGGGGAAACGGAGGGGAAACGGAGGGGAAACGGAGGGGAAACGGAAGAAGAAAAAAGAGAGAGGTAGCTTCTGCACAAATTCCATTCACTTGAAAGGGAAGCAGCTAGCATAAGGAATTATGCCCAGACTTTTCTGCATGGGAAAGCAGCAAACTGTTTTACCAACCTAGTCTGGCAAGTCTGAATTGCCTGCTGCTGGTTACCCACACTACTAAATAAGGATAGTCTGGGTGCAAAGGCTTCTGATTTGGCTCTGTGAAGAATTATCCAGTCAGTGAGGTTTGTTAGCTCAGAAAAAACCATTTTGTGAATGCAAGAATCCTTTCTCCAGGGTGAGCTGAGCTATACAAACAGTGTAGGTACACTTACGTAGGAAGTCAGAACTAACATGCTCTACAAGACAGACCTCAAATGGCTGCACACAGACACAGTTCAGGCCTCCCTGCACGACTGCTGCTGGGAATACAGGAAAGCATAGAAACACCTGAATGTCTACAGGGAATGAGACCAGATCTGACATTACTACTGTCAAGCTGAAACCAGTAAGCCTTTCAGGACCAAGTTGTTTCCTGCAGAATTACTCAGAGATCACTGCACTATAGCTCACTGAACTCCCAGTACTTCAGGTTCATGGAAAGCTTATTAGGTCTGATCAGCATGGTGTGAATTTATGGAGCTAGTTCAAAATCCAGAGATGCAGTCATGTAAAACTAAAGACAGTGCAGGAACATCTATACAGCTCACCAGAGGGCAAGATGCAGCAGGATCTAGGCCGGCCGGCTCCCTACCAAGCATATTTTGCACTGCACTTCTAACAACGNGGAGGGGAAACGGAGGGGAAACGGAGGGGAAACGGAGGGGAAACGGAGGGGAAACGGAGGGGAAACGGAAGAAGAAAAAAGAGAGAGGTAGCTTCTGCACAAATTCCATTCACTTGAAAGGGAAGCAGCTAGCATAAGGAATTATGCCCAGACTTTTCTGCATGGGAAAGCAGCAAACTGTTTTACCAACCTAGTCTGGCAAGTCTGAATTGCCTGCTGCTGGTTACCCACACTACTAAATAAGGATAGTCTGGGTGCAAAGGCTTCTGATTTGGCTCTGTGAAGAATTATCCAGTCAGTGAGGTTTGTTAGCTCAGAAAAAACCATTTTGTGAATGCAAGAATCCTTTCTCCAGGGTGAGCTGAGCTATACAAACAGTGTAGGTACACTTACGTAGGAAGTCAGAACTAACATGCTCTACAAGACAGACCTCAAATGGCTGCACACAGACACAGTTCAGGCCTCCCTGCACGACTGCTGCTGGGAATACAGGAAAGCATAGAAACACCTGAATGTCTACAGGGAATGAGACCAGATCTGACATTACTACTGTCAAGCTGAAACCAGTAAGCCTTTCAGGACCAAGTTGTTTCCTGCAGAATTACTCAGAGATCACTGCACTATAGCTCACTGAACTCCCAGTACTTCAGGTTCATGGAAAGCTTATTAGGTCTGATCAGCATGGTGTGAATTTATGGAGCTAGTTCAAAATCCAGAGATGCAGTCATGTAAAACTAAAGACAGTGCAGGAACATCTATACAGCTCACCAGAGGGCAAGATGCAGCAGGATCTAGGCCGGCCGGCTCCCTACCAAGCATATTTTGCACTGCACTTCTAACAACGCATATTACTATCCCCACCATACAGATGTGTTCCAGATTTCCACTGCCTTGGGCGTCAGGGATGTATGTAATATGTGGAATCCAAGTTTCCTTGTCAGTCCAAAACAAAGACACTGAAGACACCTTCCACCAGCCAAAAAATCCTATCTAACTTCAAAGTACAAAATACAGAAGATGGTTCCCTTACATTTGTTACTTTATCAAACAGCTCAACAGAACATGCTCTAGTTTTCTGTATTTGAAAGTTAAAAACCTTCAGTTTTCCAACTCCAACCAGTGATCATTCACAATACATGGTGCTAAAGCTCCCTCTGCTGTTTGCATAAGCAGTTAAGTTTTATACTTCAGTGTATTCATCACACAAAGATAGATGTGAGACATGCAGATATTGGCCACAATTAAAAACCAATCGGGCAAAGAAGTCTGCCCCGAAAATTTTAGATCCCAGAGAGACAGAAAAAAAACCAGCGTAGAGTAAAAGAAAAAAAAAGTATAAATTTCTTTTAGCACAAAACTGAACTTTTCCATCCAATGAAAAAGTCAAATTCGGAATTAAGGCAAAATTTTGTTTTAACACATTGATGCCAGCATGATCAATTAAAAATATTTTTAATATCTTCTTACAAAGTACTCAGAAGCACTAATTAACATATAAAGGTACAAGGCAAAAAAAACCATAATTAGCCATAGTCTTTTCTTTATACGCTATTTTAAAGTTATTTACACAGCACTACTCTATTCAGCTCAGCATAACCACTCACAGCCTTAAAATTCAGCAAACTGCCAGATATTCTGCAAGAAGGTGGCCACAATGTGTATTCAAAATACCTTTTCTATATTAATTGAAAGTGGAATTTTTGTTTTTAAAAAACTGTAAAGTGATTTTTTTTTTTTTTAAAGCAATATGAAAGATCAGTATGCTTCTAATCTGGAAATAAATTTCTGGAGGGTTTTGAATTTTTACATAGGTTTTAATCAAGCCACATGTACTTCTAAATAAGAGTTAATAGAAAATTAACATGTAAAAATGAATAATCTATAAGTCGTTTTAGGATGAAATAAAAATTTCAGAACCACCTCTATCACGCCTAAATTATTAAAAGATCTGTTCTACTCTGCTAAGAGACAATAAAATGATGAAACTGTCACACTTAAAAGCATCTTTACATCTTACTAAAGAAACAGAAACGTTTATTTTCAGGCAACTATTTCTTAAACAGTTAGATATTTATGATATTCAAAAATATTAACTTTTAGGGAAAGATCATACCTGTACCATGGATAAATAAAGTTTTCCAGCACCAACTCAAGCACCTGTGCAGAACAAAGACAACCACATTACAAAATAAACAGTTTACCATAAATCCTTGGTAGAAGAGTTAAAAACACACCTTCCAAAACTCATAGAACATAATTCATACATCATAAAACTTCAACGTACAAATCTGCACATTGAGATCCTACTGTGAGATCAATCATTTTGCATAATAATCAGTACTTTGGGCAAATAGCAACAAGGTGATGGTTTCATCAGATAACAGCGTGAAACGGCTGCCACTAGTACTATTGACAACATCAAGCACAGTGCCGTGGCCACTCTGTTAGGTGAATGTTACGAAAAATGTAATCTTACCTCAGACAGCCCTTCCCTAATTTTTCAGATCAGTCCCTGTTCTTTTCTGATGTAGTGTGGAGTCTCCCAGAGGCACAGCTACCCATCCTACACTTACACACACCTCCATCCCTTTTCTTCCAAACCTCCACCTTTTCCAACTCTCCCTCACCCTCCAACTGGGACAGTTGATCCTGTATGCTCACCACTCACAAAGAAAGCAAAAGAAGAATCCTAAAAAGCAATTCCTAGGAAAGCCATTCTCCTTTCTCCACATCCTGCACCACAGCTTTCAACAAAGCCTGCCTTATGGTCCAGCCATCTCCTGAAGCCCCAACCAGAGCACTTCCCAAACTCCTTGTCCTACATGTATCCTCATGGCCTTCTCTCGCCTATTCCTAGCCCCTGTATATTCCACCTACATGGATTTCAGTAGGAGAATCTTTTCCACCCTTTCCATCAAACCTGTTCCTCTGAGGCCAAGCCCATGGTTGCCTTTTCCATGCCAGAAAACCTGGGTCAATCAGGAAGAACCAGTGCTGTTGCAGCCTTGTCGCAGGCATGCCCTGGTTCACCTTGGCTTTCAACGTCACAGCAGGAAGGAAGGCAGGGGAGGTGACAGTCTCTGTTCAATCAATGGGCTGCCACCCACCATATACACAAGGTGTACTGCTAGCTGGACTGCAGCTCTGGCACCTCTCCTTACACCTACACAAAAGTTTCAAGTAACTGTTACAGTCCTTGCACCACGATTAGCAAAAAGAAAACTTCTGAAGGGAAGGGGAAACGTCAAACAGTGCCAAGAAAAAGAAACATGAGGAAGGAGAAATGAAATTTTTCTTGAGATTTCTCCTCCTTCACTATGACCCCAAGACATACTCCACAGTACCCTCTCCTGTTGCAGCCTATCCTTCAGCTGGAATCACTGCTTTAGAGATCAGGTTGTGCTCAGCAACATCAATGCTGATCACGGTAGTAAGAGAGAATACATGTGTTGCTACGTGAGGCTGCTGTGCCGTATTCTATAGAAGGAAAGGTTTTGCAAAAGAAGTCACTGTGTTCAAAGAAAAATGTAAAATCTGTTTGAAAGGAAAGCTGAATGTAACAGCTGATATACAAGTATCATTTATGAGAATAAGTATTACTCCTCTTAGAAGATTTGCTGCTGCATTCATTCACACTGTGTGCACTGCAAGAATTCAAGACTTGCTAAATTTATACTATCTTTAGGGCACTACATGCCTCTGCTCTACTCATGGTTATAAAAGCACGCTCAGTAAAATGCACACCACAGCCTTTTTAATTCCTCTCAATTCTTCAGACTTGAGCAGTTGATGAATACGCTTTTTCTGTCTTCACTACTAAGAATATCGCCCACTCAAACTTTATAAGATACTCTCCCTTTTGCAACTGCTCCATTTCAGTGATTTTCCTCCCTTTGTTTTTAAGGGTGAAGGAGAAATTTTGTTCCTTCACCCTCTCTCTGAAGGGATGTTTTCCAGTTTGGGATAACTTTAGATGTCTGTGTTGTGGACCACAGAAAATCATCAGTGTCTTCTCCTACCAGTTTGTGCTATAGCAGTAATAGATCTTGAAACTGTAATATGGTCATGTGTTGATGATAGATGGGTAAGCTAAATGTCGCCTCCCCCAACCCCGAATCTCATATTTCCATTAAAAATGGGGTGGAAGGGTTCAGGGAGATGACAACAGATGCTTTACTTCCCAGGCCAGAAGAGATCAAGAAATCCCAGAGAATCTTCTTTGGAAGTTAATCTTCAGACAATAGGAGGGAGATCACATCCAGCTCCAGTCAGCGAACACAGACCATTGGCCTTAAGAGCAATAGATCAGACTACTCAAAACGATTTCCCTGATGCCTTCCATAGCACTGCCAGTATATAAACCACCAATTTACTCCATAGAAATCTCAGTCTCACAGATATTGCAAGATTATTTTTGTTCATGCAGAGTTTCTAAGAAAATAAACCTCTTTCAGGGCTCAAACCACAGGGTCTTTCCAAAAAGTGCCTTTCAAAAGCAAAGGCCTGCAGAAAAATCCATACTGTGCATCCATCTGTTAAAGGATCCCTTTTCTTTCTTCCTCCACTTTTGCTATGTGCCTCCCCTTCAAGAGCAATGACAGCAGACCATCTTCTGCTTGGAGCGGAAAGTGCACTTGGACAGCCTTCAAGCACAAGACAGTGTACTCAAAGGGAGTACAATGCATTCCTCTTGAAAGAGCTTCCTTTATCCATGACTACTACTTTGGAACTGAAAGCCTGTCCATCAGGCATGTGTCACTGCAAATTCAGTTCACTAACTGTATGTATGCTAACATAACTTGGTGGCACTCTCTTCACCTACAGTCCAGAGGCTTCTAAAGCCACTAGAAGAATTGTTTCCAACAGTAAGGGATCTCATTCTTGGTGCTAGCTAAGCCAAACACATACGGTTCTGAGAATCATCTTCCTGTGGTTATTAAATCAGCAAGGAAAGAAGGAAAGATGCAAGACCTGATGACCCATCCCACTCTAGATAAGGTTTCCTTGAGATTCATCCCATGTTTGTAGTAACTGACTTCCACTTGAACCATTTCACAGACTTGCCAGTGTTTCTCTTCTTATCTCCCACTTCCACAGCCACACTGTAAAGGCTTTATGGTAATGCTTCCACAGGACAATGCCATGCAGATAATCCCACTAGCCAAACACCTAGAGGCAGTATGCACAGAGACAGACAACTAACTCAAAATACACTTGAAGTCCACATATCACTGGTCCCGATATCGGAGGTCAAGACACATTCTACTAGAACTCAAGTTCTCTATATAACCTTAATAAAAAACGCCTTGATCCTGGACACACAGAAAGCAGTCCCTATTTGCAGATTTACTAAACACATGGCATGGCAGAGGCAGTTAGGTATGATGCTCCATTGCACCAAGGCACTGTACTGGAGCTAAGAGACAACTACAGTGTGAAACCATCCACACTGCAAAATACAAGCACTCAAGGAATAATAGGCGATTGACTGCCAATAACTGGAGTTCAAGGCATACAGTCCATACAGTTTTCCCATGAACCCTATGAACCCTCCAGACTACATCACTGTGATTCTGTAAATCAGAAAAAACCTGTCACATCAGCCACTGCACTTTTGTAAAGCACTAGGAAAGCAGGACATGCGTACCCACTTGCATTCTAGCAACACCGACAATATTATTCAAGCTCAATTGCTTACACTACGCACACATGCCAACAAGCACAGAGGACATCTCAAAGAATGACAGCTAATGATAAGCAATTTCCTTTTCTGTAAAGTATTATTCTCCGGTTTTAAATACAAGAGTCATTTCATTTAAAGCCTACCTATTTTTCAAGCATTTGGCAAAATGACTGGTTCTACTATGTGTGAGCAGTTTTGAACTGGAAAGAGATTACAACTGTAAAACCAACTGCAGCAGGTAGCAATATAAGCAGCAGCTGAAGAAAAAACAAGAAAAATTATTTTCTAGCATGCACTGCAACACTGCAAGCTCATCAGTTTATTGCTGCTGAGACAAGTTTTCTGTGGACTGCCACAGAACAGACTCTAGTTGTCAGGAGGAGGAACTGTAGAGCTGAGTGATGAATGATTCAGTAGCATGTCAGAACTACCAGGCCGAATTAGATTAGAAAGGAGCAAAGATTCGATAAGTAAACCACAAGGACAATTTGAAAAGCCTTAAAAGACTGTACAACTAGATAGTTGAGACCACTTCCTGAGGGTAGAACGAGCAATTCCCAGTAAGAAAGCATGCAGGCCACTGTGTTGCTACAAGAGTTCAGGACTGGCAAGGAGCATGTTCAGACAATAACTGATTTCTTGTCATGTATTTGTCCCTTTCTTACTTTTAGAAAAGAAAAAAAAAAAGAAGAGATAAAATTCTGGTCCCATAATCAAGTAGAGAACCTGAGAACTTAAGAATTAGAGAAAAATTTGTGAGATCAACAGACAGCACCTTGATCCACTAACGCATTTCTTTCACAATGCTGATCAAGAGTAGCTGAGCAGCTTTCCGCCGATTTGACTTGGAATCATCCCTTGCATAGCAAAAAGGAGATTGTAGGGAAAGACCTGAGTTCATTAACTGAATAACAGAATTAAATTCTCCTTTATACAATCTGTAACACCTGAAATTATATACAACATAAAATTGACCAACAGATATCACATCCTAATTCAAAAAGAAAGAAAACATTGGGGAAACTAACATAAAGCACAATGGTTTAGAAACTGGAAACAAAATTATACTTAGGTCACTGCACTGTTTTTGCGCAGGATACAGCACAAACTATCAAATATTGATAGATGCGTGGCTGAGGCAGTTTAGAGTTCAACTATAATAATAAACACAAACGAAGGCAGGAGGAAAGTCCAAGCACAGGTTTTTCCTTTTGTTCTAAACCATGTACAGCAGCTAGATAGCCAAAACAAGGCTGCAAAATATTAAGAATTTGTGAAGTGAGACAAACTGTCATCGCAATCCAAGAGAGAAAAATCCATACTCGTGAGAAAAACTTGGATTTTTTTTGACTCAAGTGTGTATTAAATTACTCTGTAAGCACTTGAAAACACAAGCTTAAAGACACAACTGATTCAAATTAGAAGCATTTGGAAATGAGAACATTGCCAAAATTCTTCAACCTGCAAAGGAGCAACTAGAAAAAGTAATCCAGAATAAAAAAAATCCCAGAATTATTCCAAGTATTTGAAGAATCTGCTTTTCAGAAGCAGGCTGCACTCCACACTCCTTTGGAATCTCATTAATCTTAATTCAGTTCTCACCGTATCAGCTGTCCTCTTAATGTATGACTAACCCACAAAAGAAAGTAAGAGCAGTCTCTCCTTCCAACCCTTACGCAGGCTACCCAATTCTAGGCAAGCATTACATGCTGCATCCCCAGAGCAGATGATCAAGAGGAACACGGTGTGGGCAGAATCCCTGCTACCCTTTTAACTAGTACAGAAGAGTTGCACTGGGGAACAATACAATGAGATTTCTCATTCCCAATAGTATCCTATACAAGTGAAAACGGTGGCTCAAATAGACTGCCTGTTTGGGTCCATCAAAGATTATTACCCTGGCTCACTGTCCCAGGAAGGTACAGAACTTGCGTCTGGCACTTACCTCTAGTTAAACACCCACAGAAAAGAAAGGAATGAGAAACACGGCATAGATATACAAAAGCCATGTCTCCACGGCTAAATAAAGCAGGGCCAGGGACACGCCACTGAACTAAAAAGAAACAGCAAAGAAAAGCCCACACCACTTTGGTAAAAGCAGAACTACAGCAACAGCAGTCAAGTACCAAATGCCAATGTGTAGCAACACATTTTAAAGATCAGTCTCTTAGAAGATAACTACGGTATCTACTCTTATCTCTAATGAGTAACATACTACACAGAACATTTTTAGCATTAAATTCGCACTTAAGCTAAACAGGAAAATATCCAGTTCTTCAGCATTTATCATGTCCTTTGGTAAACTGCCACAGCTATTCACTAGCCAAAATTCTAAAAATATTACATGTATAGAAGCATTTATTTTACATCCTATTATTAAAACAAGAGGTTTAAAAAAATAAGCCTATTGAAATGATATTCAGCAATATTGTTCTTTTAATACACTTGAGCCCAAATTAAAAAAAATCATACATTAAGTCATTTTAAAACAATAAATGTTTGCTTCTGAAATTGCAGAGGAAGTCACTATATTAAATCAAAGGAAGTCAGCAAGTTGTTATGTGTTTTTTTAAAAATGCTCCTCAACTGTCCATCCCTCCCTTCCCTTAAGGTTTTCATCCTTTTGCTACTCTTGCTGTGGGCCATGCCCAAAATACCATCACGCACAGCTGAATTAAAGTGTTAGCTTATACCACAAATGCACACAGTTTTGACTTCATACACCATGTTGTTACTTGCGAGAGCTGACATGCAAGAATCTTCTCACTTCTGATATGCCAATTGTTCACCCTCCTACCACAGAACTCCAAAGTTGGAATTCTAAATAAATGGAGATTAAGCTACATATGTGCTTGTGTAATTTCCTAGCTTTAAAAAAGGACAAAAGATTATCTATTTAGCTGCCAATATATGTCATCAATTACCAATCAAGGAAAAAAAACCCAAAACCAAACCGAAAGAAAAATTGCTCTTCAGATAACTCTTTTTAAAGAGAAAAGAACAAGACAAAATTCCTGATTTACAGTCTTATTAAAAAACAGGTACTTATGCTATTCTTCTTTGAGTAAATCCACTAATTTCTTTTTTAGACAGATTTTGTTACAGCTTTGTCTGATGATTTTAAACAGCTACTATCACATTATCATCTTCATTACGGAAATTTTGTAGCTGGAGCAAATCATCTCTTAATCTCCACTTCTACAAACTGAGCAGGCTGAAATCCTCAACTATTCAAGAATTGGACATGTTCAATTATAACTGTTCCTTCCTAAATACTTCCCAATTTACACAGATGTTTCTTCTATGTTCTAGGCACACTACTGCAGGAACAGTCACATGTCTGTTAACAAGTAGGCTATCTCACCTCTCTGCTCCCAGCATATATTCTTTTGATTTGACTTTTACAGGAACAAGTTAACGCACATGGGAAGTACATCTGAACCATCTACTGAACCAGAAGTAACAGGTTTGAGAGATATGTAATAAAAACTCACTGAATTTCAAGGTACTAAAGAAATGAAGCAGCAGTTACCTCCGAGAGTGATGCATCAACCTTGGAAGGCACTTTCAGGTCCAGCCATGGCTGATAGTTTTCCAGAAGCAAAGTAGGTCTGTAGGAGAGCATGGAAAAGTTGATGTAACAATATTTCATTGAAAGTTTCCTACTGCTATGTGCAAAATGTAAGAAATACTAAGCTTACCGGTGCCACGTATTTAATTTACCTGTGCCTCTTGCATTTGACCTTGCCACATACGGCACAACTGTGACCGTGGGGAAATAGCTCCGGCAATTCTAATTGCTAAGAGAAGATATTTGCACAAGTTTACATTCTTCAAAATGACGACTCTCTTAATATACTGGTACATTCATGAATTTCCTTTTAGAGACCACAGTTACAGAGAACTGAACAGCATAAAGACAAAGTTGCTCCCCCAGCAGGAAAACAAGGTAACAAAGCACAGTATGAGAAACAACTGACCCAAACAGAAAAATTGCTTCCACTAAAACAAAGTTTGAGGAGATCGATAGTCTTACACATCTTCAGTCATCTCCCTGTACATCAGCTGGCCTAATAACAGACCAGATAGCTTCTCTACAAAACTTGCCTTATACATAGCCTTAAACTATTTTAACTGTAACTTTTTTAGTCCTACGGAATTCTACATTAAACCATTTTAAGTTAGAAAACAGCAATTTCCTTTGGGAATGTTTTTCTTCTTTGAAATGCAGTACCACTTAAAGAAGTTTGACTACAATCAGCAGAGAAGACTTAGCACTGGCTTGCCAAAAGAAGAGCGTCTTTAGAAAAGAAAACGCCTCAATAAAAGAGAATACAACTACATAATTTCTCAACTGCTTGCTACTCCAAATGTTAAAAGTGAAAAATGAGTGAAGCAGAAAATAACACCCATGAACACTCCCAACAACCGGCTTTACAGCCATACATAGATTTGACGGGACTATGCAGAAACATATGAAGAATCCTAAGTCTTAATCGTTGTATATTTGCTACAAAACATCTATCGGTGGATATGAGCTGCACTGATGTGTAGCATTTCCGAAAGCAGCTAGAATTACACAAGAATTGCTGCCTAATATAAATTCTTACCAAATTTAAAGAAAACACACGAATGTTAGCAGACATATTTACCTTGGGTTTGTATTTTATTGTAAAAAGAATATTGGGCAAGAGGGAATCCGGTCCCAATGAACAGTAGAAGGTGACGACACCAGCCACAAATGACCAGAAGATCATTAAAACGTGAAGATACCTTGTAAATAAACAGGAAGGAAACATTACTGCACGGCAAGGTACCGGGGCCGGGCCGGGCCGGG
>WAAD01006858.1:555-12981 GCA_013389945.1 Fregata magnificens
GTGAGGCTAAGAGTGCCAACTCAACTAACAATGTTTGTCTCAGAAACCTGGAAACTGCCCTATGATGTAGGAACTGGCTTTCTGATTATTTATCTTTTGTAATTACCAGAAATATTAGAATGAACATAGGACTGGAGGAGCTCAGATAGACTGCTTTATTATTCACTAAAAAGCTACACCTTTTTGATATCACAATTTGCTACTGTAGAAATTATTACAGTGTCCCAAACAGAATTGTGACTTTAAGTGTTGAGCGAGAGAAGAAACTGAGTAACACTTGAGCAGGAAAGGTTCTCATTTTTTGAATAATCTCAGCAAGAGAGAAATAACTATCTTGAATTCTTCCTAAAGTAATGTTCTCCAGGTTTTTGGAAACTGTCAAACTTAAGAGTAAGCCCTTCATTCTTGCTAAGAGATGCCCTTAAAGTATGTCACATGATTTTATGCAGAATATATGCTGTACAAGTATAGACATTTGGAAGAACCTGTGGTACAGGGGAATGAAAAATATTTGAAAAGAAAACATCCTGCATCAAGTATCAGAAGTATTTACATAAATTAGATTAATATGGAGTTTAAACAATGCTTTTTTAATATATTTTTCATGCAAATAGTCTGAAAATAATGAACTAATTTAAACCAATCAAAAATATTCATAACCTTGCTTCAGGTTTAGAAGTATACTTTTCTTCAGTTTAGAAGTATATTTTTAATTGATTTCTCACATCAGAGAGTGGTCACACAGATTATCTACGTAAGAGACAGGGAAATTGGAGAATGCTATAAAACTGATTGAAGTTCAAAACTGTTTTAATTAATAGGTTTATCCAGAAACAACTATTCTGTTTTATATAAAAAAAGAGCTTTTTTTTGTTGATTATTTTGAAGCACTGGTGCCACCAAGGCTGGACTACTTTCTTGATAGGCCAGTGCTATTTAAAGAGCACACAAAAAGCTATCAAAGGAAATACACAAAAAAAGGACATATATTTGACTTTTTACTAGAGGTGACCAATAACAAACGTAGTTTATCTGAAGCTTGTAAGGAATGTAATTAGTTTAGGAGATCAGGCATGGGAAAGGAAAATAGGAACACATGAATGTGGTAACACTTTGTGTTTAATAAGCACTTTGTGTGTAAGAAGCAGCAGCATTTTGAATTGTGAAAGTCATATTCTGAAGCCATCGACAAGATATTTAGATGGGAGTTTCAAAGAGTCAAAGCTAAAGGATATGGAAATAGAAATATATGCCACAACAGAGGCTGATCTTAGGCTTTAGGATATGCGAGCTGTGAAATGGGGTTGATCAGTTTTATAAAATATATAAATGGTAGAAAGACCAGCTTGATATTAGGGTAATAGCAAGACTAGAGAAGGATGACTGTGAAGCATATAGCATGAAATAACTAAGAGAAAATTGAATGACTTGCAATTAACCAAATCATATTTTCCAAAATTAGTGGTTACTAGATTCTTGTTAAAACCCAAACAAAACTCTTCACAAAAATAATTTTTTATGGTTTACCAGTTGATCATAACTTACTATATACAGGTACTATATGTTTCATTGGTTGCTAAAATTATTTCAGAACTTCTTGAAAGTATTCAGGAATGTATGATTGCACTAGTAATATTGTGCTGTCCTTGCTCTATGCTGTGGTAACAAAGGACTTCATTTTCTCTTTTAAATGCTGCTTATCATTCCATGTACTCTTAATAATGTTCTTTCAGCCTTCAACACTTGTATTTTACTTAATTTCATGAATTAATGTTTACTTTTTAGTTCTGCAGTCTTGCATTTCAGTTTTCTTAGTTCTTGTCAGCACCAGAGATAGCTGTATCCTCATTGACTGCATTAATGTAGCAGCAATCCTAAGGCTGGATTTCTGATTATTTCATGCATTTTCTGAGATTGAGACACATCAGACTGGATGGCTCCAGTTGTCAGGTATTTTCTTACTTTAATGAAGTTAAAATTGAGTTTTGTGGTATCATTTGTATATAACGACTTTAGATTGGATTTTGAATCCTCTGGTGTCAATGATTGTGTGAAACAGAGCATCTAATAATATTACAATCAGAGGAAGAATGGCTTAGTAAAGTATCAGATTGGAATATAGGGTATGTAGGTTCTCTGTACTCTTAGTCTAATGACAGAGCAGTGATGAGACAGGTGCTTCATCTCTGTGTGCTGTAGTTAACCTGCCTGTAAAATAGGCATAACTATGCTAATGTCTGTAAAGTGCATGCATTAGACTTTTAGAGCGCTGTAGGAGAAAAGTTACTATTAAAGGCATGACTCCTGTATTATCTCTCTTCAGTCTAGTTTGGGAAATCCCAGTCTGATTGTTAGACAACTACAGTATTTTGAATAATCTAAAATATTGATACACTTTTTCCTGTGCATGAGGGTCTTGATTTGTTTCAAAACCAAAAAGTAAGTGTGTTCTTTCAAAGAAAGCCAAAGCACGTAGTATAAAGAAAATGTAACGTACTTGAAAAACCTTATGAAACAAGTCGGATCAGTAGTCTAACTTTGGTGTGGAAATA
The DNA here is from genome assembly GCA_013389945.1 of Fregata magnificens. Lineage (NCBI taxonomy): Eukaryota > Metazoa > Chordata > Aves > Suliformes > Fregatidae > Fregata > Fregata magnificens. Next base: position 3,108 of record WAAD01006858.1, read on the forward strand.
ACCAGTCCTCTTTCACCTAAAAGTGTAGAAAGATAAAATATGCAACTGTTAACTCACATCCCTAACTTTTAATCCTCTGTGAAGGTGATCCCTTTTCTCTGAAGTTCATTCTGTACACTAGGAGTGCGCTTATGGAGTTAGGAGGGTTGTACAACTAGAAATTAGTGAAATACTGGTAATATCCAGTTCTGAGTAAAAGCATTAATACCAACTTTAATATGCTCCTAGTAAGTAGTAGTAATATGAAATTAAGCTGCTGTTAATGATACTCTCAAATAGAGCTCTGCTGTTACAAGTAGTGCAAAGGTAGTCCTTGATCCTCCTAGTTTGTCACATGAAGAATATCTACTCAAAATTCTAGCAAGCAATAAGTCTTTGTTGGAAAGAACAGTTCAAAAAAGTCTGCTTTTGACCTCACTTCATGATCGCTTGGCCTCCTGCAGTAGCTGCCAGCACACCAAGGTTCCGGCAAAGATCAACAGGACAGTAAAAGAGATACTAAACTCTCTAACCACACCAAAACACAAGACTATAGGATGATAAATAATACCGTAAAGAGAAACTGGAAACTATTTCTGTTCACAGGCTATAAAATATTTCATTTTCTGTTTCATGTCTCACGAACTTGGGCAGGGGACATTCTCCTGTCTCCAGCCACATTACTGGGTGGCAGTACTGTAAAACAGAGAGTGGCTGGTATTTTCAGTGGCTTGTCTGGTATAAACAGCAGAATAAAGCCAGTGTAAGAGTAATAATAAAAGTAGTATGTAATCACACTGAAAATTACCTCCTATTCAGGGAATTGCATGAATCATAAATTTCTTTGGTACTTTATCCATAGAGTAAAAGAAAACCAGAACAACAACACTAACAATAAACCATAGCAAACATAATAAAAAAAGAGGGGTTTTTTTTGAATAAAAGCACAATATTTTGAACTATGCTATTTATATAATGTAGAACAAGTCTAGACATGGAAGGAACAAAGGTTTACTTACAAATATCCAAAAAATAGGTCTGTAACTTGGGATATGGGAGAACTGTATTCCTATTTCAAATTGGTGGGAGTCAAAAAACCAGTATTTCTGACATCTAGGCAAGATCCTAAAAGATGATACACTGACTTGTAACAGTTTCCTGGAAAATTTTGTTTCTGACTCTCTTAAAGTCCTGTGTGGTGGTCAGATAATGAGAATGTGCAATGGTCAATTAGGGAGGTTTTATTAGGAATATAATTAGGAAGCCTTATATTCCTTGTATTAGGAATACTATTAGGAAGCCTTACTTTAGACTAGGTTACATATTTACAATACAAGCGTTATATTCCTTGTATTAGGAATACAATTAGGAAGCCTTACTTTAGACTAGGTTACATATGATTTTGAGAGGCTTAGATTATTATGTTATACTGTATAAATGGAAAATAGTAGTTAAGGTCTCTAGATCTGGAGGTCTCTAGATCTAAAACATGTATATATGCAAGACAATGTCTAAAATGAAACAAAACCATCCAGATTCATCCACTGACTCTAGTTTTTGCAATATTCATATGGTGAAAGGGTTGAGGGAGGTGAGGCATTTTTTATTTTGCTTTGTTTTTTCCTTAAGATGAGTTTAAATAGTTTCAGGCTGCAGTTCTCATTAACTAGGAAAACATTAGGATGAAATAACTTGAATAGCACCAGTGTAACCTGTCAAATGAATAGATCCGCAGCCACAATTACTGAAATGCTTTCATGTGCAAAGTGTATCCTCAAACCTTAAACAGAAAGTGTTTCAGATCACGTCCATCTGATAAAGACTCAGTTGACAGCATTGATAATTGACAGGTTCCAGGTACAAAAGCTATTTTCTGTGTCATCAACAAATGGCAAATCATTGGTCATTCAGCAGAACAGTTACCCAAGAAATTGACTAGATGATTTTGTATGCTGTAGTATAATTCTCAATATACCGCATCCTCATTGTCTTAACAATTCTGCTTTAAATACCCTGTATCTGCCTTTATAAGTTTTTTTTCTTCTTTTTGTTTTGAAAAAGGTCAATATATAAGCACATTTATTTGTGTAGAAATAGAAGCAGCCACTGTTCTCCATACTTTTTAGGAACTGTTATTTAAATCAGTTTTTTAAACTCTGTCAAAATGTCAAATCCTTGCCTTCAAGATTGGAATGTAAATTTTAATTAGGCTTCTGGATGCCAGTGTTGTAACGTAATATATAGTATACATAGAAGTAGAGAGGCTTCCCATGCCAAAAACATTAAATTAGTTTTTTCATAATAATTGTGACCTTTTTAGACCATTTTAAAATGAGCTTCATAGTTTCCTAATTTTATGTCAGACTCTGTAAAAGCGTATTGTTCTCCTTTGGGAAAAGTCCTGCATAATTTAGTAATAAAACAAATATGTCTTGTAAAACTCCTTAAAATCTCAGCAGTTCTAGCTCATACGTGATATGCATGTGTGATGCAGTCAGTAAGTGATGCTACAGTTAGTATCCTGTAGTACATTTGACACGATTCTATACAATTCTATAGAAACTGTAAAACACATAGTAACCATCTATATTTTTGCTAAAATATGGGTGGTATTACATGGATCTTCAGAGGAATCTGATTAATAGTTTTTCCCTATGTAAATTAAATTTGAGAGACATTATTCTGCCGTAATCGGGCAAAAGAAGCTTAGGTGATTTGAGCTAACTGTAGTGGGGATCGTGTTTCACAATTCACATTCAGGCATGTGGATAGCGATTGAAGAACGTCTGTAAATGCATCAGCAGACCAAAGTATTAATAAGCCATGAAGCTTGAGTTCAGATCAGCCTGGTTTACTTCCTCATTTTAAAAGCACCAGTACTTCAGTTTGTATTTCAAGTGCATGTGCTGAACTGACATCTGTCAAAAACAGTGCCTATAGTTGAGAAAGTTGAACTTTTCATGGAGTGCTTGCAAATGTAAGTCTCCGATAAGAGCTATATTATCCTGCTGCTGAACATTTGTTGTGAAAATGGCTAGGATACCTAACGTGGTTGGAAAGCTCACTGGTTGCTGCAGGTAATTGGGATGCAGGCACAGGAAGGAGCAGTGGGTAGGAGGACCTCAGGCTGGCCAAGGTCCCCTGTGGACACCCTGGAGTGTGTCAGGAAAATGCTGGCTGCAGGAAGGGCAGAGCTGGTTAAACTTTAGTTTGCAGCCTGGAAAACATGGTGGAAGTTTCTGTAGCTACAGGGCAGGCCAAGGAAGCGGGTATATTCTGCCTATGTTCAAGAGTGTGAAAGGCACAAGTCCTGAAGTCACTGAACTCCTTCCCTTCTTTCTATGGATTGTTTTTGCTATATAGTATATAGTTCTGTTGTATATTTTTAATACTAAGGTAAAAAAATAAAATCCTCCCTACAAATTTTATGGTCCATATATTAACGAAGATGGAGACTATATATAGATGTCATTTCATTTCATATCATGAAAATATATTTATTTTCTATCTAATAGGGAGTTAGGATAGCTTTATAAGTCTGCTGTGATGTCCCTGAGGACATTGCTGATGAAAATGTAAAACCCACGTGGCCTCCACAACTGGGTCTCCTAAGACCATGTTTCTGTCTTGGAAGTAACAGTGTAATATGAGATACAGCAGTTGCCAAGGTAACTGGTCTTTTTTAGTTTGATAGCAGCAGGTGAATGGTTGCCTGGATATTCACAGTAATATGCTGGGAGTCTAGTAATTCAGTAAGGACGTACACATTTTTCTTTAGCCTTGTTTTTCTCTTACAGAGGCTTTAACTAAAATCCTAAGGTACATGATAATTATTAAAATATTATTCAATACTATTCAATAATTATTCTTCCTGTAGTGCTGTGTATTAATATTAATATTTTATTAAGGTTTTAAATGCAGAAAATTAGAGCAAGGTCTTTTTTAAACTTAGTCTACTGTTTCAAGACCCTTCAAAAACTTATCTAATTAACTCCACATTTAAATCTGGAACTAATGAGACAAAAGCTGCAAGCAGAATTTCTGGTTTGTTTTTATTGTACCGTCCTTTAGTGAAATCAGTAAGATGTTTGAAAATAGGACTGATTTCCCATTCTAACTCTGCTGCAGCATTCTCCTGGATTTAAAAGAAAATAACACTTAGCAAAGAGGTGTTCAAATTTTATGCATGGATGCATGGTATGCGTGGGAAGGTTCTTGTGAAATGTGACAAAATAATTATTTTCTTGACACAGGTTTGTTTTTTTCTTTTTTTTTTTAAGTTGATGTTGGTCTGAATCCTGTCTGTATAATTAAATACTCCAATTTAGAAGATCCACCCTGTTCTGCATCCTGTGTTCTACTGTATTGTGCTGATTTCATTTTGCACATTTAGAGTAAAATTTTCAGGGACTAGAACCTAAGTCTTCAGTGTGTCATGATTAGGTTTTAGATTTAATGTAGTAATAAGATTTATAGCTTTATTCAGCCTGTTGGCAGACCCAGAAAGAGAATCTGTTGCAGCATTTAGACGACAATTTGCTAGCTTATTACATAAACATATTCAGAATGTGAATTTCATTAGTTTTCTGTGAAGAAAATGTTAAACTTGGGACAATCTGAATATATATATATAGGTTTCATCTGTGTATAAAGTTGACCATACAAGCCTCTGAGCATGTGATATATCTGTGGCCTGAATTCTAGCTGTTAAAATACCTCAGAATTGAGCAATCCTCTTCTCATAGTCTCTGAATTTAGCTCTATATGCGAAATAGCATTTCTTAAAGGAAAAGGAATCTTTCTTCCTAATTCTGTTACTATTATGAATAATATTAACATCCCCAAAATAACATTACAAGTAAGCTGACAGTACATAAGTAACATTGCTAAATAAAACCATCAGCCATATTTATGAAGAGATGGACAAGACTGGGTCAAAGCTGTTCCACCTAAGAATCAAATCCATATTTTCAGTGGAATTATTTTTTAAACTGACAATGATGGCACTCGGAAAGATTTGCTGGCAATCTTGTATTTATTTATCTTCTGTAGGTTTTTTCCTGAACACTTGGTTTCTGAAAAGGAGGATTTGTGCTGGAAACAAATATTTCAAAGCTGATAGTGAAACTGCTTTATAACAATAGTGTAGTCTGCTCTCTCGTCACTGAAATAAAATGCAAGATATGACGTTGTATGGGGTAGGCTGTTCTCGGCTCAGAAGTAGATTGTTCCACCCCCCAAAAAAGGGTTGGGGAAGAAGTAGAATTTTTTTTAAACATCCATCTTAGCCAAGACTACCATCTGACAGGTAGACTCAACATCTTGACACTATTGTAAATGTTAATGTTAGCTCTGCGTTTGTTTTGATAGCCTTGTCAGACACTTATTCACCAATAGTACTTATTTAAGTAGATCAGACTCCTAAAATTAACAAAACTACTGTAATTCCCTGTCTGAGGACACATTTCTTTGACTGAGGCGTGTAACTCCAAACGGATGTGATAGTTGTTTTCTTCTCCCTTCGTGACTTGACACTAAATCATATAGCTCAAGTGAGTGACCAGCAGTGACTGGAGCACAGCCCTAAGATTCTGGGTCAACTTAGAAGTTCAATGAGGTGCATGAGCTGGTAACAAATAAACATCTGCAAGACTTCTGGAGAAGCTTTTTAAAAATTATTTTTTACTGTTTAATTATTGCAATAAATTTCTCTCTCTGCTTATAATGATTTCCAAATTAAAGTCTGCTATTAAACAAAGGCAAACAAAAAGAATGTTACTTTAGCTGCTAGTCATTTCTGAACAATAGAAAGAAAATGCCTTATTGATACATATTTATTCCCTCTGCTTCTACCTATCATGCTTTTGATTAGTAAAGTCTCCCATTAGTAGAGCAGGATGGAAAACAGCGTCCTTTTAAACTAACAAACTAGTACTGCTGGTTATTTCAGTAGTGTAAAACTGACTCTTCAGTATGAAACAATTAATGGTCTAGCCTTGAAGGTTCTGACTTCATTAAAGGTAATTGTTAAAACAAAAACCCAAAAAACAACCAACAAAACCGTGGATACGTAGATCCTCCTGAAGTTGCATTTCTCTGCTATAATTGTATTATGACCTACCAGAGGTGTAACAGAGCTCCTAGAAACTGTAAGTTCCAGGCCTGTGTTTCCTTCAGAACTGACTGCTATTGCAAAGGTGTATCATTGAATCATCCACATGTTGTAAGGAGTAAGGGTAAAATTATATATATCAGATTTATCTTAGATGAGTTGTTTCTTCCTTAAAATGTAAGTAAAGCAGCATTCAGGCTACAGATTAGTTTAAAGATTCAACCTCTGTCTCTTGATCAATAACAAATCACTATCAGATCAATAAGGTATGTCTGAATGTCTGTTACATTTTGTATAGTATTTCAGTGCAACTGCTTCTATAAACACTTTTTTCCTTATTTAAATGATACAGAAGTAATTTTACTGGCTATAATGTTTGCCAAAGTAAACTAGTTTTGGGGGTGGGGGGTGGAAATGCTGAATATTTGTGAGAAAGCGAGTGCTTGGGCTCATGCAGTCAAGGAGTAGAAATGTATCATTTCATCTGTTTTAGTTAGAGGAGCTGATGTAGTTAACAGAAGTGAGTACTGTGGGTGGAGAGGTAAGTTGAAATAAATTTTAATATGTTTTGGCCTACTGGCTATACTGCTGAAATAGTGTAACAGTGGAGTTAATTGAGCCTTGTGAGAATCAGAGCTCCTAAAACCTATTTCCAAAATAAGTTCTGAATGCTGTTTGCCAGGCAGGGGAAACCCAGTGTGTGGGTTAGGGCTTCACTGCACTGTGGCAATAGAAATAGAAATAGCATTATAGACTTTATGGGTGAATTACTACACTCTTATTAACAGGAGGATTTATCAATGTAATTGGTTTTGAAAAAAAAAAAATTTAAAAGTTGGGTTTTAAGAGGGTAGACTTCTTCCTTTTGCTTATGAGTACTACAGTGATGTGACCTTTAGAAAAAGCAAGCTACATTGGTCAGAAAAAATGGTTAAATCACAGGTTGAACATGAGTTGGCCCAAATGGCCACCACAAAACAAATGATGGTAAAATCCTACTTTCACTTATTTTGACAGTATAAACAGTATTTAGGGACTTAACCATTGGGTGTGTGCAAATGTCATCCAGTAGAATGTAAAACTTCATCTCCAGCTTTCAGTAGGCATTCTCAAGTTCTGTATAGTGTGGCTAAATACAATCCAGGCATTTATGAGTGCAGATGGTGTTTTTAACCAGCTGTACCACTGTGATGTAAAAGGAATTCCTTGTAACACAGAAGGGCACCTCATCAGCTGAGGGGAATGTAAGGAGAAGTGGTCTAAATGAGCCAGTAGAAACATCTGTTGCACTCATAAATTTATACGAGGCTGTTCAGCTGTATAGAATTAAAATTATGTTTCACTAACACTTATTTTAATAAACTATAAAAGGGATTGCATTGCAAATTATAGATGCTGACTGAATTTTAAAATCAAACTAAATGCTTATTTTTGTACTGCATTTTCACATCATGGTAACGTTGTGTTTTCCTTAATAAAGTTAGAAATTAAATAATTTGCCAAAGAAAGTTAGTAGGCTTATCCTGGAGCTTTTGTGAAGAGTCATAATTTGGGCTATCAATGATTAAGAGATTTGGAATACATTTTGTATATTAATCTTCACTTAAAAAACCATTAGTGAACAATCTCCTGTTTATCCGAGTTGAAAGTTTCTCTCATATTCCTGTCATCTTGGAACTAGCCAAATGGCTTTTTAATGAAGCTCCTCATTGGCTTCCATGTTTATAAGATGCAATTAATTTATAAATTGGGTCAATGACTTTACAATACTCTTAGAGAGCTCTTATCAATCCTGGTAAGGTCCTGGTAAGGTCCTGACAAGAGTTTCTATACACTTGAGACTAAAGAGAATGAGTCATACACATATCCCAAGGGTGGGATTGTTTCCTTTAATCTTAATGGCAGAACTCTCATTCACTGAAATAAGACAGAATTTCAGCCTCTTTTCATCTCTTTTGTTTCTTACTTGCAAAGTAACTTTCTTAATGTGTTTTCAAAGTTGTCCTGCTGTCAGCCCCCAGTAATTTTTCTTTCTGTTTTTCCAGAATGGTTAATTCCACTCTTTACTCAAGTTGACTACTCACGTGCCCTCTTTACTTTATAGCTGTGAACTGCATTAATGATGAATCTGTTCCATTTTTCTGTCATCATTTTCTTCTATAGGTATAGCTCATTCTGCTTTCCTGCTGCAAATACTGTTTCCACTTATTGGTAGTCTTCAACCAAATCTATTACAAGTGCCATAACAAATCTATCTCAGTATCTTAATGACCATCCATTTAAATGTGACAGAGGTTGTGTTATGTCTATCTTGACTTGCCGATCTAACTGACATAATTTGGATTTATTAGAAAGGTTCTAAATGCTGTTACATTATCATTTAAAAATAAAACTCCTGAAGTAGCCTGAAGAATATGCAAGTTGATATTTTGCACTTAAGTTTTTAAAATAACCCATTTAAAAATAAATAACTTCATTAATACTTGAAGAGCAGATTACTTACTGGCAATGCTTAGCAACATATTGAAATTGTTGATCATCTCAAAATACTTGAATATTCATTCAAATGAAACATTGAAAGGTACTCATATTTTTACTGCTCATTTAGGAAAAATACAATAATGAAGAAATTAATGGTCTGAAATTTGATTGTGTGCACTACTCAGAGAGAAACTTGAATAGTTCCCGCTTCTGAAGGAGTATTTCTGTCAGACCCTGTTATGCTTGACTTGTATCATCATTGGGAGCTGCTCTTTAAAATTGATGTTTATTTGATATACATTTAATTTTTGCAGTACATTTGTCCGAACACATGCGCACATGTATACACATGGCTTCTTTTATGCTAAGAAGGTAAGCAGAAAGGGACATTGGGAGATGTCAATCTATGTTTTAGATGGTTGTGGCTGACTGTATGCTGTAATACATCTTCAGCTTGACTGTACCTTCTACTAACATTCACTGGGTCCTGCCTCAAGGTGGAGCTATTATATTTTCAATGGAGATGAAGACCTGAAAAGCATTTTCTTCCCCCAAATCCTGTTTCTGATTTGAATAGATGTATGGGTTATGTTGGTAAAGAAAAATGGCAAGCAATCTTCCTCCCCCTCAGCAAAAGCTGGAGTCAGCAGTGTGTCACACAGGTGGATGGGCCTACGACACTGATTTTTATTCAATCTGACATTATCTTTCAGAGATACAGGAAGATGCATACCTTTCATCTACAGTAGGTATCCAGCAGGATTATGACAGTATGTGCATACTGGCTGTCAAAAGCAGTTGTGGCTTTTTGTAATTGGGAATGGTTTCCCAGAAGAGAGTATGCGTGTGTATTGTGTTCTAATTAAGACTATATGAGACAGTTATGGCAGGCTGTCAAATCAATGGGATGCTGGGTATATTTTAGTCTCCATGCTATAGTCTAAATAACCTTTTAAGGACTCTGTTCTTTCAGTGTGGTAAATAAATGCTGAATGTTTTATACTTAATAGGCCTTTGAGTAATGCATTCCACATGGCTTTATTGCTGGAATGAGACCTTTTTATCACTAAATACACAATAGTGACATGAGGTCATTTCAGCACGAAGAAATGCATACATCTTATAGATGAACAAACTCAGTTTATTGTGAAGTTTAGTTAAACAGGAATACTCTAAAGTAAACATCAGTGGCAAATTTAAGGAAAATGAGGGAAACCTACAAGTGCTCACTGATTCTAGTCATCTTTCACCTCTCAGTTTAAATACTGTGAATGTCTGTCGTAGCTGGATTTGTGAAAGTGA
>WAAD01006866.1:5678-16497 GCA_013389945.1 Fregata magnificens
CAAGTCAGCTCAGGCATACAACTTAAAACCTGAAAGCAGTGTATAACATTACAGAGCACTCAAGATAAACTGATAGGTGAAAAAGTTAGATCAGAGGATATATAGCAAATCAGGGAAACAATTAATCACAACATCAAGGAGGAGATCAGACTTTAGCCATTTTATTATTACCAGTTAGGAAAAACTTAATGTAACTACCAATAATACCTGGGAAAATGGTGGCAAGAACCTTTGTTTTGTCATCAAACTGATGCTGTATCCCATCACTTCTCCTCTTGCTAAATTATCTTCAGGTTTTTCCCATGACACATTGAGGGAATATGGTGAAAGAGGGAATACTGATGGAGACGGCATGAAGACTGGGGCTAAAATCAAATTAATACAATAACATTCATAAAATAAGTGAGCAATGTGTGTAATGCAAGCTTTCTCACTGTATTTGTAAAAGACCATTTCAGACAGTCTTTGCTTTTTCAACCTTATTTTCAAGTCTAACCGGAATTTTCAGATTATTTTGATAGCACATAGTAAGTACCTCACCCATCATTCTCCTGTTTTCTGCTCTGGCCATGAATGCAGAATAAAACTGTCCCTACATCTTCAAAGAAATACTAATCAGCACTGAAGTCCTAACCCCTGTAGCAGGTAGGAAAGTACATACAAATGAAAAAGTCTTGAAGAAAAACTTCATGCAACCTGGGAAAAAACTGATAAAAGCAAAAAGTGTTCAATACTTCAGCATCTTAAAAGCAATTTTGTTTGCTAGGCCAGTTTGAAATTAACATGTCTCTCACTTCTTACAAAACAGTTCCCCTGTCTTCCATAGTAAATCTGTAAAAGGATTGTTTGCACTGCAGTTAAATCCCCACCTGATTACTCTGTAATAATAGGATACCAACTCATAGCACTTCTGCTTCGTACAACCAACCACACTAATGGACCTCTTCCCAAATATAATTTAACACTTTTATAACATATAGTGTTTAAGAACAGATAAGCACAAAGACTCATTTTGAAAGGGGAATTAGTTTAGCCTGCTGTTTTGCAGGAGCAAATGACTGAGGACATGATTTTCAAGCTAACAGCAAACAAAAGCATCAGTGATGTGTTGGAGATGTTTAATTGCAAAACATAGGCTCTATCAGCCTAAAAAGCTTAGATTTCTAATGAAAGCATTGAAATAAATAGCCGTTATTCCAAATAATATGTCAAGTGGCAAGCCCTTTTGAAAATCTGAACAGAAGGGTCATAATAAGAGCCGTTGAGAACTGGTTAAACTTTTGAAAAAAATGGTCCATATTATGACACTTGGCCTCCATAAAAGCATTTGAAAAGTTTCAAGCACTATACCCCTGAAAACGTAACCCCCTGAAGTTCTTCAGAAAAATTGCTTTCTAAGCAATCAAAGCCTCAGTTCAGGAAACCTCATTTGAACGTCCTTTCTGAATATATGTACCTTCTTGGACAACATTCCTGATTCACACCAGCTGTTAATATATTTGTGACAAAACCAATATTTTTCATGTTTTCTCCCTTTAAAGACCATATAAATAACAACGGGGAAAATAGTGGAGAATTCAAACACTGCCTGGTAAATTTTGCAATCTTGTAGTTTTGAAATTTTGGGTTGACAGGGATTATTTTCAACAATATGACTATGGTGAAGAAAATGTTTTTGCTTAACATGCTCAGTTCTGAGATAATCTGACCTACCTTTAATTCATTAAAAAATGAAAATTTGTCCCTATTTGAATCATCTCTAAACACATTTCATTGAAAAAGAAAAACCATCAAGAATGCATTCTAATTTAGTTTTTCCTTTCATTTGTAGAAAAAAAAAAATTCAAACCAATACTAACCAGCTTCTCCTGTTCGTCCTGATATCCAGTTTGAAGATATGCTACCTGCCATGTTTACTGCTAGCACATAAAATTCATACTCCGTGAATGGCTCCAGATCAGTGACTGTGGTACTGGTCTGTGGTGGAGCCAGAGCATTTTCATTAGGAGACTCCATAACTGGTTGAGGACTGAGCCATCCACTGCTTTGGAAAATACGAATTTCAGGAGGAAGAAAGTTCCCAGCTGGTTTTAATTTTTTTCTCATGTAAAGTTCATATCTTATAATTACACCTAGAGAAAAAAAGCATTAGTGCATTTAAACGATTTCTAGACTTCTACTAAAATACCAACACCGATACATTTAATAAGCTAACAATCAATCAATCAACCTCTTCGAAAATATAGCATAAGAAGTTTTCCTTATTTCTGCTATTTTCATCCAAATGCTGACTTTGGCATTTCTTGCATTAGACTTTATTTTCCCCTCCATGCAATTTTGAGATTTGAAAACAAATGGCCGGATTACAGTATGAGTTCTTCCATCCTCACTGGAAGATGATATCCTAATGTTCTGATCAAATGTTACTGAAAATTACTTCAGGCCTCTGATTTTTCAAAGGGACATATAATTTTTTTTTTTTTTTTTTTTTTTTTTTTTATCTTCCCTCCGCAAATTTTTTCAATTACATTAATAATGATTGACTTTCCCCTATTGAATGATGTTNGGAGATATGTGTGTGTCAGTTTTCCATCAACGGAAACCTATTATGTATGCAGGAAGGCCTCACCACTTTTGAAAAAAAACCCCTTCAGTATTGTGGTATGAAGTGATACATGATCTAGGTTGGATCGTGGAAGCAGTTTAACTGTAGCAATAGAGTGTAAGAAAGCTGACTGGACATTTTCCAAATGGAAAAGATGTGAGATATAGCAAAGCCAGGAGACAGTTAATTACCATATAATGTATATATTTGGGGCTGTACTCATGCACAGAACTGGAGAGGTGGCTTGGGAGAAAAAGCTTCTCTCTTTGCCTTTGGAAAGACCAGGAAATCTGATCAGACATCAAAAGAAATAAAAGCATTGCTTAATTCTGCCTGTGCTGGCAATTACATGCATGTAACAGCTATGAAGTAAACTATGAAGAGTATATGCTACAGGTTGAGGGACAAGTACTAATAGCAAGTATCATGAACTGCCCCTCTAAATACATACAGGCATTCTTGTGTGGGCATTCTTCCTGTCTAATCTGGTAACAGCTAGCAAATAAGATGTTTAAAGAGAAAGGTGAGCTCCCCATACACAGATGCCCATTTTGTGAATAGATCAAAATGCTTGTTTTCGCATGCAACAAATATTTGTGCATGTAAGTGCAAGTTCACAAAGCTCCATTGCACATATATTAAAAGATAAAGTCTTTACCAGTAAAATCTGTGGCATCACAAAAGTATCCTACAACAGCTGCGTTCTCAGTTTCAAAAACCTAAAATATTATTACGCAAGTTAGACCAGCAACTCTTGGCAATTGCTGAATCCCTAACAAAGTTATACTGGTAATAGAATTAGTTACTACACATGACGGATGGTTTTAAAAACAGACTTCTCTGTTAATTCTTAGATTTTTTTTTTCCATAACTGTTATCTGCTGATTTATTCTTTGCAAGGCAATATTGCCACATCTGTCTGAACTAGGAGATCTGGCAAATTAGGAAAAAATTAATTTTACTGTAAATGTTTAATTATAAATGTGATTTTTGCTGCAGCAGACGCCACTAAGGGCTAAATCTTGGACCCAACACATTCAGTTGGAGTTCTGGACTCCAAAAGAATAAAACACAGACTCTGAGGATACATTTAGTGGCAGACAGGCAAATTAAGACAATGCCTTACTTCATCCTCAGTTTATGTCACATGAATAAAGGATATTCTAACCAGATTTGAGAAAATGCTGCTTTTTCTTTGCAAAATCTCTGACTTACAAAAGTAAATACAATGTCGTACCATTTGGTTTTTCAGGTGGTGACCACTGCACAGCCAGTTCTGTAGAGCTGATGGTTTCTATCATCGGTGGGTGTAGCCCTTCTGGAGGAGCTTGTGCAGTAATTACTGTTACTGGCTGGCTCTTTAAGCAGCCTCCACTAGTACAACCTTGCACAGAAAAAACATACTTTGTAAATGGAATGAGATTCCAAATAATTGCTGAAGTTTTTAAGCCTTCATACTGACCACAAGGCTGAAGATCAACCAAGCTAGTACATGTCAAAATGTATTTCTCTATTGGCCCAGAGTCATTGGAGAGGCTTGTCCAGTAAAGTAAAACAGAGCGGTGACTAACAGGAAAGATGGGATTTAAATGCAAGCTTCCTGTAGGCGTCCCAGATTTTGTTCTGTATGTCATTGAGGCACTTCTTGTAAAACCATGAACATTGCTGACTTGGACATAATAGGAATAGAAGGTATATGGAGAGAGCATGGTATCAGTGAAGGTCTGAACACCTAAAACAAACAGGTGAGAAGAAAATTGTATCAGTCTAACACATTAAAAATAATCTTAATTTGCCTACTTAAATTCTTTCCAGCCCTAATCCAAGACGTAAGATATTTATGCCTGTTTGCATGCTCTTCTGGAGGTCATTATGAACATTGTAACTTCTCAACTTTTTTTTTTTTTTTTAACAGGGAAAAAACCCCTCCCCTTTTCCCTTTACAATCTTCCACTGCACATTGGCATCACTAGAAAAGCAATTTTTCCACTGAATTTCTCCTAGTTCCTGCTTTAATCATGAACAAGGTTAATATAATTATCTTCTTATTCCTCCTTTGCCTGGAAATAATTATTTCAAGTGTAAATCAGCATCGATATTAGTGGATCTGATTTAGGAAAAAAACCCCAAACCCTTCTGTAAATTTTCACACCTTTATTTTTTGATTCATTTCATAGCGTAAGACCAAATATTTCACCTTTCTGTGCTTTCACTTCCTCACTTCTAAAATAGTGCTTAATAGTTCATGTGTAAAGCATTTGATTTTGGATGAAAAGTCAAACAGAAGTGCAAGCCATTGTTAAAAAGGTATATCCAAAGCCTATATTTACCTTCCCCACCTCCTACTTCCCATTACTCCAGATAGCTTTTTAGCAGCCATGACCATGAATAGCTCCTGGGTATACCCCAGAAGCAGTTACACATCTTAGTCATCACAATATGAATTTACGTACAGCCATACCACCATACATTGTTTTGGCTTAAGAAACAGTGAACACTGAGTAATATATTACATGCTAGAGCACAGATCCTCAAACTTTTTCAAAGCAAATGGAGAGGACACAACTATTTCTAAGTCCTCTCTATATATCTGCACTGGCAAGCGAGCCCCAAGTACAATTTAAAGAAGAGGACCACAAAATTATTAGTATTGCTAGATATTCAACCCTTGACATTGTCGCACAAAAGCAGCAGTGTCAACCCAGTAATTGCTTACAGCGCTTTAACTACCTATAGCAACCACTAACATATTGCTGGAGTCCAGCAATAAGGAGAACAGGTAATCTCATCTTCACGCCTTTCAAACTCTAGAACTTCAGACAAGGTTGCAGAACGGCTCTGCCAGCGGCCACAATGGTTATTGCGACATCCTTGTGCATTAGTAGTGAGCAGGCAAGTGATGCAGCAGATTTCAGTCTTGCTGGCAAGATTCAGCTGTTTCTTTTCAGCTTTTGGGTTAGCGTGCCATTCGCAACTGTGGGTGCAACTCCAGAATTGTTGAGCCCTTTGAGGTGCGTGGACCCGCCTTCCCTGGCTGAAGTGCTTCTGGGTGCAAGAGTGGGGTTCCGAAGCCAATTCAACAAATGTTAGACAAGACTCTTGGGCAGGCTGGCAAGAATCCTCGGAGCAGGAGCATGGCAATCAGTTGCTGTGAAGGACACCGGCAAGTAGGAGCCTGCTATGCGTCCAGTTTCCAACTTTGTCTCCAGAGAAAAGAATGGCCACAGCAGCAGCAGAAGTCAGCACTTTATGGGATGATAGGATCCTCATCCTATGGGCCTTCAACTCAAAAGACCCACAAAGAAAAAAAAAAGCAGGCAAGAAAAAAAAAGAAGAAGAAAAAACCCAGCACGACTGCTATCATAATCAGCAGCAAGTACCACAAATCCTCGTGAGATGACTAGGACCCCCCCCCCCCCCAGCTCTAGAACAATATGCTGACCTGGAACCAACAAACGAGCTGGGACCCAAGCTAGGAACGTTACCTAGAACCCGATCTGGGACCAATGTGTGAGCGAGAACATGAGCTAAACAAGCAAACTAGAACGCTATCTAGACAGTGCTAGAACCTGATCTAGAAACAACAAGCGAACTAGAACATGATCTGGAACCATCAAGTAAGCTAGAAACTGCTCCAGAACCAAGAAGCGGTCCTGAACCAAAAAGTGAGCTTGTTACAAGTTAGACCATGACCCTGAATCAACATGACTCTGGAAACCACAAGCGATCTGGAACCACCAGGTGAGTGAGAACACGATCTAGAACCGATCTGGAACCCGATCTAGAATCTGACCTAGACCCAGTGCATGATCTAGAACATGATCTAGAACCGGCGGGTGAGCTAGAACGTGATCCAGAACTGTCCCTGCCAAACCGCCAATTCCTGCTCTAGAAACAACTGCACCAGCTCTACAACCAACTAACCCCTGAAAACCACCACCTGGACTCTAGGGCCCACCCAGACTCTAGGGCCCCAGGTCTAATGTCGACAGCAAGCACGTTACTTTCCCCTTTTCAAGTATAAGGATTAGAGGCAGATCACCCAGTGCTGATATTGCCTTCCAGAAAAGTAACCAGCACCATCTCAACCTTATGAGAAAGTTCATTTAATGTTGATGAACACCTGATCACCAGATGGTAGCTTTATTTCAATAGGAATACAGGCTAGATAAAATTGGAAAAAGCCAAAAGGTAGAAGGTTCTACATTCCTCACGTGAGCATATTTAGCTACATTTATAAATATGGTGGTGAATGGAGTGAAATCTAGTTGGCGGCCGGTCACGAGCGGTGTTCCCCAGGGCTCGGTTCTGGGGCCGGTTTTGTTCAATGTTTTCATCAATGATCTGGATGAGGGGATTGAGTGCACCCTCAGCAAGTTTGCAGATGACACCAAGCTGGGTGGGAGTGTCGATCTGCTCGAGGGAAAGAAGGCTCTGCAGAGGGATCTGGATAGGCTGGATCAATGGGCCGAGGCCAACTGTATGAGGTTCAACAAGGCCAAGTGCCGGGTCCTGCACTTGGGTCACAACAACCCCATGCAACGCTACAGGCTTGGGGAAGAGTGGCTGGAGAGCTGCCCGGCAGAAAAGGACCTGGGGGTGCTGGTCGACAGCTGGCTGAACATGAGCCGGCAGTGTGCCCAGGTGGCCAAGAAAGCCAACAGCATCCTGGGTTGTATCAGGAATAGTGTGACCAGCAGGAGTAAGGAAGTGATCGTGCCCCTGTACTCGGCACTGGTGAGGCCGCACCTCGAGTACTGTGTTCAGTTTTGGGCCCCTCAGTACAAGAAGGACACTGAGGTGCTGGAGCGTGTCCAGAGAAGGGCAACGAGGCTGGTGAAGGGACTAGAAAACAAGTCTTATGAGGAGCGGCTGAGAGAACTGGGGTTGTTTAGTCTGGAGAAGAGGAGGCTGAGGGGAGACCTTATCGCTCTCTACAACTACCTGAAAGGAGGTTGTAGGGAAGCGGGTGCTGGACTCTTCTCCCAAGAAACTAGCGATAGGATGAGAGGAAATGGCTTCAAGTTGCATCAGGGGAGGTTTAGATTGGACATTAGGAAGAATTTCTTTACTGAAAGAGTGGTTAGGCATTGGAACAGGCTGCCCAGAGAGGTGGTGGAGTCGTCTACCCTGGAGGCGTTCAAAAAAGGTATAGACGTGGCACTCCAGGGCCTAGTTTAGGAGTCATGGTGGTGTTAGTTGATGGTTGGACTTGATGATCTTAGAGGTCTTTTCCAACCTAATGATTCTATGATTCTATGATAATTAGAACCAACGTGATTTTGAGTTAGAATCGTAAGTAACTTTGGGGGCTTTTTTTCACATTTTAGAGCAAGTATTTAATTTTATCCTCAAGACGAAGACTGGTATCTCCTGAGCCTCTGGTTTCCCAGAGCTGTTAGGAAAACATAGTTTTAATTGGGCATTCTGCAACACTATCAGCTAGATCACCAGGTTGATTTAGAAGATTATTCTTGATTTTCCTTGGGAAGTTCAATGTTTCTATAAAACTCTCATTTAGTCACAAGATAATGTTCATCCAGTTGCACTCTCGGGGCATTTCATAAGCACTACAAATTCCACGCTATACAGGGAAAAAAGTAACATTATCAAAAGTTCTGACAGCATTAACAATGTATTCTTGATATTCAAACACCAGCAGATGATTTCACATCATTAATTAGGAGTACTGCAGGAAATGTCAAAAACATCTTTTGAAACCAAATCTATGTTTTTGCAAAATAATGTTTTGTTAAATAGAAACATGCTAATGTCTCATTATACAGCTAAATACATTCAGATTTTTTCACTCTCTACAAAGTATATAGGTACAGTCATGAAATAACATCCTGAACAATGCACTCAGTTTCAAGTACATTACAGAGCACAAATTTATGACAACAAAGTATAATAGCTTTTCTTTTGAAATTAATTCATATTTTTACTAAAGAGAGGCTTTTAAACCAAATTAAGGAATTGGTATATTTTCTATTAGCTCTTTTCTGTTACAAACTTTTTCGTAATGTTTCTTTTTCTCCTCTCAATCACTTAATCCCGTGCTTACAGGGGGTCGCATACCTTTCCTCATGGTATGTACTGTGGAGTGTCCAAATTCACAGCATAAGCCACAGAGTAATCAATCAACTATAACACAGCAGCATGTACCAGAACATAAAAATGTTAGGTGCATTCCAAAGGATCTGTGCTTCCACTGAATAGCAGCCTTTTTTTTTCCTCCAGGGTACAAGCCAATAATTAGAAAGACTCAAGTTCCGCAAAATATTAATACTGCATTGGTATGAAAATGCAACAAACTGAAGAAGCTGCTAGAACAGAAAGCAAACCTTAGTGGCACTAAACCACACATCATGTTAAAAAAACACTTGTGTGCCATATATACATAAAACCAGTATCCAAATCCATCTCCTTTTCTTTGATAAGAGGATCAATAATAGCACAAAATGGCCTTTCCAGCTAGGACAGAGTGTTGAATCCTTGAGGACCCCTTTGCAAGCCTCAACATGAGAGAAGTGGTGCTGCTAAAGGCAAATCAGGAACTACACCGATAGCTTAACAGAAGGTGCTAAAAGTTAGAGACCACAAAATGCTTTCCTAATCTGTTAACAGTTTAAAACCGAGAGGATGAAAAAAGCAAGTTTAAGCACATTATGGTCTCTTCTGTTCACCCTAATTCTTTCTCTGGGACTTTGCCTCTTTTAGATTTTGGAGCCTGTGTGTATTTGCAGAGAATGCTTTTGGTGAGTCAAAGTTTTTCAGATTAAAAAGTAAAAAAACTATCAGCCATTTTGGGTGACTCAGTTTGCCAGATTTTAGACTGGAGTATTCTTTTCTTTCAAACAAAATTAATAACACAGAACAGTAACTCACTAAAGGAAAACAGAATAATGTATTCAAAATCACAGCGAATAATAATGACAGAAACAAGAAATAATTAAGAAAAATCGCACATATATAGAGATATGTACACACACACATAAACACAAAAGCTTTGATGTCATCTTCCTATAAATACTTACTATAAGGGTAGTAGTCTTCAGTTGTATAAATTTCAGCCTCATCCCTATACAGCTGGTAAGTAAGCCTGTTAGAATTTGGAGAGTCAGGGGAACTCCATGAAAGACTGATAACAGAGGAATTGAGAACTTTTCCTGTAGGAGGCGGTTGCTGGAATGGAGCTAACACATACACAAAAACAGAGAATGTAAAAATGAATGTAATCAATAATCACACAAATTCAATTAAAAATGCAAAGAAACTGCTAAGTTTTCTTCAAAGAAAAACCGTCAAGTAAACATACAGTCACTCAGGCAAGACATTAATAGACTAAACTGATCCATCCAAATGGTCTCCAACAAAGCTTTTTAACCAAGTACATGAAACAAATTTCTACATTTAAACAAATGACAAATAAACTTAACCGCCCTTCCCCCTGCCAAATTAAAGCAAGTACATCACAGTTTTCCAAACAATTTTTTTTTTTTTTTTTTTTTTTTTTTTTTAAATGTATTTCAAGACCTCTATAAAACAGGAACACATTTATCTGGTCACATTATTGAAGTCTATAGTTCAATTATAATTTTTTTTTTCAGAGGATTCATTCCATTTTAGCATAGGCCAGGCATAACTTCCTCTATTAGAATAGAAATGGAAAGTCCAACTAACTACAAATTTTACTAAAGTGTTACAATAAGCCTACTTAATTAAATGACAAAAAGCATAAAGGGGCAAATTTTGAAGGTTATTGAGGCAATTCACTTCCATTTGTTTCCAATGAAATTTAAATCAATGAGAGCGAGGTGTCTAACGTTTTAAGAAATCAGCTTGACATTCTTATTTACCAAAATACTACTCTGCTATCACCTCCATTAGCTTTGGAAAATTTGCTACTTAATTGCACTAGTATCACTAAAGAGAAAAAACAAACCTGAAGTTCACAAGCCAAAAGTCTCACATTTTCAGAAAGAGCAAAGTCCCTCCTATGTCTCTTTTGTAGTCCAAATGTATGATCGCAGTCCTTTCTAAGATAACGGCTATTACTCAGACATTAAACTTTATATGCGTAGATATACAGATATACATACATATACACATGTGCACACAAACATACGCTTTTACGGTTGGACTCAATGATCTTAAAGGTCTTTTCCAACCTAAATGATTCCATGATTCTATATTTATGTTATTATTCAACTC
>WAAD01006869.1:1618-12742 GCA_013389945.1 Fregata magnificens
GAAGAAGCACATAGAAGGGTCAGAGGAATTGTTTGCAGGCTCATGACGCTTTGCATTGACAGTGAAAACTAAATAAAATCTTAAGGAGGGAAAAAAAAAGGATGTAATTTAATATCAGCAAGTAAGAATGTTCACAAGGAGAAAGTCCCAACTAATAGTCTCTCTTCAATCTATCTTGGAAAGTATAACAATGGCCAGACACTAAAGTCTTTCCTCTCAAAGCCAGACCAAATCAACTCGGAAACATGCCTCAAAAGTGAGGGTTAAAAGCCGCTAGACCAAATTGGGAACAGATAAGTGATCTTCTCCAATTCCTGATGCCTTAGAGTCAAGATGTATTGTCTTTCTGGAATGTATGCTTGATGCTTAGTGCATAAATTGTTAGTCGTAACACAAGTATGCCAGATAAAACATGACAGTCTGCATTTGAACCATTAGACCATTCAGTGTCATCTTTTTAACCTTCAGCCCTTTGCTGCTAGTACTCACAAAATTAGCTCGTATGTCTTCACTGGCTACTGAGATTATGGCAATTGTAGAGGAGAGGAAGGATCCCAAAATTTTAAACCTGGAACAGCATACAAGTCTATCAGCCCCCAACTTATGAAATCAAGCCATTAACTTCAATGCTAATTACTACAGAACTAATAGCAAGCAATCTGTGTCTGATCAGCTCTATCACTATAGAAACATGACCATATTTAAGCACTACAAGAATACAAACTGTCCGTCCTGACTGGCAAAGTGGTACTGAACATGATACAGAAACGCATTTAATTCTCCATACCGCCAATGCTTTGTCATACTGTTTGGAAGAAATATATAGTTCAGCTGCAATGTTAACATCTTCCATGGAGACAAGGCTCTGGTGTTTAGTAAAGGCTTCTTCTATTATCTCAATAGCCGAGGTCACATCATTGGCTTCATAATAACTCCTATAAAACACAGATATGAGATACTAAGTATTGGAGATAACTGACAATATGTACTTTGAACACCAGCAAAAGGATTTTCGTATTTCTTTTATTTTTGCCTATTAGCAAATATTTTCATTAGCAAGAGTAAGTTACAAAAGACAGTGAGAAAGGGGGTGTTTTTTTCTTTCCTTACAACTGCTGACAATTTTTATGTATTTCAAATAATTACAATTTTTTTCTCCCCTATATGTTAGGACATTACTGGAGTTTTCATCACAATATCCCTCACTTCCAGCCAGCTATCAATAATGCATCACATTAACCTGGTTTCAGAAAAACCTTCAATAACAATATTGTTACAATACACGTCCTTGCATTTTTTGGGTGCATTTCACAACCACGAAGATCAAAAGACTTAAACTGTTTTGAAACAGGCCAATAACAGCTTTCTGCAAGTTATGCATGAGAAAGCTGAGATATAAAGTAGTTAAACAACTTACTAAAAACTATGATAAGAGAGCTACACACTTTAACCACAAGCCTTCTCTGTCTCAGGCAAGCTTCTATGACTTGATCTGCTCTCACTAGCAGAAAAGGGGAGGAGGCAGATTTCTACTAGCTCCAGAAACGAATCACAAATGACATATAAACTATATTGTGTTGCAGATGGTTTGTATTTCAGTTTGAAGACTTTGTTTCATTCAGATTTGCTGGCAATAAGTTTCCAGTTCTCCAGTGATATTATATAGATTAAAAATGTACTGCATTTGTATATAATTGTATACTATTGGCATTTTTCCAGTAATCGGTATTTGCATTATTATTCTCTTATTTTAAGAGAATGCAACACTTCTAAGATGATGCATTGATCCTACACAGGATAATACCCATATGTCAGGCTTTGGAAACATCACAGTAGTTGGGGGGTGCATGCTTGTGTGGGGGTCACCCCTAGCAAAAACACCTGCATTCCTTGATTTCAGCTACATACCCAGCTTGAGTCAGCTGCAGAGCTTATTAATACCAGCCTGTGAGAAACTCTGAAAAACCAAATCACAATATTTTTAAATCTAACTTACTTTGCCATGTCTCTAGCCAACTGCATAAAGCGCTCTCCATCAGAGGGAGACAGGAGATTCAAAATACGCCTGTAGCCATCCATAGCCATCTTATGTTCCCCCAACTGTTCATACAGGCTTGATCTCTCCCATAGGTAACGTACATTGGTTGGGTCATATTTCAGAGCTACAAGAAAAAGCATATTAGTAGCCTAGTTTAGGAAAAGGCAACAATGGATTTCACATTCATTTCCCTGACTAGATGAATGTTAACAGACATGCACAAGGTTTTTGTAAGAAAAGGACATCCTATATTAAAGATTCATTAATCTTTTACCAAAGTCCAGACAGAGGTACCAGAATCTTAGCAAACTGCACCAAACTAAATTAGAAAGCAGAAGAAAACAGAATGATTGCCATTAACACCTAACATTTATTTTAAACTCCTAAAACGGTTGCTACGCTACCTTTTGTGTAGCAAAAAACAGCCTGTTTAATATTGTCCTGTTCCAGTGACATTTCTGCTAGTCTAACCCATTCCTCAGTATCACTAGGATTTAAGTGAGCTGCAATCAGTTCAAACTGTAATGACTTCTCCATATCACCCTGGTCTTCATAGATCATGGCAAGAGTGGAAAATGGCTCATGAGCAAGAGGAGCTGTGAAAAGACAAAAAGAATTATTAAGAACTATTGTTTTAAAACCACCTTGAAAACAAATAATGTGCCTTTCTGCAAACAACAGATATCAGAATTATATGAAACATCAACGTTGCTGTTTAAATTCAGAAAAAAATTGCAGACAAGCTTCCAATTCCATTTTATAAATTATTGAACAGCCTGACTGAATCTAAGAACAACCATTTATAGCATTATTCTACATTGTAAGTCATGCTGATGTTTATACCTTGGTTCTACAAAGACAATTAAAAGCAAACTGTGTAAAGCTAAGCAAAGGCTCAGGCCTCTGCAGAATTAGGGTGCTAGTTTCCTTTTATAAGGAAAACAATAAAGGAAATGAAGTACATATTCTTAATTCCACACTACTTATACAGTGACTTTCCTTGTACTGAGTATTTTCACCATCAGTGAAGCCACACTGAATTTTCCTGATGCACATGGCAACTTCAGCCCATCCTTAAAGCCAGAAAGTTTTACTATTCTAACATACCTTGTCGAATGATTTCCATGCACATTAGAATAGCCTCTTCACGTTCTCCTCGAGCAAACCTGATATTGGCCTCTCCCATCAGACCCCTCAAGGCACGAGGAAGTTTGCTGCGAGGTCTTTTCTCCTAAATGGAAAAGGGATATTATTTCTATCAAGGATTCAGTTGTGCCCAAATTCAGAAGACATTGTGCTTAACACAACCTAATAACAAGTTATTTAAGTACTAGCAATATTAAAATGACTGACCAAAACATTTGCTAATTTTCATAACTGACAGAGTAACTCTGATATCTAATACAAACACAATCCAGACACTGGAAAAACTCACTTCATTATTTTTTAAAGTTTTCAAACAGTCATCTACAGTAATTTTTTTAAAAAACAAAGACAGGCAACACCAACATAAGCAGAAGTATCCTACACAGAATTATTTTCAGGCAAGTTTCTCAGGAAGTAGCTAAAATCACACAAACTGGCATTTATGCACTATGCTTCAGGAGATACAGGGAAGTTACATGAAAGTTTAAATACTTGCTTTCATCATTTTCTTGGTCTCTCGATTAAGTACCATCTCCAACACAAAAACATCTCCAGCTGTGGGTTGCTCAGTAGGTTCGTCTTCCTCTTCTTCTTCCTCTTCTTCTTCGTCCTCCTCCTCCTCTTCATTTTCCCCAAGCATGGACGCAAAGACCCGATGAACAGATTTACTGACACCATCTGAAGTTTCTCCTGGTTGAGAAAGAAGAAAAGAAAAAAAAAAAGGTTTATGATATAATCAAGAGTACATGTTGCTTATCAGGACAAATGCAGAGAAAATGGAATTTGAAATGAAAGCATGGAGGAACACACAGAATGAAGCAACAGTTTATTCAACATTTTTCTCAATCCATACAAGAGAAGCATATCAAGCAATTTTCAAGCACTGAACTGGCTGGATGGAAAAAAGCTTTTCAGCTGAAGAGGCTAAGTGAGCAGACAATTATACTAAACAATAATGCAGCAACCAAGTTTTAGGAGTAATTTAAAACAACATCTTGTAACCATTCTATCCATGACAATAAGTACCTTTTAACATGTGTAAATGCAAAATACAGATTATTCACATTTCTCCAGAAAAAGAAATAACAAAATTCTTTAAGATAAATAAGAATATGATACTATATATCCAAAACAAGTATGCTTAAAGCATATAATTTTAAAAATTTTCACATTTTTTGATTACAACTTTTCATTACTAAGTTAACCCAGGATTATAGCTGTCCACAAGTCTATATCTATGCAAAATATCAAAATATGTAGTGTTCAGAGGTTTCAGCTGGGGGATTGGGCAACTAAAGATTTGATAAAATAACCACCACAGTATCATGTTGGGACTGAAAAATAAATCCATCGTGTATTGGGTACTACACCTGAATTTATGGCTATTTTTTTGGTTGTTTTTTTCTGACTTGGATATATTTGGTTATTTTTATTCTGACTTGGATATTAAGCATCTAAAAATCACAACTTTTCTTCCCCCCATCTGAAAAAAACTAATTAATTTAATCTCCCTTTTATGTCAGTCTCCTTGGCTGCAGGAATCATCTGAAGATTGTAGCAGATTAGCGCTGAAGATTTGTGCATCAAAAGTGATTTTAACAATGACCTTTTCTAACATTTTTCTTCTGAATATCCTAAGTCTGATTCTAATAGCAACTCTTTAAATAGTGATAAATGTTATCAATGCTTCCCCGATTCCGACTGCTCTTGAGACTTCTGTGTTCTCTGTAGTAAGAGCAGAAGTAACACTATCACACAAATCTATCAAGAGATGGTTTTTCTTAGATAAAGATGGCGTGCATGAAAAAACATGTAACAGACTGGGTGGAATACAGAGCAGAAACAAGCAGGTTGGAAGTATTTCAGAGGCATCAGCAAAAAGAAGGGGTCAATAAGGAACTGCAGATATCTGGCTCCAACCACACTTCCAGTGTTCATTTTCTGTCCTTCTAAGATGAGGTCTGACCATACTTTCAAAATCAAGGCACCACTGACGCACATTTTAGGTGAGACAATTTAAGGCCTATTCTTTAAGAAAAGAAAAAGAACCCAAACAGAATGATGAGAATTTGCAGTGAAAGTAGCAAGAGGAGGCTAAAAACCAACACAAAGAGATCAAAAATTGCACTTTGCTATCTCACAGCATTGGCGATTCCACAAGAATATGCCCCGACCGGTTGCATGGAGTACAGCTTCTGAAGAAAAGGTGTCTGAAACAGGCTGCAGCACTCTAAATCCCAAGCTCAAATCCAGAACCTGAGACACGGGATCAACAAGGACTGATACAAACTAAAGAGAGGAGTGCTGCTCGTACTGCTTCCTGCAAGTCCTTTCACTATGTAGGAACCCCAAGGAAGTTAAGCTTATTTTTTAAGGCACCTAAGGAGCTATTACCATCCCAGTAACTGCACAAAGAAAGCCAGCCAGGAAATCTGTAGCTAGGAATATCCAGCAGAAAATAAGGAGAGAAATAAATGTAGGCGCTCTAAACAGGCCAGAGGATAACTAAGCAGGAGAAAAAACACAAAGAAAGAGACAAAAAGAAACTCCTCTTTTTAGCTTTTTTTTTTTCACTTTGGATGACAATGGAAGAAGGCAACACTGACACAGTTGAATCAAATATTCTGAAACATTCAAGTCTCAGCAAAAGACTAGCAAAGAGATGAACAGGAAAAAAGCCAGAACAAAACAGACAGAAGACCTTTTGAGATAAGTTAAAAACTTCAAATTATTTGTAACTTTAGAGGGAGTAAATAATTGAGACCATGTGGTTAAGAAACCAGGAGGGGAAAAATGGAGGGTTGCCCAGAAAAAGATGGCCAATTGGCCAGATCCAGCCCCTTAAAAACACTGAACAAAGTTAAAACCCTGGCTATGACTCGGAACATCCTACAAAGATGTACATTCTAACAACGAGCTTCAATACCCACAGGTTCAAAGGCAGCAGCCAAGTATTTATAAAAAGTCAGCTATCAAAGAGCAAATGGTTTCAATGGCCTTTTAAATATATTTTTCACTGAAATGATTATGTTAACATTTACCGTCAGTTTCATCCTGACTTTGGGATTTCCCGGATGCTTTTCTGGATGAAGACGAAGCTTCTACATCTTCGGCATTTTCCTCAGCAGACGCATTTTCGCCATCCTACGCACACCACCAACATTAGTTACCAGCTTTATAACATGACTCATTCCTATTTCTCCTAAAATTTACAATTAGCATTTAGACCACAGGTTTCCAGCTTTTGCACTGGTAGTGAAACAGGTGGAATAAGTGCTATATTTTTAAACGAACAAAACCCAGCACTACTTGCTTTCACGACATTTATATTCTTATCAACGTGAGGTGACTCAGACGGTGACTGTTCACACTACTTTTGACTGAAGAGACTAGTCCATTGCTTATTTGGCATTACAGTGAGGTAAGATGACATGGTTGACTGTATTAAAAAAAAATTTACAAATGTGTGACAAATCCTTTTAGAAGCCTGCCTTTTTAAACACAAAATGAGATATCAAAATAGCACTTGTTAATCCAGTGAGAAGGTTGCCCTGGGATATCACTTGTCCTTCCACGACATCTGAGTTCTGCTGAATTTGCTCTCTGAAGACCAGGAAATACAGAAATTCAGTTGCATTTTGACATAAAGATGGCAAAGTTAAAGTTAACTACAACACCCCAATCAAGCATATAGAATTTCTCATAATACCTCCACCTGCTTACTTCTAGACACAAAGCTGTGTCAGCCTGTATTTACTGCTGCCAAGAAGCCACGATGATTACCAAAAGGAGTCAAACCGGATCTCTTCCTTAGATGTCACACAGAAGATGGTGGGGGAGCGGTAGCAGTATAGGCTGGATGATTCTATATCAAAACCTGCTTCTGCTCATTGCTCCAGCCTAAAGAAGAAATTAATCACGGTGGCCGAAGGTAACTGCCACTGCTTTTGCCAGGTCCAGGGACGCAAGCCACGCTGGCACGAACCAAAATGCCGCATTCTGCGCTTCTGAAAGGCCTACGCTCCCCTGAACAACTTGCTCTACCAGGGCCTAATGACCCCTACAAATTACAAGTTAGCTGATTGTAATTTTTGCAGAGAAATTAACAATTATCAACAGCTGAGCACAGGAATCAATAGCTGATTGCTATTATTACGTCAAGTGCGCGGCAGCACTTAAGGTAAGCCCCCCACACACACACACACACAAAGAGAGGAAGCCACCCCGCTCCCAAGCGGTCGGCGCCCGGCGGCTGCTGTCACGGAGGGAGCGGGCCGGGCCGGGCCGGGCCGGGCCGGGGCGTCCTGGGATAGGCGGTATGAGCGCCGCGTCNCCCCCCCGGCCCCCTCGCTGTAGATGTTAGGTTATCTTTTATTTCCTCTGAAAGGGGTATTATTTTTACATGAGAAGGGTTTCTTAACTGCGTATACGGCTATCGCGGGGATGGCTCATGGCAGCAGCCCCGGGGCAGGTGTCTCTGCCAGGGCGGGTGCGTCCCTGCTCCCTTCAGCCTCCCAGAAAACCAGAAGACTGCGTCTGAAAAAAATTGCGGCAAAACACCCTAAGACGTCTAGTTCTAATAAATTGAAAGGTAGCATTTATTTACCGGTTTCGAACAAAGACACTTCGCGGTAGTTCAAAGCACTCTGTTGCACTCCTCGTTTATTCACGTTGAAACAAACACGATTCTGCCAGGCAAAGCGCAGGAGCCGAACATCACACATTTGTCAAGAGACAGCAAACGTGCTAACCACAGCATGACATCGGATCCCATAGGTAAAAACCGTGATAGTGAGGAAAATTTTAAAGTGTCAGGTAACAGTTAAAAAGTCAAAGCAGTAATATCTTGCTGTGAAGGTTACCCCTTCACGTGAAGTTCAAAAGTTGATACCTGAAAGAGAGGGAGGGGGGAAACCAAAAGCATGTGAGACAAATACAGAAATATTTATATGCAACCAGGGTACAACCCAAACCAAGACCTGGTAACACTGGCTGAAATACCCCAACCGAGCGCAGCAGACCTCTGCTTCCAGAAAACAGTTCTGAACGCCAAAAAAACCTACCGTGATTATCTTGAATTATACAGGACAAATTACTTCCACCAGTCATTTTCTCACTGCTGCTGTAACTTATAGTAGAGCTACAGCATCCCTTCTAAAGTTCCTTTTCAGGAATTTGTCATGCATGATACTCATTGTGTAGTGCAATTTTTTTTTTCCCTGACACAAAAACTTGGCAAAAAGAGAACTTAGTATTAAAATTTGAGTGCAGTCTTCATGATGATTCATGATAATAAGAATAGTGGAGCTGTGCTTTTGATTACAAAAGAGATGCGGTTAAGCAGGCAGAGAGCCAGACAGAGCTAGAAATCCTAAGCTGACTATTGATTACAAATTAATCTCTCTAAGATATGGAGTAAATCACCAAAATGCTTAGATTCAAATTTTACTGAAATCTTCAATTATTTGTAAAATGGGAGAAAACAACTATTTACCTTTCCTCAGAATTGCCAGTATTCACTGACTCTCAAAATGAGATATAAAAGGATTTATTTGTTACAGAACATGGTTATGCATAGATAACATAGCTGAGAAGTACCTGCTATAAATTGAGGCTGGATTTATTAATAATGCAAGCTTGACCCACTTCAATTTCATTTCATATTGATGGAGAGATGTGAGTAAGTTTGCAATCCTTTTATCAGCCTTCAATTTTAGTGGTAGAAATAAGGAAAACAGCACGAATGGACAAAGATGTAAAAGATAATGTATGCTTTGTTAGTGCAATATCTTCTGTCTAAATTAATTTTCTTAATATACATATATCACAGGAAACCGTCAGTCTCAATTTATAATTTTACTGATATCAGTTACTTAAATAAAACCTGCATTCTCTATTATCTGTACATTTTTTGAATTCTCCATGTGAAAAAGGGGAGAAAAAGAAGAAGGAAAAAAAAAAGCATGGTCTATATAGGTCTGCACAAGCAACATGTGTTATTTTACTGAAGTAGTAAATACCTCATAAACCTCTACCTCAACAATTTTAAACCAACTTCAGGCAAGAGTTAAGGTACTACATTTTTAATTTCTTGTGAAAAAGAAGTTGCTTTTATACTTCAGACAGAAGCAAGAATCACTTGAATCTAAATCTTTCACTTGGTTACCTGTAACAACATTAGAGGAAAAGGCATCCTCTTTTACCTTGGTCAGCAGCATCTCTCAGCCTTTGAAATAATTTGGAAAAGAATTTTTCCTTTCTTCATAATCTGCAAATGCAGAAGCAATAGGATCTGAGTAGAACATGACAGGCCTTGGTCCTTCATTGTTCATAGTGAAAGTAGCTGGGAACTTTCTGAGATCAAGACCCCTGCCCGAAAAATAAGCCTGGAGCGTTCTGAAAAACTGAACATATTGCATATGTGAAAACAGAGCATGCCCAACGGAGATTAATTATTTCTACTGACACAAAGTAGATGTAATATTTGTTCCTATGTGGGATGAAATCCTCTATTTTGATCATAAACTGGTACAATATAGGCCATATAATTCAGACATGTCCACTCCGTCCATGGCTGGTACACCTGATGTGGTGCTGAAAGACCAACCGTTTACTGATCGCCTATGCTCCCCACTGAAGCAGAGAGGATTAAAAATGTATCCCTTATAAAACAGGCACAGCAAAACCCTTGCTGAGAGCAAACAGTACAGTTCTGTTATACATTTCTCTAAGAGTTAGCAACAGTGGGCAATTGATTTGAACTGGCCCCTTCGATTGCTTAAAAGTAAAAATTAATGCTTCTTAAAAGTGAGGAAAAATTGTGGGAAACTGATTTTTTTTCCTTCACAAATTCCTTATAAGATCTTGCAAATGTTGTCTTAATGATATTTTCTTAGCTGTAATTAACTTTCAGATCTTTAGCTACTATTCACGACGTCAGATGCAAACTTATTTGTACTTCCAGAAGATGAAACAACATGCAATCAACAGAGTACACATTTGAGAGAAACATAATAATCATTCCTCCCCTGTTTCATAAAACGAGTGGTTGTACAATCAAAATACATTTTTAAAAACTAAAGCTGCTGGATGGAGATATAAGGAAGTTTTATGCACTACTGCACACCGAGAATGTCTCTTCAGTTAAGGGGTACATCTTGACTGAAGAACGTTCATCCAGTTGTGGTTATTGACTATACAAAGTGCAGCTACTAACGCTACATTTAACGGGCCCCTCTTACCTTTAAATTTAGAAGGTAAAAATTCTCATGATGGAAAACAAAAAACCCACAGAAAACTTAGGCTATCTTTCTTGCAGCATTTCCTTACCAGGTCTCTGTTTCTAGGGTTATCTAGAGGTTTCCATTTTTCTTCTGGTTGGAAAGGAGCACCTTTTGCCAATCCTCTCACAGCCAGCACTGCATATAGACCCAGGAGCACCACTTTCCACATGTTGAAGAGATGAACAGGCTATCTGTAAGAAGGACAACGAACCAGACTCCTTAAGTCCTACACAGCTCTCATTGGTAAACAAATAGAGCAAGCATGACAATCCAGTGGAGTGCTGAAAATAATTTATCCATGGCAAGGAAAATCTGCCTACTGCAGATTACATCTGTGTGCTATCAACTTTTTTTTGTTTTCCTAGTACATTAGTACTAGGAAGAACAAATGCTTCTAAAGAAGGGTTTCCCACACCAAAGCTATTTCTAGACACTGGATTCTCTTTTTGAGAGGAACTAGTATGACATTTAACACAAAATATTTACATTTGTAAATTTACATTTGTTATTACGTACAGCCATTTTCATTGGCTGATTAGTTACAGCATCAGATCTTTGTGTGCTCCAAGGAGAATGCAAAAATATGGCTTGAGATCCAGATAGCTCAATTTTTTAAATTGCATGAAATGAAAGTGTACTACATATATTGATAAGTGC
>WAAD01006877.1:1589-17396 GCA_013389945.1 Fregata magnificens
GATATCAGCGTGAGTTTAGGTGTACAGGAGCAATTGTGCTTTTTGTCATTTTTTCAAAGGTGTGCAAGAAAAGAAAGGGTCACTGAGGTTGACTCGTCTGACATCCAAGATCATTGTTTTCCAACCTCAGATATGTTAGTGTCCTGTTTCCTTCCAGTCTTGCCTCTTTGCCTTCCTACAAGCACCTCTGACACTTTCAAATTTCTTTTCAAAACCCTTTTATTCTGGCTTTCCTATAAAATGTAGTTCCAATTAAAAATAAAGTTACTCAAGCCCCTCATCTCCCCAGTTTGTATCCACCAAGATAAACACACTAGCTTTTCATGTGACTGTAATCTAATTGTCCTTCCCTTCATTTACTATCCCTCTCTGTCCCCTGCCTGTGTTATCTCCTCCTGTTGTTCTTGTACTTGCCTAGACTGTAAGCTCTTAGGGGGCAGGGAATCTGTCTTTGATTTGTTCTATGTAGCACCATGAACTATGGAGCTATATAAATAATAAAAAAAGTAGATCTTCTTAAATGATGTTTGAAGTGATAGTGATCTGATTGACTGCCAGTCTAGTAATATATTGTTTTAGCTCATTGCCTGAAATCCTAATCACTACAGCAATAGAATAATAATAATAAAAAAAATTATAAAAACCACCCAAAGGAGCTATCACACCGACTCCTCTTACTGGAAATTTCCCTACATGGTCGAGGTATAGAACATCATGTTCACATAGCTTCTATAAAGGTTTTAATATGAAATCAGGTACCTTAAAAATGTAAACAGTAGGTTAACACATAAAATGAAGGGTTATATGCAGGATGAGCTTTGCGAAAGAGAACTTTTAATTGGTTTAAGCTTGGAAAAGCTATGATTAAACAATTGTTAATTTGAATACCAGGCACCTTGCCTTCCTCATTGTATATGCCCACTTAGATCAACAAGCCTCTCATTGACAAAATCTATGTCAATCCTATTTTATTCATTATTTTATGGACATAATTAGAAATTTTCTATGAATGACAACTCTAAATAAAACTAAAGAAATACTTCCTCTTGTTCCAACAACACTGCCTTTCTATGACTGCTGGAATGACAGAATTGTGGGAATTTGAGAAAAATGCTAACTGCAGATAAATGAAAGGAAGCAATTGATGCATCTGATCTTGAGGACAAACATATCAGCTTTCTCTTTTACCTTTTTCTTCTTCAAGGAATGCCACTCTGTAATGATGAACTTTATTTTTCTGAATGTTGAAGTGTACACTGGAAATTATACATAGATACGTCTTTCAGGAATTCTGAGAGCCAAGAGAATGCGTTTGTTTCCTTGTCATAAAATGTATGCAGAATTTTTCCAGCTACTTAGGAAATCTAGCATGAGTGAAAAATAATGGAAAAATCTTAGAGTGCCTTCTTTGCCATGAATGTAGGAGTTTTGCTTGGAGGAAATAAGAGACTTAGCCCTACATCAAAACATTGAAGATTGGTAAAGGCTTGAGCTGTTGTTAATGTTCCTTGGGCTACATCATCTACCACAGATCAAATTTGTAGTGATTTGGTTTTGAACGTACAAGTTCAAACCTTATGACAGATTTATGCCAAAGGTTGTCTCTTGCTAGTCTCCCACAAGTTGACTGCTGGCTGTCAAGCCCAGGGAGTGGAAAGCAACCTAACGTAGTGATGGCAACCTTATCATTGTCTTTGTGCTTTAACCATGGTAACTGTCTGGGCCATTTAGACTCAGGTGGATCAATAGAAATTTCTGATATGTACATCTGCTAAGCCATTCTATGCATTAATGTCTATGTTAAAAATGCTCATTTGCATTAAGTAAAAATTACTTGTGGACTTATCAGAGAGGCATCTCTTATAGAATCATAGACTCACAAAATCACAGAATCATTGAGGTTTTGAATTGCTGAGTCCAGCGACTTGTCCAGATGGAAGGGCCTTCTGGAGACTGTTGAGTCCAATGTCCGTGTTCAAAGCAGGGTCAATTCGAGAAGGTTGCCCAGGAGGTTGTCCTGTCAGGTTTTGAATATTTCCAAGGATGGAAACTCCACAACCTCTCTGTTTCCAGTGTTCAATTATACTTACAGTGAAAAGGAATTTTTTTCCTCACATTTAAAGGTAATTTCTTGCATTTAAGTTTGTGCTCACAGCTTCTTATCGTCTCACTGGACACCACTGAGAGTCTGGTTCCATCTTCCCTCTGTCAGATTCTGCTGAGCCTTCTTTTCTCAAGGCTGAGGAGTCCCAGGTGTCTCAGCCTCTCCCTATACGACAGATGCTCAATCCCTTAATCATCTTTGTGGCTCTTTGCTGGGGCCCATACTCACTCTGTTATGTCCCTGTCTCTCTTGTACTGGGGAGCCCAGAACTGGACCCAGAACTCTAGATGTGTCTCGCCAGTGCTGAGTAGAGGGTAAGGATCACCTTCCTGCACCTGCTGGCAATGGTCTTCCTACTGCAACCAAGGGTTCTGTTGCTCTTCTTAGCTGCAAGAGCACATTGCTGGCTCGTGTTCAGTTTGTTGTCCACCAGGACCTCCAGGTCTTTCTCTGCAAAGATGCTTTCTAGTTGGCTGGCCCCCAGCCTGGGCTGGTGCACAGAGTTATTCTACCCCAGATGCAGGACTTGCCATTTCTCTTTATTCAACTTCATGAGGTTCCTGTTGGCCTATCTCTCCAGCCTATTGAGGTCCCTCTGAACGGCAGCACAAACATCTGCTGTATCAACCACTCCTCCTTTGTGTAATGTGCATACTTGCTGAGGAGGCGCTCTGTCACATCATACAGGTCATCAATTAAGATGTTAAACAGTATGAGACCCAGTATTGACCCTTTGGGTACATCACTTGTTACTGGCTTGTGGTTGGACTTTCTGCCACTGATTACAACCCTTTGACCATGACAGTTGAGCCAGTTTTTGATCTACCTTACTGTTCACTGACCTAGTCCAAACTTCATCAGTTTGTCTGCGAGGTTGTTATGGGGGATAATGCTGAGAACCTTGCTAAAATAAAAATAAACAACATCCACTGTTCTTCCTTCATCCATTAAGCCAGTCCTCTCATTATAGAAGGCTATCAGGTTGGTTAGACATGATTTCCCCTTTGTAAATCCATTCTGACTACTTCCAATCACCTTCTTGTCCTTAATATGTTTGGAAATGGTTTCCAGAAGGATTTACTCCATCACCTTCCCAGGGATGGAGACGAAGCTGACGAGCATGTAGTTCTCCACATCCTCCTTATTGCCCTTCGTGAAGATAGGAGTGACATTTGCTTTCTTCCAGTTCTCAGGCATCTCTGCCAACCACCATAAGCTTTCAAAGGTTATCAAGCGTGACCTCACAATGACATCAGTCAGCTCCCTCAGCCTTTGCAGTGCATCTCATCAAGTCTCATCAACTTACATATGTCCAGTTTGTTTAAATGTTCCCTAGCCTGATCTTTGTTGACCAAGGGTAAGTCTTCCTTGCTCCAGACTTTCCTACTGGTCTCAGGGACCTGGGTTTTCTGAAAACCAGTCTTACCCATAAAGACCCAAAATGAGGAAGATATTGAGCACTTGGCCTTCTCCATCTCCTTTGTCATCAAACCTCCACCTGCATTCTGCAACCTTCCCGTGATTTCCCTAGTCTTTCTTTTGCTGTTGATATATCTGTAGAAATCCTTCTTGTTGCCTTTCACAATGCTTGTGGGATTCAATCCAGGTGGGCTTTGGCATTTGTAACACTGTCCCTGCATTCCATGACTGCTTTCCTTGGGATTCTTCCAAGCAAGTCTTACAAGGCCAAAGGCCAAATTCCGCTCTCCTGAAATCCAGGATTATGATCCTATTTTTTGCCCCAATCCCCTTTCCTCGGAATCCTGAAATCCATCACCTGCAGCCAATGCTGTCCCTCACCCTGATTCTTCCATGTTTTTAAGTATAAGATCCAGCAGAGAACCTCTCCTCTCGGCTCCTTCATCACCCTTGTCAGGAAGTTATCATCGAAGCACTGTAGAAATCTCCTGGATTGATTGTGTCCTGCCGTGTTGTCTCTTCAGCAGATATCAGGCTGCTTCAAGTCCCCGTGAGGACTTGAAGGGTTTTTGAACATGAGGCTTCTTCCAGTTGTCTGAAGACATAATCTACTTGCAATTTGTGA
The DNA here is from genome assembly GCA_013389945.1 of Fregata magnificens. NCBI lineage: Eukaryota > Metazoa > Chordata > Aves > Suliformes > Fregatidae > Fregata > Fregata magnificens. The sequence continues at coordinate 5,738 of WAAD01006877.1, forward strand.
CATGCAAGACAAATTATGAACTTTCCATCAGGCCATAAATATCCTTCCATCTTCATTTGCAATATCCTTTCATCTTCATTCACTTGGAACTCTTATTCAATAATAAAAAAAATCTTGGTCTCTGCTTGGAAAATAACAAAAAATACATTTTTTTTTACAGATTTTTTGCTGCTGAGTCATTTCTGAACATTACCAAGAGAACCACGACTAAATATCTGTCCAGCTGGACTTCAAATTTTAGTGATTTACCTGATTAGGTGTAAAAAAAAAAAGAAAATTTCATCTCAGCAAACATGGTGGCCAACATTTATTACTTTAGAGTGAGCAGCATGGTGACTGAAAGCAGCTGGTGCACAGTTCTGTTTTAAAACATTTCGGACTGTTTAGTTGCTTCAAAATGGATAGCCATTTTCAGCATACCTTATTAACGGGCATGTTTTCATCTTTCTCTCTGAAAACTTTGAAGCAAAGTTGCCTGACATGGTGGGGGGAGGAGGGGGAAAGCAAAAGCTATTTGTGTTCAAGGTTCATGAGATCCAGCAGCTTTTTCTAGACCAGAATAATATCGTATGACTCAGTAAGCTCTCAGATAGTAGAATTTTAAATCTCAGACTCTTATGAACTTGGTAACTGCAGAAGCACATGTGTAGCTTTCAAATTACTAAAAGAAGTTGAAATAGCTGCCGTTATCTGAATCAGTCCTAGATTCAGAAGAGAGTGTGCAAGAAGCATGTTGAAGTACAGCTATATTTGTAGTTCTGTTTGATAAAGCTTATCAGGCTTTTTCATTTTATCTTTTTGTTTCTTCCAATGGTTCCCAAAATAACTCAAATCTACTACTAGCTACTTGCTCTGGACTCTTGCTTGTGCCTATATGTTTTAAGATCAGTACAGTGCTCTACCAGACGGATGATTTTTGGCCAGAATCTAGCCTGAGGGAGACAGCATATGGCCCTTAGAATCAAAATAACCCAATTATAATCAGGCTATTGAAATTATCAGTCGTCCATGTTTCAGCTCAAAGCTTTCTTTTCTGGTGATGGGTATTATTCAGATTGTTAGACTTTTATTTTCTTTTTCCTTTTCTTTATTCCTGCTGTACATGGGTTCATGTGATAGGAATCCCTAGTCTAACATCGTATTCCAGAAATTACCTATGAAGCATAGGGATCATTTTAGTTTCTACAAGACAGTGAACCAACTCATATTCCACTTGTGAACCTATGATACCTGCTATTAGCAGGCTGAGTTTCACGATAACAACTCCGTCATTTTTCTTGTAATTTCATTGCCTTTTCTCTACCCTTTTGTTTTTGTCCTTGTAACCAGATTTCTTTTTTTGTTTTTGGTTTTAACCTTTGTGTTCATGCAGAGTGCCTGCAAAAATGAAATGCTAACAAAATGCAAACACTACATGATAACAATAAGAAAAAGAGATAAGCGGTTTCTCAGAATGGTATCTATCTTGCCTCCAAGATATTCTGGTCTAGAGAAGTTTATGTGATGACATCACATTAACTTGAGTTAAGGGCCTGCTTCCAGGGTATCAGTTGTTCAACTCTTCTGAATGTGTTTGGGCCCTCTGTAATATCTAAAATCTGTACTACTAGCATTGTTTTCACAAGACCAAATTCAATCATGCTGCACATCAGCAATACGTCTGTTATGTCTTTTGCTATTTACACAACAAAATTAATGTGATATGACTACAAAGATGCTGGGATTTCAGTTTATCTACGCAGTTAGCCTACAGGCTTACCAGAATTTCTCTGGAAGCTGGTAAAAAACCACAAACAATATAATAAATCAATTAGCTATTCTTAAACTGTTGCTCTGAAAAAACACTACAAGGTTCCATTATATCTTAAATGGAAGATACAACGAAGTATGGTCTTTGTAACAAGCTATCCATGGATGAATACATGCTAAACGAACTACAAGGAGTCTGGTTCTAGGATATAATTGAACGACCCAATTTTCCATCTGTTTATTAGGATGTTGGGCTCTTAATGCATTATAATTAATATTGACATCTTTGGCACTGAAAATTGAACAGTGTGAGCTTTGCTTGAATATCCTAAGTTCTACAGACTTTGATTTTAACCAGGTTTATGTATCTCATTTGTTAGGAAAAGGTTATGAGAACTAGATAATTGATCCTGAGCCCAGCGCATTCAGCACCCCATTGGTGGCACAGATTAATTTTTAAAATGGATGCTGTCCCTGGTCAACCATTTTTCACAGCAGCCCAGTATGAAGGTGAGTGAGTATGCTATAATCATACCACTTATCTAACACCTTGCCCAGCATAAATGAAATCGGAATTTTTACAGAATATTTGGACTGGTAAATTACAGGAATTGGTAGAAATCAGTCCACACTTGCCTGTGTTCCTCAAGGCTTACTCATATATGATATGGTGGGTTTTTTTCATGAACTATATATATGGATGCACTGATTGCTACCTGAAGCCTACTTTCTTGGCCTCCTAGACAGATCCATTTTACAATTTTGCTGTCTCTTTTTAAAGTGACAAATGGCTTTGTGAAGATAAACAGGATAAGCAAATGTAGCTTAAGTTGTTTTAAAACACGTTAGGAGATGGATCTAAAAATTATAAATATGGCATGAAAAATGTAAATATTGATTCATCCATTGAAGAGTCGGCAGTAAGGCATTCATTAAAATTCAGTGTATAAAAAGGCAAATAAGATTGGCTATTATTGAGTGAAACTTTTTTTTAGCTTCTCATTAGCAATCTTTAATCCTATTTCTAAACTTATATCAATCTCTCTTTAAACCTGTCAGATAACCAGCAAGTGGCTGATAAGAGATTTCATCATTTAATTCTCTTAAATTTTCTTTTCAATAATCTAAATGATTCATAGTTACATTTTACTCCATTTTTGTCTGCTAGCTTAATTAAAAATCCTTGCAGTGTGTCAGTTTCTTTAAAGACTTTCAGATAACTAAATTATGGATAATTTTTGTTATAATTCTGAAATAATTGCTCAAAATTATGGATATTTTTTGTAAAGTTTCAAAGATGTAACCAATGTCCTCTCTTCATCCTGGGGTCTGTTAAAACAGCTTGTGGATTAAATTTACCTATATGTTTCTATTTCCATCTGTTGGAGATGCAGATATTTTGTTTGTGTTCCTCAATACTGTAAACAAAATTTTGGGTTTAACTTTCCTTGTAATAGTTTAACTTAGTATATATTTCCAGTGGGGATCTTCATTACAGTGTTTGATTTCCTAATAGGCATTAATATTTACATCCTCATAATGACCTCAAAGAGTATTGCTTTCCAATTTAAAGAATGGAATAAGTGACACAATGAAAAGTGAGTTGCTTAAACTTAGATAGAAGGTCTGTGTCTGCAGTCTCCTAAATCCTTACTTAATGGCGGTGGATTGTGGTTACATGGCCATTTGAATGCAGCATAAATTCAGGTTGCTGCCAAAAGGAGAGATTATGTTCTTTCTCCATTTTCTAGTCTTTTAACCACGTTCCCTCCTTTGGGCCACATACTTTTTTCTTTTTTTTTTTTTTTTTTTTTTTTTTTTTTTTGTGGCCATATGATGAGAAAGATCTCTGCTCCTGCAGAAAACTAACTGAGAATGAAAAGGAGGGAGGCAAGACAATTATTTTCCAGCTCATGAGAAGCCTTAAGTTGTCTCTGTGTTATCACAACCAACTGCTGTAGGCAATGATAGCAACCTAGTCTCCTCTTATGTAAAAATCCTTTTTTTCCCCAAGGTGAGACAGAAGTACTACAAGAGCACATTTCTGCGCTTGAAGGGAACTGGAAAATGATGCTGGATTGTGTCAGTTCTAGCTCAACTTTAGTAATGGGAGGCCTGGCCCTGAATCACAGGCTGAGGTACCTGTTCAGCTTGGATGCCAGCCAGCCATCCTATGCACAGCTGTTTTTGGAACAGGGGTCCTGCAGCAGGTGACCTCCCAGCACCTCTGCTAATGAGCACCCAGAGTTGCTCTGCATGCTTTCCCTGCCTGGATAGGTATCAGGTGCTCAAGCTGGCCAAGTCCTAGTTTTCAGCTCCATTCAGCGTGAGGACTCAGTTCTCTCTCTGATTTGTTTGCAGCTGGAGTGCTGCAAATGGAGTGAGGACACTGCAGCAGAGCACAGGGAAACACACCACGTGCTTGGTTTTGGGACAGAAAAAGACGCTGAAAGCATCACCACTCTGGAATGACTTTGAATCTGAATTTTCCTTCTCTGGACCATCTTAAACATAATGCTGTTTTCCAAAACAATCATCAGCTATTAGTAATTTAATTCCTATTTTGTGTAGTGGAACATGGATATCCAAAAGTACAAATCATAAATATTGCTGGGGAAAAGGAAAAGAAAAAAGAAAGTCACTACAGTGCCCAAAAAAGTGCGTTGTTAAATTACTTGGAGGCACAGTTTTTCAGATCATGTTTTATTTTTTATTGTTGTCATTTTATTTCTCCTTTTCCCTGGTATTTATTCTTCTTCCTTACTTTATCACTGTAAGAGAGAACTATGAACTGTGGAAAGCTCACTTTTTTTCCATATCCGTTCTTCCCTGGTATCTTCAGATTCTGCTATCCAGACTCTCTCTGGGACAGAAATGTAGCAGTACTTATTTTTCTTCAATACAGACCAGGTGCCTCTTTCGAGTTTATGCTCTTTTGCCTGCTATTATTCTCCTAGCTTGAGGAACACTTCGCTATGTTAATATGGATAGCCTTAGTTTTTCAGAAGTTGTATCTCAGTTAGTGCATAATAATACTACATTTTCCAGACAGAAAGAAAAATCCATGTCTCATTTCTGTAAAACAGAGACAAAATAGTGACACCTTCTGCAACAGAAACATAAAGTGAAAATAATTTTGCAGTTGTCCTTATGAGAAGGTGGGAACGGTACTCTCTAGTTCAGTTTCTGTGAACAGAAAAAATGAAACAAATTATAAACAGATTTAAACTCTGATAATAAGTGGCTCTGTTCAGGGACATGGAGAAATCTCCAGGAAACACATAATCAGCCAAACCAATTCCACTTGCACTGTACATGTGTCAGACCCTGACCAAAGTTGTGTTCACTCCACACAAATCTGCCTGACGGTATGATCAACCATGTAGTTTTCCATTACAGAAATCCTGATGTTGATTCAGCTTACACCAAAGTCTGATTTAATCCCTTATGGTCTCAAGGCTCCTGTTTCATAAATCAAGCTTTGTGCTAAACACAGTTTGTCTGTAATCAAGATTCAAGAACATGATCCTTTTTTGTTCAAACGGTTGCTGAGCATCCCCATCTCCCAAAAGGATATTAGTTCTTTTTAAGCCCTGCTGTAGGTATTCTGGAGTGGAAAAGAGAGCCCTGTTGACCACAGACAAATAGAGACAGTCTGAAGATAGACTTCTGCATAAGCTCTGCATTTGGGAAATGCAGAGCCAAAGGTGTCTGTTGTGGCTGCCAGGGCATGGGACGTCTCCACTACAGAAGCAGCCAGAGCCTCTGCCCAACTGTGAGCTTGTAAGGGAAGGATCTGAAGGTGCATTTGGATTTTCATGTTGTTTCTTATTACTTCTCTAGTTAGGAGACATACAGGAGCTTCACCTTAGCATGGAACAAAAGGGAGGACAGAGGTTAGTAAGATTATGCACATGACCTACAGAAATAATATGCAGAGAAGACTGAGCAGCTTCGAGTCCCTCCTCACCTGTCTTTCCTCTTTTCCTCTTTCTTTTCTTTTTTCTTTATTCTTTATTCTTTTTCTTTTTTCTTTTTTCTTTTTTCTTTTTCCTTTTTTCTTTTTCCTTTTTTCTTTTTTCTTTTTTTCCCTGTTTTTTCTTTTTTCTTCTTTTTTTCTTTTTTCTGTTTTATTTTTCTTTTTTCTCACCCCCCTTTTTTTTTTTTTCTTTTTTTTAACACAGGAGAATCAGTGACCCTGGTATAATTCTATATGGTGTACTGTTCTGTCTGTCTTGATATTTGTTTGCAAGCTGCATTGTGTCATTTGTAGCTTTTCCTCTTTAGCCTGGGTTGCTTGTGCTTCCTCTACTGTGAAGAACATTACATTCACGGAACATTTATTTGGTGCTGTGAAGAGAGATTTGCGTAGCTGCTGTGCAGGGAGGGAGTTAGAAAATGAGAGTGAAAAGAAGAATCAGTGTCTAATAATCTGTCTTTGTCTTCATTTTGTTAACTCAATTCTGTGTAAGTATTGTCTGGGGAAGGTAATAAGTGAGAAAACATGCCATCAAGGGATTTCCTGCAGGAGAGGTTATTACATGATCAAAGGCCCATTAGTGAATAGAACTGGCTTGGTGCTATTTTCATACTTACTCTCTAAAACTCTGCCCATTTTAGTGGCAGGGCAATCAAAGCACTGAACTGCATCTGGTATTTTTAGAGGAGTCTGACTCACACCTAAACATTAAAATATGTAGACATATATTTTCATTTGGCTCAGCAACACAGGAACAGATATAATGGATCCTCTTTTTTAAGAATTTCAGCTGCTGAATACATGGTCCTCCTAATCAATGGTCCTGAGGAACTTTTCAGATGTGAACTGAAGGTTTGATCTCAAACAGCACAGGAAGCTAATGTTGGATACAGGATTGCAACATGGGGAGTTCTGGTTTAGCTTGGATCATGGTGGATAACACTGCTCTTTGTGAGAAAATTACCACAGGAAAACATGCTGAAAGCATTTAAACCCTGACTTGAATGATTTGAGCAGCACTTAAAAATCTATTCTTGACCCTCATTCCCCAAACGTAAAACAGCAAAGATCAAGAAGGCTCTTTTCTACAGGTTATCCAAAATGGAGAGTATTTCTCAACTCAGTTTTTAACCTTCTGTCATTTTAACTGTAGACAATCCTAAGGATGAGCCTTAAGACTGAAGACTTCTTTTGGTTTTGTTTTTAGCCTTTAACAACATAATCTGCATACTGTTATGAAGACAATATTTTGCATGTTATACTTTTGGCATTTTTTAAGCACAAATCATCCATGGCTGACCTTGTCCTTGACATTTTTAGTTCTCTGAAATATTTCTGGCATATTCCTTTTAAAAAGGAAGGGTTGGCAATTGTGTCCATGATGCTTGTTCCGAGAAGACACTGTTTTCTTCTATGAAGCTTGCATAGTTCCTAAGAGACATGCAAAGGCTAATGAAAATGTGCCACTGAAGCTGCAGAACAGATACCTTTTCCTGGGGAATGATGCTGCATCATAAAGCAGACAGCTGCCAAATGTAGCAAAATTGCAGTGAAGAACATTTTAGTAGCATGAGAAAATTCAGCATCCAGATCTATAAGAACACAGAAGAGAAAGAGAAAAGAACAAAAGAAATTTAGATTAGTACTGTCTCTGCTAATTCACTTTATGTTGGTTTGTAAGCTTCTAGAATAAACACTGTATAGCAGTGGCTATATTGCATGAACCCATGGCTGACTAATTGCTGGACATAATCTTGCCCTTTTTACCTCTTCTTCCAGACTGGGGAGAATTATATCACTCTTTACATGAAGTAGTTTATTGCTGCCTCTGCCAGCCAGCTACTGTAACCAGCACGCAGAAGTCCTGAGTTCCTCCATGCACTACTTCTGTTTGCTTCTTTGCAGAATGGAAGGGTAAAATAAATTGTCTTCTTTGCTCTCCTAAGTGATTCTGATTTCCCCCTTGGTCTCCTGTTCATCCAAGATAGGACCGTGACAGTCTAACCTCAATCATCTCCCTGACAAAGGTAACTTAACAGAAGCTGAGTAAATATGACACAAATGAGTTGTGTTCACATTTAAAGCTGGAGCAAAACACTTATTTTCCTAATTTTATTAGTCCTAAATATTCTTTTATGCAAATGCAAGAGAACAAATAGCTTAACTTTGCCAGTATTTTAGTCTACTAAATTTGCAAGCTGAGCTTTGTAAAAAAGCTGGGAGGGTCCCTGAAAAAGGGGACTCTTAGAAGTGAAGAGCCTGTGCTCTGTCTTGGGCTGAGAAACTGGGTTTACAGGGTCTGATACAAAAGATTGCGGTTATAGCACTGAGTCAACCTACAAGCAGTTTAACGGGGAAAGAAGAGGCAATACGAGCTTGGTGAGTGTTTGAGATTATTAGAGCTTAAAAAATATCCTTTAGACTATGGAAACTCTGTCAACACTCTGGTAAACCTAAATATAAACTATGCTAGTGAAGGTGTAAATTGAAAATGAAATCAGTAACAATGATTTAAAGAGCTTTGGGATTAATTATTTATGTTGTTTACAGAACCCAAACCCCTGTTAGGTCTGTTAGAGAATATATAACAGACACGACATTTTTCCTTACTGCATCCTCCCTTCCATTTTCCTTGCCTATCATTGTCACCGGAGCCCTAGACAAGGAAGACGTGACAGAACTTGCCGAATTCTTTATGTCTAACTTGATATTCCAGTGTGTATTCCAGTGTATGTAAAAGTATCGCTGGAAGAATAATTAAACAGTCAGAGCAAGACATCAGTTTGCTAAAAGGTTTTATTTACCTTTGTGTGCAGCATATAAACTCAAGTGTGTTTAGACCCTAGGTATTTGCAGGAGCCATTTTCTAATTATTCCATTTACATTCAATTATGCCTTTTGTGGACTTCACTGAAACAATTACCAGAACCCAGAGAACAGCCTTTTAGGTAGCTACACAAAAAGCATGTTATTATCATTCACTGTTAACAGAGGCAAGCTGAGAAAACTGCAGCAAAAATAACAGCAACCTGCTCTTGTGACTTTGTTTGTGGAGGTACTGTTTAAAGGCTCCCTTGTGTGAAGGTTATTTGTTGACAAGGTTCCAGATCATTAGGAACGTAAGGGAATAAATGACACAGCTAATGGTTGAACTTGGATATTCTGAAAAATCAGACAGACATACAGATGAAATAAGATGGACAGTGACAAGAGGCAGGCTGGAGTCTTGTGAGGTTTTGTTTCCTTGATACCATGAACCAGTCAGTGACTTTACATGACGTACACGCCCCACGGAAATCAAGAAACTGTAAAACTTCAGCCTTCTTAATTACAGGTTTAAAACTGCAATGTCTTAAACAAGAAATAGCAAGGACGTGACACACAATGTGAAATTCTCTTTGTTCCAATTTCCCTTCACTTTGAAATAAAAAAAAGGTGTGGAAATAAAGCAGACAGGCTGTCTGAATAGCATATAACACAACGAGTGTGGTAGCCTAGGTTGTTCTAAGGTACATCCTCTATGAGGATGAATAATAAGTGCTGACGTTTACAGACTGCTGACAGTGACAATACCATAAACTCCCACCTTTTTCTGCTTTTGGTTCTGCAGCTTCTCTATGCAGGCTTGCAGCGCTAACCTACCAACTCTGACTTTCCATGTACTTTTTCATAAAATAAAATAAAAAAGAAATGAAATAAAAATAAATAAAAGGTAATTAAAAATTGTTAACATTTGAGCATTTGATGTGTTGTAAGTGAAACAGTGAAAACTGTTGTTATCTGTAGCAAAGAGTTAATTAAAAGATTTCATTGTTGGGATCAAGCATTGGGTCCAATGACCCAATTGGGAGCTTTGCGTTTTGCTTCAGTGCCTGTAACTCTCAACGAGGCAGCAGAGAAAGGTAAACATAAAGCATATATTTTAACTCTTGCTGTAGCAAGAACAAGGTACAGAAATAGTTCTGTCTATTGGTTAGCTAGCTGTTGTAGAGTTTCCTGTAAGCATTGAAATACAGCTGCTTTCAGTAAGGACACACTAAACAACAGAAATATTTCTATGGATAATTTTTTCTAGGAAAATATTTTCTTCTGAAGCATAAAACAGAGTGAAAGGTGGACTCTTAGTAGCTTCCTTCATAATAACCGTGTTTCTGTAGCTAATCATGCTGTCCTATACTAAAAATCACTGGCAGATGGTATAGACCCTCCTACTTTGTTCCAGTTGGTGGTTACACAGCCCGTCCCCCCATGGAGCACGTCCCTCCCAAAGCCACTGTGTTGCTGAGGTGCTGGCTAGCCAGCGAAGGGCTCTGTTTCCACAATAACTCCAGTTCCGTTTTCTGGCACAAGAATAACTAAGGTAATCTTGTTATGTAGAAATACTGCCTGGGGCTATACGAGCTCTGAGAGCTTTCTGGTGATGGAGGTGGGAGAATCCACGTCTGTGGTCAGTTTGTGACCTCGATTCTCATCCGTGACTGCTCTCCAGTTAGAGGAGAAGCAGTAGTGAGGCCTAGCAGGAGAAAAGGAAAAGGACAGTCTATTTTTTTATTTACCTATGGTCAGAGCTACAGTCTTTTTTTATAGAAGGTTTACAGAACTTAAAATAACTGCAAGCACTGTCTTGCAGATGAAGAAAAAAGAAATTACCATATCTATTTCAGGTATTTGCACCCATGCTTTGAGATGTTCTGAAAAATCTCTGAAGCACAAAATGAAAAAAAGTCTAAATCTTAGTATTGGAATTTAGCCTGTGATACATTTTAGGAGGTTCTACACATTTTTCCAGCAAGAAAAACTCGCATTTCAGGCACTGTAAGATGTTAATTTGTGTTAATGCTGGAACAAAGAACTGGTCATATTTAGAAACCTAATATACAATTTTGACACAATCAAATTTATCTGTCACCTATGTGAGAGTTTTTCCCTGCGTATGTAACAAGATTGAAGGTCTACAAGCATCAGGAACACTGACTGAATACAATCTTTCTAATTTTACATTAAATAAAACACAAGTACTTTTCTATTACCCATGAGAAAAGAGAAGAGAAAATCAAACAAAACAAGGCTAATAATAAGGTATAATGAGACACGATATTGAAATATTCCTAAATATAAGCTGCGACATACTAAGTTGAAGAAATAAATTAATTAGGAATTCTGTAAATATAAGTAGACTACTGCTGCACAGTATAAGGAGAAAAGGTAACTACGAAGACTGTAATGCAATGCCTTTTAGTTTATAGCTAGGACTGAAGTGAGACCTAAGCACAATGACTTTCAGCAGAACAAATTTTGGAAGTATGCAGGAAATGATGGGTGAAATTGAATGATTTTGAGTAATGGAAAGAAATTTAAAGTGTTTAGAGATAAAATTCTTAGGCACAGAGATTATGCATGCCACCTAGCAATAAATATAGTGAGTGGTGGGTATTATTCTGTTCTTTTTTTTTTTTTTTTATAGCCCATGTAGATGAACAGGGAAATGAAAAAATGACCAGCAGTAAGAAAGATGCATACAGTATGTTAAAGAAAGTACAGGAAAGCCAGTGTTGAAACACTGGCAAATTGCTTCAGAAAAGAATTGTAGATAGGGCAGACATTGAACCAAACTTGAGAGTTGAATATTTGATTTGCCTTAGATATATAGAATTCCCATCATTTTATCTATGAACACCCTAGTGAATAATTGCTATTATGTTGCAAAAACCATTCCAATAGAGTATGTTACCATTCTGAGGATTTCTAGGCATTCAAATCAGAAGTATTTCACTCAGCTTGTAAAGAGATGATTTCAGTGCTTTCAAGACTGTTTTTAAAGCAGTATTATTTTTCATCAGGAACATTCCCAAGAGATGGTAAAAGTCCTGAATTTCTCACCGCCCAGACACAAGACTACATAATCATAGAATCATAGAATCATAGAATCAT
>WAAD01006890.1:1300-21758 GCA_013389945.1 Fregata magnificens
TCATAGGCTAATGTCTCAAATGAGCACTGGCCATCCTTGGTTCAGGAGGCAACAACTGAAGCTTTGAAACTTTCTTCCTGCCCCATGGCAGCTCTCCTACAAGCACTGCTACAGTATAATCGCAAAATGGGAGCAAGGTATGCATGATCTGTTAAGTTTAAATGGAGCACACTGTCTGAAAGTACAAGTAGTCATTATCCCCAGATCTANTAGCTCCTAAATGTCTCCACAGGTTGCAAGGTACCATGTAACTTAATTATTACTACTTCTTCAAATGCTGGCCTGAATTGCCTGAGAATGTACAAGACTTTGTTTAAAAATGTAATTAGTATGAATTTGATTATCTCATCTCTACTTTTTACATGAGCAGAGCAGCTGATCAGTGGATTTCTGTTTGGCCTCTCTAATCTGCACTGGCTTAATGAAATATGCAAAAGCCTAGTGAAAACCTTGCTCAGATCCAAGAAAGCTCTGTGTTTGAAAATTGCTTGTCTCCCAATTATCTGTCCAAATGAAATTGGGCTCCCCTTCAAGTACAGTCATTTGAGTGCTATCCGGACACAATGGGGATAATAAGATTTTTCTTAAGCCAAAAGGTAAAGGGATTTGCTCAATAGTTGCTCTATTAGGTAATCACCATTTTGGAGTTGATTTTTACTTCTGGTAAAATACGATGTCACTTCTGGGGATAATTTCTACTTGCTAGAATATTCTTGTACATGGGATGAAGATTTACAAGCTGAAAAGCAAACAAGGGTTTGTGATAAAAACAAGCATTACTAAAACATGTATGGAAAAAATAAAAAGATTCTTTGCATAAACGAGCAAGTGGAATGCTGGCAAGGCTGGTCCTNAAATCAAAACCAGGAATTAATTCTTGTAGTAGTATGGCAGTTCAAAAGGAGAGGGAGGAATGTGTTAGTAGTGTGGCGAGCAGGAAGCAGCAGAATCTTCCTCCTTTCCTCAAGAAAACTGTAGATGCCCTTCATACCAAGAGAAAAACAGCTGTAAGACAACTTTTATTTTCATACTATGTTACGTAAATGAATTAATCAGGAAGACTATACATTTCTCAAAGATCTTGTTAAATAGCACAGTAGAAACAGGCATCACTTCCCTATCTGCTGCTGGAATTCATTTTGATCTGAAATTGGGCTCACAGTCAAAGTTCGTGTTCATTCCCGAACAACCAGGTGCTCGTTGTGGCTTTTTAAGGAAAGAGAGGAAGATCTGGGGGAGGGGGCTTGGAAGCCTCCTACTTTGTGAGTTTTTGGGTTTTAAGTCTAGTTTGTCTTTTACAGTATTTTTGCTTAAGCTATGGAAAATTGGAATATTCTTGATGGTTTTGTTCAATAATTTCACCTGGTTTTATAGATAATTCTAACAAACTGGCTTACTTTCTCTGTGGGCTTTTAAGAAGGTGTCAGGCAGCCTAATGTCATCGTGAGGGTTGTCAATTATAACAAAATTGGGCTGAAAACTTATTTAATCAATTAAAATCAATCTTATTACAATTTCAGGTATTAACTTATGTGAACAGTAGGGTATATCACAACATCTAATTGATCTGCCTAGGTGTTTCAAAATCCTGAAACAAGAAATTAATCTTAACTACAAATAGCAAACAAAAGACAGATGTAACCTCTTAACAGCCTGTTGAATCACAATGTACCGGAAAATCACATTGCTTATAAAGGACAGAATTCTTGAAAGAAGAGCCAAAGCTGATGGAGCACCAGTGAATGAATATGACATCCCTAAACTTAATTGCCAGTTTTTACCAGATTTCTAATGACACAGTGAATTTGAAAGTGTCTTGGTTAGGTGAAAGCAGGCGGTGTTGGAAGGTAGTATCAGCCAAACAGAATTTTAGACCTTGTGTAGTACTCTATTCCAATGTCCTTCTCTTCTGCAATTTCACGTGTTGCCGCTGTGTTTGCAGGAACTGCAGTACCTTTTGTGAGTGCCTGGATTAGATTTGTGTATAATATTAAATTATATTGGGATTATTAAGAGTTATTGTAGTACCTGCTTCTCTCAGGTGCACTGTCTTCCAAAAGGTCTATTTCATAGCACTTAAAGAGGAGAATACCTGCTGTACTTGTTCAGCAGATCACATACTGAAATCAGAGGTTGTGCTGAGCTCACAGACAGCATGACGTTTATCATGTTATTGCAGCAGTCATAAAATCTGCTATGTCAATCTAATTTGGGTTACTTGCTAGTTAAAGCGCTAACTTGAGTGTAATATATTAAGCATCACAATGGTGTCGGTATTCCTTAGCATTCTAGATGCAACTACATAGGAAACAAAGGAATGTACAACTCTGGTCTCTCACTTTCTTGGGTAGTATTAAAGTAAGGACCTTCCCTTATTACTCCTGAGCATTGTTGCTTGCGCTGGGATACTGATACGTTACATGCAGCCTAGCCAGCTGCATTTGATTTGGATTATGTTTTGGTTATGCTTCTAGGGAGACTCGTCGAATGTTGGAAAGAGTGGTATATCAACCGGGGAATCCAGAAACCATAGTGTCAGTGGCGCGCTGGTACCTCCTGCAACATCTGCATGCCAAAGATGATTATGAATTAATAGATGTAAGTCCATTTTATATAGAAATTCAATCTATTTACATTGAATATTGTGCTTGCAACTTGGAAGTGGGGTAGAGGGAGGGTAGGGAGATGCTGGCTTGCCTGCTTTAGAGGTTACAATGTTTAAGGATTCTATACTGGCAAAACGTACCTCAGTTTTCAAAACTGCATCCAGTTTGAAAGTCTTGCATTCCTCCATGCAATACTCATGAAAAACAAACAGTAAAATCTCTCTCTAATCCAAACTTGCAAGAATTCTACTAGTGACTCTTCAGTAGACAAGAGGACCATTTTATCAGAATTTTACCAGAACATATTAATGCACTAAAAATGTTAATTCCCTCTAGCCTGGCTGGAACAGTGTGGTATCCTTGACCCAAAAGATCTGAACAGTAGAGTGCTGTACTTCCTGTACTGAGGATTTTTATTATATCTGTAATGGTACATTATTTTCAGTACATAGTAAATGGTACATTAGTTTCTGTTGATAGTACTTCACAAATGGATTTGGTGAAACTCACAAATCCACACAGCTCTTCCATGTGATGCAAAGGGGAGTGGTTCATTTTGACTTGTAATTGGAATCACTTTGCTACTCAAACTCTGAATACATTCACCTAATAATCTCCTCACTGCTGCCGCTGGCACAGTGAGCTCTCTTGCCCAGATTAACAGCTGTTCCCTGGTGAAATGTTGAATCTGTAACAAACTACGTTTGGAGGTACGACACATCAGGCAGGCTCAGTACTGACAAAAATCCATACACAGACACACAGGTTCATAAAAAAGCTAGAATTAATGAGTTCAGATGATCCTGATACGATCTCATTGCACTTGCTTCTGCAAAGTCATCTGTACTCGTTACCAATGAGTACAATAAAAATAACGGCTAACGATTTGCTTGATTCTACGTAATGGTTTTCCTTTTTAATATGTATCGTGGTTGGATTACAAGAGAAGTGCCAGAAGCTTATGAACATCTGTGAACATAGGCTGTCATGGGAGCTTTTTTAACTAGTAGAAAAGCTGGAACTAGGAGGTGTGGAAAGTAAATCAAGGAAGGGTAAATGTAAATGAGGGAGGCAAAAGGATACCTTGGCAGTTTTGTTTAAGTAGCTGCAGAGAATGCTCCTGTCTGGCAAATTTAGGTTTATACAAATGTATTAGCAGGAGGCAAGTGTGTGTCGGCAGGGAGATGGGTCTCATCTAGCTCTGCTTGTTTCATTGCCAGCAGGTAACTTACTTGTCAGACTTGGTGTCAGCCTTAATCATAGAATCATAGAACCATTAAGGTTGGAAAAGACCTCTAAGATCATCAAGTCCAACCGTCAACTAACACCACCATGACTCCTAAACTAGGCCCTGGAGTGCCACGTCTACACCTTTTTTGAACGCCTCCAGGGTTGACGACTCCACCACCTCTCTGGGCAGCCTGTTCCAATGCCTAACCACTCTTTCAGTAAAGAAATTCTTCCTGATGTCCAAAGTGACAAATGATGCTGTTGTACTGCATTGCAAGTGACTACAGGTTCAGCAAGTCACTAGGGGGTGGGGTTTTTAAGTGCCTGATGTTTTAAGGAAGCTGATGTGTAATGTTGAATATTTCCTATCTGGGTTTATGGGTTACTTAGTCTTTAGGGAAGCTGCATGGCAGAAACTAAAATGTATTTGAGATTGCCAGTAAAATACTAACAATAAAATTATTAAATTCTCAGACTTTTGTTGTTTGTTTTTCTCTGCAGGTGCTTTTAGAAAATGCCAAAGCTAATGGAGATGTTAGAGCTCTGGAACTAAATGAGAAATTGTCAGCAAGTGCCTAGTATGGACTATCTCAAGTGAAAAATCTTCCATTCATGCTACTTAACTGGTCCGTCTTCCAGGAGCATATGTAATTTGGGCTTTTTTATTTGTTTGTGTCTGGTTTTGGGTTTTTGCTGCATCAGTTGCAACTTTGTCTTTAGTTTTACTTTTCTTGAACAAAAGTAGGTTATTTTCTTGTTGACATGGGTTCCACCACAAACATACACTTTATTTGAAAGGAAAACCCTGAATTTTTGCTTTTGTTTTCTTCCTCACTGAAACTTCAGCACTATTCACAATGGAGAGTACTTGTCTGTATGTCCACCTTGGCCACACACGAAGTACAATATTAACTGCGTTGGCAGTGATGCAAGGTCTTCTTGGCATGGAATCTTACTAGCTAAGTAGCAGCAAACTTTTCTTCTCTCCCAGATATTGTAAAACATTCAGAGATTTAAAATGCTTATATTCCTCTGATATACTTTGTTTTGCAGTTGAGAACCAAATCCAGTTGGAACTTCATGTGTGGTGTCATTTTATACTTTTTTAAATTTTTTTTTTTAGCTAATCTTAATTACAACACTGTATCGTCTTGACTGCAGGCTTCAGTAAACATTCCCATCAAGAAAAGCTTGTGATTGTCAGGGACAGGGTCATATTTATAAATGTGTATAACAGGCTTTATTTATGTCTTGGTAATTCTGCTGCTGACTGCTTAATTGGATGAATCATGACAGTGGTTTTTAAGACGTGATGTTATTTTGCTTTTATGTACATGAAAATAAAAAAAATAAAGCAATGATTCTAATCTGTTAGTGTTACCATTAGGGATTTTCAAGCTGTAGACTAGAGTCATGATAGCTGTCCATTTCCTGGTTTAAAATTTTTTAAAATTACTCTCTGTCCACCAAAGTCTTACAATGGCCCATACCATTCCGTATTACAGAGAAGAAAGGGCACTTACAAGGCGTGCAGCGGGACTGCATTGAACATACACTTGGTTTTGGAACCAGTTGTACCCGGCTTAAAGCAAGCAGGATGCTGAGCTGGGGTGTGTGCGATGTGCATCTCTGTGACCAGCCATGCACAGTGATCTCTGGAAAGCAGGCGAGAGCCATGAGCATGCCACTGTCATTTTAAAGAGGAAAACTAAACTCAGTAGGCTGGGGTTTCTACTCTGTGGAGGTGAGTAGAAACTGCTCTGAATGGCAAGAATCTCTCCTTGTCTCCCACGCTTTCATTCTCCCACCCATCTCAATGCAAAATACCTTCTTTAAAAAGATTTTTTTCGGTAAATTTAGATCGATTGTGGTTCCCTTCACAGCCTGCTGTCACATAGTCTTGAACTATCAGTAACTGCAAATATTAAAAGGGAATGTTGCAGAAGCCAGACTCGTGACTCTCAAGGCTAGCTATAACTTTTTTTAGCTTGCTGCTATTAAAAGCCTGGAAAAGTTCTTACAGCCTATAGTTCGTATCCTTGATATTTGTGCCTCCTACTCTAGTGGTGGGAGAGCCATCATCGCCAGCCTGACGACAGCACAGTAAGCGGCTGCCTGGCCTTGCTAATGCATTAGGCAGAAATGCTTCTACATGAGCGTTAGCCTATACTTTGGTCAGCCCTAAACCTTGAATGCTGTCTAACACCTAGGAGAACAAACAAATAACAATAGGCCAGAGAAACCAGCTATGTAACAGTCAGCTGTGAATATTCTGTGTTAGAAAAAAAATAATACAGAGTTTTTTCTCCTCAGAACACACTGAAGTTACTTTTACTGTGATCAGTGATGAACTCCTTGAACAAGATAATTATACAGCCCAAAGCTGTATTACACGCCCTGTAGGAAGAAAAAAACCCCACATATCTCTACCACCTACTCAGTGAAAAGTGCTCAGGGAACATGAGTTTAAGCTTCTGCAAAATCCAACAGTATGAGGTAAAAATCTTGCTCTCCTCATTTTTTAACAATGTATAGCCTCTACAAAATCAGCACTTGTAGAAGGTCTGCCGTAACACTGAAAAAACTTGTAAATTGTAGAGCTCAGCTTTAGAATACAAAGTGCTGTCCAAAGGCACATAAGCATCATTGAGTTGGGGAACAGAGGGTTATTTATGGATTTCACTGCCTGGGAAGTCATACGTTCAGCTGCTATTACTGTAAAGGGGAAAAAGTAAACATTCCCCAACTGTAATTTGTTTTATTATCTTGGCTTATGCTGAAGGCAGAATGGAATGAGATGTAATGAATTTCAAGGTAGAACTTTTCGCTACTTCAGACATGAAGGATTTTGTATGCTTCTTACATATCCTTTTATACAAACATGAGACAATGGCTTGCTTCTGAGAATTTTATTTATTTATTTGGGTCATGCATGTTCATCTCATTCTCTGTATTTCCCAAGAATTGCTGGATTGGATTTCTACTCAACTTCAGAGGCTCTCTCAAAATGCTCTCATGAAGTACAGTGGGTAATTACCTTAATTTAGTCTTGCCTAACCTTAGTGTTTAACAAAAACACAGATGTATACTTCTCTCGCCCCAATACTTTTGTTTGATACTCTTTATATTTAAAAAAAAAAAATTAAAAATTTGTCTATATAAAACCCTTCAGAACTGTTTTAATGCTGCACAAATGCAGCTTTGCAAGGAAAAGTACATTCCTAATTCTGCAGCCCAGTTGAATATGGCCCTGGATGTCTAGAATTTAGCTTTCCTCCTCTCCCAGTTACTTTCCTTTCTACTGATTTAACTAACAGCTGGCCATTAAATAACTTCTAAATTTTGTGTTCTCAGGGAAGAGGGGTCATTTTAAGTTTGGTCGCAGTGTGGAGCGATAACTACTGAGATAGATAACTCCTTTATGCAGTGGAGTCACTCAAACAGTAGCAGTGTTCCAAATATATATTCATGTGTGATCTGAATTTAGAATTAGGCCCTCAAACCCTTCTACTGTAATCATCCAAATCGGTGCTTAGATAAGCAACATTCGGTTGTGCCATACTGCCGTGTGAAAGGATGGATAGATATAGATAGATAGGTAGGTAGATAGATAGATAGATAGGAAATGTGCAGCAATACTTCTGTCCTTTCCTCTGTTCCAGGGTTAGACCCTGAAAGTTGTCTTTGCTTTTTTCCTTTCATTTTTTTTTGGCACCATGCACTTTTAGAAACACATTCATCAATAACCTTGTACTTCCCCTTTTTGCTGTTGCTCAGTATCCTGAGCACCGCAGCATCAAGCGTTCTTGGGGAGGCAGATACACCAAGGCATACTAACTGCTGCTTCACCGGCAGCCAAGCACATGGGCAAAAAATTGCAAGAGTGCCTAGAAGGAGCTAGAGAAAGACAGTTTGGGAGGCTGCCCCAATGTCTTGCTATGACTGCACTGGTGGACTCTCAGTCTATAGTGAAGGCAGAGCCCCCTGTAATGGACAGAACATATCCAGTGAGACCAAAATATGGATTCAGAGTAGCTCAGAAACTGCTGCGTGTTATTGGGATTTCGGTGTTGCTGTTTTCTTGCTGCTTGTAGGAAATGTGACAAACACCAACCTGACCTGAAAGCAGGTGTGTGGCTGGGAGTCTTTGCCATGGAGTTTGGCTCTGAAGAACCTGGCCACAAACAAAATGCAGAAAGGTTGTCTGCGATTTTGGTGGCTGTTCTTTGTCTTTTACAAGATGTGAGTGATTTCTAAGACCTTTTACTCAGTGGAGAAAGTTTAAATGTACCAAAGTTTCTGCCTGCAGGAGCAATGTGATTAATTGCTGAAGTGGCATTCCCTACTGACTGCATTGATTTGGTTTCAGCCGTCACGCTGCACAGGTCTGGCTTCTCAGAGAAGCCACCTGAAATCCATGGGTTTGAGAAACCTGCTTTTCTGTAGAGCAAAAAGCAGAACAGACTTGAGATATGGATTATTGGAGAAGGATTATCTGAGCCCTTTTGAATTTTCTTCTCTGGGCAATGGACAGTATTGGGCTTTCTGGAAACAAATGTACTGTGGAAATTCAGGTTTCTATTGCAATTGCATTGTGACCTCCTGTTTTGCTTCCCTGCTAAAGAACTCATATCAGCTTCTGTTGAGAAATTATACCAATATGTTTCTTTTGCCCTACTCCCAGAGTTTTACTCCTTATTTCCAGGTTGTTCTTCCTGGTTTTTGAAGTAAAACAAAACCCACAATGTCAGTTACGTTTTTGAGCTTTCTAGTGCAAACCACCACTAACTTTTATTCAGTCAAACAGAGAAGATGACAAATAAACCTTAATAACACATCTGCTAATAATTAACTTGCATTTTGTTACCTGTACCCAATTTATTAGCTACTTTTAATGATCCAGTAACTTATTATAATAGGTCCAAATCATGCATTAGTAGATATTCTGATACCAGTTTTCATAATGTTATTACTACATACACCTTGTGTGCAGCTGGAGGAATTTATGAGACCTGATTTCAATAGTTACACAAATCTAAACCAGATGTAGCTTATGGCAGGACTGGGCTAACCCCACTTAAATAACTGAGTACTTGTTTTCTTAAAGTCTTTTAAATACTATGAATACTTTTGTGTGAAATCGGCTTGTAAAATTTTAAGTCAATCCTTAAAGTCTTAACTTTTCTTCTACAGTGAAGTACTCTGTTGTAGAATTGCTGTGAAAATGACTGTCGGTGTTACAGAGTTGTTATTTTGTGGCTGCACAATATTATAACTAGCAATAACATCCTACAGGGACAGGGGAAAACAAAATCAGGTGTGTCTAAAGGCTATTTCTTTCTTTAACTCAATGCTGCTTCTCACTGGAGACAGTACCTGCAAGAGTGGACAAGGCTTGCTCTTGGTGTTCAGTCTTCTGGGAGGTCACTTTCATTGTATCTTTTTCATGTCTTTCTGAATTTTCTTTTTTTCAAGTTTCAGCTTTGTGTTCTGTATTTGTTTGAGCAGCTCCAGAGACTCGTGAATGGATTGAAATCCTGGTAGAAGAATAATAAGAACAATTAACTAAATAGTCGTTGCTTTCAATGCATTAAAAGATTCTTCTTTTTCTTTGCAAAAGTTTCTGACCCGCGTTTAATACAGAGCACATTAAATCCAATCTATTTCATCATTTTATTGAATACCATGGACATGCATTAGCAGCTTGGGTTGCAAGCTCCTTGCTGTAGGAATCATATCTTCCAATACATTGGACAATACCAAGCATGATTATGCGTAACCGTAAACTGCAATTGACAACAGATTTGTGGTGTGGAGTAAAAAAAATGCTGTGTCTGTCTTTAAAACTAAGGGCATTGTTAGCCTTAAAGCATATTGTTCTTTCATCGACCACTGGGGGTTTTTGTTTGGTTTGGGTTTTTTAAGTCCACAGTTCTTGTTTTGAATCAAAGACTGTGTTCCCATTGGATACTGACACTGTTGCTCTGCAGCCTGCTTACCAGATAGCAACACTGGTGCCACAGATCTCTCAGAGTTGTAGCAACTGTAAATAAGAGTTATGCTTCATCTGAGATGGATGCTGTTTTGTTGTGTGCTTCTGCGAGAATGGGAGCTCAGCTTCACCAGCTAAGTGTTTGTGCCTGCGTATATAGGTATATAAAAAGAGAGAAATGGGAGTGTGCAGGCACACTTTTTTCCAAAAACAGAGCTACAGAGCACCTGATGCACCTTTTTTGAACCATTGTACAGTCAAATATTGTCAATAAAGACGGGAAAAGTGGAATTGTGAGCTGCTGTTACCTAGCTGTTTCCAGATTGCAGTAACTTTCAAATTAAAATTTTGTAGTTCTTCACATTTGTCCAGCGTGTCACACAGGTGTTAACTTATTAGCAAGCAAGCAGCCTAACGGTGGATTAAAATTAATTATTTTCCTCTTTTTTTTTTTCTTAAGTGCTTATTGTAACATGGCAGCTGATGACATGTTTTTCTTTTTGGAACATTGTTTAATATGGATTAATTTTGCCACTGCTACAGTCTAGATAGTGTTCAACCAAATCACTGTATAGTGCTTAGAATTTTATACATTCCAGACATGTCTCTGATTTCCAAGATGCCAATCTGTGCTGAAGTACAAATAGCTGCTGAGACAGTCTATAGGCTGCCTTTGTGCCCTCCATGCTGCTCTGCACCTCTTCAGTGGCCTCTTTTCCTGCTTTTTGGGGGTCAGCCCCTACCAGAGGACTGCCATGGGAAAGGGCAATCCTTGGACTTGAGTTTGAACACAGGGACGGCCGAAGTTTGGTATAAACAGATCTCTTCTTCGTTAATTTCTGCATACAGGAATTTGCAGTTAAGAACTCACTCCTTTCAGCACCAGCATTTTTTATTCGGAAATTTCTTAGCCACCGCTTTCTTTGAGATGCTGCCTTGTGCTCACTCAGATGGTCTTGGAGACAGCCAAGCCTTCCCGTGTCAAGCTGCACAGAGACTTCAGCTAATTTAGAGCTTGGTTTGCTACAGCCTTGTAGCAGGGCTTGTAGGTGGGTTGCAGATAATGAAGGAATTGGAGCTGAAGTAAAGAGCTGGGGTTCTCAGTCACAGACAGCTTTGAAGATGAGAACCAGATGCTTGAGTTTCAAGTGAGAACATGTAAAATGTGAAGCCCTTGTGTAATGATTTTCAGCCATCTGTTCCCTTGGAGAGAGGGCTGAGTGGTTTTTTTTGGATAACCTGATCTCTCCACTGTGTTACCATTATTGGCTGCAAGTGGAGGGTATTACGATAGATTAGGTTTGGGTGACACAGGATAGATGACAGTGGGGAAAATCTTCCTTGTGAAGGCCATGTGCTTAGTGCCAGGTGAAAGCCTTTCTAATTGCTGCTGAAAGTTGAACAGCTGGAATCATCTCAGATTGGTAAAGTAGTCATGCTCTGTGAGTTACATTAGTGTGACTGTCCCCATAAGAAGCAGCTGCCATGTATTCAGCAATGTTATCTAACTGCTTCCCTGTTCACCTGCATAATGCATGGTCTGGGTCGGGTAGCTGTTACTCATCCAGATGCCTCTTTTCTCCGGCTACTGTTGGTTGAGAATGGGGAGTAAAGGATGAAAATTATATAAAACCATCAAACATGATCTCAGCAGCAGAATCTGTGCAAAAGGGAATGACTTGTACCTCCCAACGAAGGTTAGTGACCTTGCTAACAGAAGAAATCAGTACTCTAGAAAATCTGCAAAACAGGTTGTGAAATTGCCTTTTAAATGATCTTACCTTGAGACTCTTAGGAAGAGAAAGCAAACTGTCCGCAAATGTCATGCTGGTTGTTTGCAAAGACAAGCGGGCTAACACATACACCTCTGTATATGGGGTTTTGGAGAGGGAAATAGTAATTTTAATGTCTTTCTGTTTTTACTGGGAAGTATCTTCTGGAGCAGCAAGTTACTGTAAAAATCTATTTTTAAAAAAAATTGCATGAAAGCCCATCCTCACCTGATCTGTATTCATTTTGGATTTCCTCAAGCTCCTTCCAGATCTGTCCTTCAAATCTGGTGATTCTTGCATGCAGGTTTTTTTCACCTCTTTTCATCTGGTTCAGCTGCTTTTCATGTTTCTGTGGTTTATCCATTTGTTCTAGCTTTAGTGACAGAAGTAGGAGCTTTTCTTCTACTCTTTTTTCTGCTCTTTCCTTTAATACATAACACAGGTAAGACACTTTAAGTATGTCCACATTAACCTGCCCCTTGCCACCCATGTGCTCAGGGAAGTCTTGCTTCCTAATCCCATGCGTGACAGCACTGAATAAACGGAGGTGAGGTCTGCTACCCCGGAGGATGCGTCGATCCTCTCTTCCCCAACCAACCAAACAAACTGGGAAAGGGGGGCTGGGCCAGGAGAAAGGTGCTTTTAAAATTATTATTTTATGTATTTATTCATTTTAAATCCAGTGATTTGCTGTCACACTTTGCAACAACGGACTGGGAGCTCAAAACAACCCATTTCAGGTTGCTTTCCTGGACCCATCTCAAGCCTAAGCTTCCCGACCTAAGGGGTGCGACTTTGTGGTGTAAACCCAGCTCAGCTGCTGGCGTGAATAAGGATGCTGAGCCCCGTAAGAGCTGCCTAACTGAGGGATGGCAAGCAGTCCTCTCCCTCTTTTGAGCTCAGCACAGCTCTTGGAGGCAATTCCCCCTCCTCAGAGGGGTGCTCAAACCTGACCTGCACAGCTGCCCACCCTTTCCTTGGTCTTCAGGTTGCACCGAGTCCTCTGGTCAACTCTAAATCTGGTCAATGTGATCAAAATCCTCCGACCTTCTTTAGCCCTGGCAGCCCGAAGGAGCCCTATGGGCCCAAGGCACTGGCTCTGCCTCCCAAGGAAGGTGTTTGCAAACGTGGCAGAGCTGTCTGAACCTAAACAGAGTTTAGCGTGGTGGTGGAAACACGCTCTGAGTTTAAGCCGTGCAGTGCAGGTGGCTGGTGGAGTGAGTAAGCTCTGGGAATACCCAAGCTGCTGCTCTGCACTCCCAAAATGGCTCCATCACCAGCACACAGCCTGTCAGATCCATCAGCCCTCCGGTCCACGCA
Organism: Fregata magnificens; assembly: GCA_013389945.1. NCBI lineage: Eukaryota > Metazoa > Chordata > Aves > Suliformes > Fregatidae > Fregata > Fregata magnificens. The sequence continues at coordinate 14,221 of WAAD01006890.1, forward strand.
GCCCCAGCCACACACAGGATCACGTGTCCCCTCAGCCTGACAAAAGGACTTAAACAGGACTGCTGCTGAAGGCAGCTGCCTGCGCTGCCAGGGCCCACTGCTGAGCAGAGACAAGAGCCTGACACACGTTGAAGCTCATCTTCAACCGCTTTGCCTCCAGTGTTCAGGTTTCCTTCAGCTGCCAGGGACTGAGCTGTGCTTCCACTGAGGTGACATCCAGAGGACCACCTCCAAGCACTGTGCATGCCTGTCTGTACATGTACACATACATAAAAAACCAGATGCACTCCTTGTTCGATCTACTTATGAGTGGCTTTGAAAGCCTTAACGCCTGTTAACGCTGTATTTTTTTGGCACAGCAGCCCCCCTTAGGGGAGAGTAGCCACATATATTGGTGTGTTCTCTGCAAAATAATCACAAAAACTGTTAGCAGAGGAAGGGAATTCAAGAAGTAGCTTTGAGATAATGGCTGATGCATCAGAAATGTTTTTACTATCTTCCTGGCTGCAGTAAGTGTTGGTTGGTTGAGTACGAGAGATCACCATCAGGCAGGATAAATGGAGATTGAAGTTCAAGAGTGTTTTAGTTCCAAGCAACTTCTGAACCTGGTCTTTGATCAGCAGCCTTTATCCTGGCGCTAAGACATGGTGATCATGTGTCGATTGCTTTTGAACTCTGAAGCAGAATGAACTCCACACAGCAAAGGAGGAAAAGCTTTAAAAGCTGTGAAGGAATTAATTAAAAGGCATTGGTCCTGTGCCAAGTGCTAACTGCTGCTGTGGAACCAAAACGTGGCATGTTTTAATGTACTGACTGCAGGATGGTAAGGGTTTGTCTATATTTAAAACCAGGCAGCATTTGCACAGACAATCCCTTCCTTTTCTGAGCTTGTCAATAAATGAACCGGGGTGGTGTTGAGTGGTGGCACTGATGCTCACCTTGGGACAGGAAAACGCCATTGTTGTGTACATCAGGGTTACACAGATGTGAAGTGGTGCTGTAATCAGGGAAGACTTTATTTCCCGGGATGCCCAGAGGGTTGTGGGATCTCCACCCTTGGAAACAAAAATCACTTGGATGAGGCTCGAGCCCTGAATTTGCTGTTGGCCCTCTTTGAGCGAGGGCTTGAACCTTACAACTTCCAGATACCCCTTCCAAAATAAATTGATCTATGATTACATGATCTCCGTAACTCATCATTTTGCTGGCCGTGTCCTGAGGCACCTGGTTTTGTTTTAGATCTCGGGTTTTGTGTGTGTGATTTGGTACCTGCTGGGATCAAGGTGACGGGAGCCGTGCTTCTCACTCCTGGTCCTGGGAGGGCTGGAAGCCACCCCAGTGCCCCGGGCTGCTGTCCTGGAAAGTCTTACCACTCTCTCCTTCACCGAGTTAAGCAGCTGATGCCTGTGCTGGGCTTGATCTTCTTCAGACCGTGTCAAGTGCACTTCTGTCCACTTCCGATGAGTCTGCAGCTGATCCCTGAAGTCACTTAGAATACTTGTCAACCTAAAATTAGGATTATTTTTTAGTAACAAGATTAGGGTTTAGTCAGTGTTATGGGGGAGTCTTGAGTCACTTGAGTAAATTGTTTAAATTACTCTAAATCTCTTCAATAGCTTCCTAAGAAGCCCTGAGCTCAATTATTTTATTAATCCTTACCATAAAGGTTGTACCTACATGCCAAAATGTGATTTCTGTAGCGCGGTCTACTTTAGGAAAATATCTGAGGGCTGAGAAATGTTAATTTCCAATTTGAATTAACTCTATTTGACGTGGATGAAGAAACCACACTATCCCATCGAACATCAACTGCATTGCTGGGCATCAGAGAGAGCAGCAAAATCACTTGCAGTCTGAAAATGAAGTTCATAAGGATAAAAAAAGTTTATAACTAAAAGATTACAGACAAAAACATAATGCAGAGATGCCTTTCATGCAGCCGTTGGATAGAAATGTGAAAGCCCACCCGAAGGGAACCGAGCAGGCAGCACACAGAGGAGACGGGGAACCCCAGGCAAGAGTGGCAAACGAATGCTGCTCAGATCAAATCTGCAAAATGTCAAGTTAAAGGGAACTGTATCATTTAGATTTTGCTTTTCTTATGTGGCAACATGTAATTTACAACATGAACCGTGACCAGGGATGAACTTAGGTCCAAGTTGTAGTCATATATATAAATTTTCCTCCTTATGCATATGACCTGACTGTAGGAGTGTCACAAAAAATTTTAATGTAATCATATTAATTTCCAACACGTGCTGGCATACAAACAATGATCACTTGAAATTCATTTGGGCTTCAGTTAGGATACAACCCAACAGGTAAGGAACAGGATTTTATAACTAGACAATGCTTATGGCACTTCCAATGTTTAATGTCACTTTTCAAAAGGGTGTTTGAGTTAAAGTGGTTTTTATACCACGTGGTTGATAACAGCTCTGTATCAGTCTCATGAAGTGATAATTACCATCAGCAGTCACTGTAAATGTGGTAAAAAAAAATAATGATAGCAAAATCTTTCTCAGTGATATGTTATTGCAGTGTGCTATGGACAGCATCTTTTCAAGATCTTCTACATAAGCAGCCTGTTAGGTCAGTTTATCACTATTACTCATTTTAGTAGTTCTAATTTTTCAATAATAAAAACTTGTAGTATTTAGTTTGTCATTTTTAGTCCTACCATACATGTGTGAACATGCACACAGAGTTTGCTTCCTGGAGCACTGATCTTTGTTCATAAGAAAATAAAATGATATTGTGATATTATGCTGATGATATAGACCAGTATCCAACCTCCACACGGGACGGGGAGGTATAATGAGCTTTTCTCAGACCTAACAGTGAACCAGCTAACTGGAATAACAGGAATCACCATCCAAACCCTGTTCTGGAAAGGTCAGGTAGGGATGGAGACAGTGCTCTGTCGAAGCCACCGCTTCCTGCCCTAAGGTCATTGTTCATGGTGCAGGATCTTCATACCTGAGGATCAGTGAACGGGCTGGTCATTACAAGAGTCACAGCTTTGTTCGACCGCCGCAGCAGGCAATTACAGGACTGGTACCTCTTCAGACAGATCTTTCATGTGGTTATTTTCATATATGTATATGTATATATATATATGTGTGTGTGTATAATCAGGAGATTTTCATCCATGAGACATAGAACAAAGGTCTCATGCCATTGTTTGTGTTAAGATTACTGAACAAATTTGGGGAATATCATTTTAATGGGTGAAGGTGAATTAACCATGAATGACAGAACTGATGGTCATCTTTGTTCAAAGGTTCAAAACCAAACTTCATGTAGTTGGCAGCTGGCATTTGGCTTTGCTCTGATTTCTCTGAAGTTGGAAAAGGAGGAACAAGGAAATAGTTTAACCTAAAAATGAATCAAGTTTTCAGTAACAATATCAGTTTGTAGTTCTACAATACAACTGCCAGACTGCAGTCGAAGACGACTGGGTCCCAGACAGCTGCATGTCAGCTGAAGAGGTGACTCTGGGCTTTAAAGCTGATTTAAATATGCCAAGCCTTATGGGGAAGCTCCAGTCTGTTCCGGAAGTTAAATTTTATTTCAGCTCTATAAAAAGAATACATAAATCTGGTAGACTTTTAAAGGAGCAATATAAAAGGAGACAGACATTCCCCAAAGGGCATGCTATTTTAATTAATTTTTATATTAACTGGAATAAAATCTCAGTGTTTAGTAAATAAGTATTTTGGATTTTATGTTAAATACACAATGCCAGCACATCTCAGTGTCTTGAAAGCCACCTCTTTTCAAGCTTCTTATTTCCGATGACAATTTCAGGAATGTCTCATTAACTTTTGAGAAACTCAGCATTTACTTCAATTCAGTTTTCCAATTTCTTTCTTTTCTGGCATTGTTCCATTTTTCCTTCCCTCTTATTTTGGTTTTGTTTCTTGTCCTTTCCACATCATCTTGATCTCCATCATTCACTGCTCTCTTTTTTCCATGTTCTTCCTTCCCTCTTCCCAAATTTCCCCATTCACCCTTATTCCTTTTCCTGTTCTCTTGATGAGAACTTCCTTCTGTTTAAAGTTCTAGCCTATTTTTACCTCTGAATACTATTCAGATAAAGTCTTAATTAAAATAAATCCTTATTCAAATACTTCACCATTTTAAGGAGGGGAACTATTGCCTTTGAAATATCATTATTGCAAGATTATTATAATTAGATTTTAAATTTGTGCTGGCTCTGCTATTCAATGCCGGGCTGTTTTGCATTGTTCTGAATATGGATGCCAGATACTTCTGTTCATTGCATCCTTCCCTGGAGCTCCCTCCTCTCTAAAACTCATCAAGATTAAAATGGCACCCTAAAGGTACTTCTGCAGCTAGAATAGGAAAAATATACTGCAATAGTAAGAAACAAATAAATCACAAACCTGTGGGCACATGAGGCTGTGCAGCTACTTTAGCCTTGTGCCCACCTTTCTTCATCAGCAGCACCCTTGCCCTGGGCGGCTGTCTAAGAAATGGGCAGATGGTGCAGGTGAATAAAGAAAATGCCTTGTTCTGCACATTAAGCAAGTCACAAATTAGTCCCAATTATAATGGTAAATAGCATCTCTGTATTTGGTGCCTTTCTTTTAAGTATGGGAAGTTAATTGGTTTCATACCTCTCTTCTCACAGGGTGGTATTTAACGCCTCCTTTTAACAATTAGCTTGCAAGACAATATACTTTCATCATGTATTTTCATTATTTTATGGCATAGATCTTCATTAACCTTCTCTTAGTGTTTTGAATGGATGTTAATTAGTAGGTTTGTTTTGCTGTTTCATGGCAACCTGTTCATCACACTAAAGCATTCACAGTGAATTATCATAATGAAAAACCCTCCATCACCTACTTGAAATCCAGAAGTTGCAACTTGTGTTGTTGATCTCCCTGGACAGTCTTTAAATTCGAGCTTTGATCAGAGTTGGAAGTCTCAGTCTTGCCTAATAGCTGCATTACCTAATGAGAATTCAACAGAGAATGCCTTTATGAGCCAGACTATAAGCACTTACATTTAAATATGCATTATGATTGCAAGCATGGAAAAAACCAGCTGACATCAAGGTATAGCTACACAAACTTTTCTCATAAATAATTTCATTCTGTAAAGACTGAAGACTCAAGCTCAGAGTCACCAAGGCTGTAAGACCTGCTGAAGTCAAAGTCTTTGTGGATGCAGGCTCCGCTATTACATGTGCAGGTAAGCAACGCTTTTTTTATTTGAACAAGGCACTGGGGACCACACAAATCTCCCCAACAGTGGCAGGAACCGAGGAGTAAATCCTTGAAAGTCCATGCAAAGTGTTGCAAAGTGTTGTCTGTCCAACACCTAACATGTTCCCAAGAAGAGCGAAGAGAGGAGAGGCTCACTCGCAATAACAGATGCTTCAGTGGCTGCAGCACTAAGATGGTGCCGAGGGGACCCCCTTCAAAGCATCTGCTCCCCCTGCTGCATCCAGGCTGGGGTGTGCATCCCCGGCTCTGCACAGCCCCATGCTCTCTAGACTGCAGGATGTCCCAGGTACCTGATGCTCTCCCACACTTCTTTGGTTGGAGATGCCCCCTTTCACAGGATCGTTCATTGCTGGGGTGAGGCGAAGAGAGACTGCTTCAGCAGCGTGACCAGCAGGCTGAGGGCCTTCAGCTGGGATGGAGAAAACAAGGTGGACTCATGAAGTGAAGCCAAGCACCCCACATCCTGTGGGGACGGACACGTGTGTGCTTTGGCCTGACTGCACCGGGCACTATGGGCAGGAAAAGCTGGAAATGCCTCATCTGAGAGTTGTTATTTCAGCCCTCGGAGGGTCTGGCAAGCCAGGACCCTGAGGTGCTGGTCCATCATCTACAAATATCTGCCTTTGCACATCACAATTAGCGTGAAAGTGCGACACCAAGGGTTCCTGACACATCAGAGACGCAGTGCAGTGGAGCAGATCGGAAACACTGTGGAGGTTCCAGCAACTGCATCTGCTGCTTCACGAGAAGTTGGATGTCCATGTGCCCCTGGAAGATGGAGTGCAAGTGACTCAGGAGACTGGAAGCCACCTAAAACCCATTTCTCACATGACCTCACCCTCCAGGAGTTTTCCCTGTGCAGCCTGTGTTACGTTACCTGCTGCTGCAAGTAGACACTTGATCTTGAAGGGCAGTCTGATGCGAGGGATGAGGGATTCAGCCTGCCTACCCCCGGTGAATAAATTAAAGTGGATGTGAAATCCCAGCAGTTTTCTTCAGAGATTTTACACCAAATAAGCACAAAAAATCCCCGGCGAGGAGATTTCACTGCCTGTTTGGTAGCCATGGCACGTCAGGGTCAAAAAGGTGCCACCGGGGACTGATTACGTTGACTTGGTACCTTCTTCCTTTACAGCTACAGGTGACTCCTTTTTCAGAAATCCTTTCCTTTTGTCTTTCCTACAATCATGTGAGAATAATTTTTTCCCTTTTCAGCTGAGGAAGTTTCTTCTGCATCCTGGTCAATGTCTACCCTGACTTATTTTTACATGATTTTGTGTACTGTTTTGTGTCACTCTGACACACACACACCTGCTCCATTCCTTGTTTCCCGGTGAAGAAGAACGTTTTTCATAGATATTCAAGGAGACAGATGTCCAGTGTCTTTTAACAGAATTCCAGGTAAGATATCTTTGCTTAAGTTCTGTCATGAACAATTTTTCCTCGTAGAAGAGGACCTTGGGTAGGCAAGGTGCACAATGACTGGCACTGTGCCTTGTGCAGCAGAAGATGCAGTCAAAATGCAGTAATGAGATTATATTCGACACCAGAGTGCATCAGAAATTGAATGTCCCACATCTGCTCAATCCTGGCGGGCACGGGTGATGTCTAGTTTGGAGCAGGAGCAGAGAGCCATCATGCTGCATGTTTAGAAAGCTGAATTTTTCCAATACTTGTAAAATATTATTGCTAATGCTCCTGATCCTGTAGAGGCTCCAAAGCTGCTACTGAGCGTAGTGAACCTCTCGCAAGGAAAGGCCATCTATAAGGAATGATAGGCACTAACAGCTACTATCCTCTGTTGGCTTACTTTCTTCACGGACAAAAAAACCACTCACACACGAAACACCATTTCCTCAAACATTTTCGGTATTACAGTTTCAAAAGCCTTTGAAATACTGCCAAAATTAATATGAAATTAGATATAGGCTATTAGATGCCTCCCTACCACCACCTTAAAACTAAAGAAAAAACAGTAGATTTGGATGGCCTTTTTTAGCTCCAAAATGCCTGCAACTGAAATTTCTAGATGCGCTTGAATATAAATCATACTGAGAAACACTAATGGGTCATTTATGATCTCAGGACCTCCAAATCCTAGAATATTTTTGTTATCGGTTACTACCTTACATCTATTATAAACGCCACTACCAGATGGAGATCAGTGAAGAGTGGTGTCCCTCAGGGGTCTGTATTGGGAGCAGCACTGTTTAATGCCTTCATCAGTGACACAGACAGTGGCATCGAGTGCGCCCTCAGCAAGTTTGCAGACAACACCAA
>WAAD01006899.1:0-13282 GCA_013389945.1 Fregata magnificens
CTTCGAGCCTAGTTTAAAGCCCTCTCGATGAGGGCTTGCACTGGTTCCAGCAAGCAACGCCTGTCCCTCTGTGTAAGAGAAAAACCCCCAAAGGGCATGGAAAGAAAGACAGAAAGGGAGCCCTGAGGATTATGAAAGGAGCAGAGGTAGCATGAACCTCAGCAAATCCAGAGTTTCTGGATTAAATGCTACCCGACCATGGACCATAGGACTATGCACACACCAAGCATGTTTTCTTTGATTTTTCACTGTACCTAGAGAAAAGGGACTTTACATCCTTCATAAATAAAGAGGGACACGTAAAAAATTCCTGACTACATTAGCAAATCCATTTTCTACAGAAACAACTGGCAAAGTGCTGAGCGTTTGCTAGACACCCAGGACAAAACAGGTAACTACACTCTGCAAATCAAGTGGAGCAGCCGCAGCACTGAGTACAGTGCTCTACACAGGGAAACCAGATGTCTTGGCAGACACTGACTACAGCAAAAAGCCACCGTGGTACTAATCTTCAAGACACCAGACACCCTTATGACACCAAATACATTCTTAACCATCTCAGTAGAGCTGCTTATGGTCCCCACCAGCTTCTGTAATTGTTATCCCTGCATTTTCCTCCACCCTTTTTAAAACTCTGAGTCAGTGGTTTACTCTGTGCCCTCCAACTCCTTTCTACATCTCCTCTCTTTTTGCTCTCTGCACCCGAGACTGTCGATTCCAGCCTCTCTGCTCCACTGAAATCCCAAGTATTTGCTTCTAATTTAGCCTTCAGTTCCTTCCCCCTTACAACTTTTTAGTGGCCACTGGCATTTTCTGATCACTCTGCTCTGACGCTCATCTCACTATGTCCCATTTTTGGCCGCTTCTTACTTTCATTAAATAATCCCCATCGCCTGTATTCCTAAGTGCTGCCTCTTCTCTCCTCCTTGTCTTGTCTTTCACTTTTCTTTCTTTCTCTACTTCTGCATAAGCTGCAAGACCTGCTAAAATATTTCCCCTCCTTGATGTGCCTATGTCAGATACCTAACTCAAACACAAAGTTACCAGAAAAAGGTGAAAACAGAATGTACAAAGGATCTAAGTTTAGGAAAAACCCCAACTAATCACACCATTTGGGAAGCATGGGGTTTTGGGACAAAGCACTCAAGAGAGAGTACTGGAAGACCCAGAGTTAATTGGCAAAGCAATTACAAATTGCAAAGCAAAGGAAATCGGCCGCATGGCTGGAGCATGGAATGCAGACAGCGATCAGACAGTACAGACAACCTGAAATAATACTAGCCAGACCGAGGCAGGGGGACAGTAGGAGTTCAAAGAGGGAGTGCATTCTCCCCTGTCCCACCAGCACACACGAAAGACCCTCTTCCCCACTGCAGCAAGCGATGCGAGTCAGTGAGATGCACCTGGAAACACTTGAAGACCTGCAAGAAACAGCAGCATGTTCAGAGGAATCACAAGTGCAGAGCAAGACCATGCGGCAGCAGCAGCATTAGCATCATCAGGACTTCTTCAGAGGAGCAGCAGGGATGAAGACAAGAGCTCAGCAAGCTGGGAAAGGAACATGAAAGGCAGAGGCATTTATTAGCTGCAGACTAGGTGCAGGTGAGCAGCACCATGCCAGCAACAGAGAAACTGCCAATGGATGAAAAGGCACTGGCAGGAAAAACAAATTAAATTCAGGCTGAATGTTGACGATCTTAACTCCGCTACTGGAGCAGGTGAACAACACAGTAAATACACGATTGGCTACAGCCAGTAGTAACTACGAAGGAAAGGAAAACACCCATTACCAAGGTTAAACTCTGTCAAATGCTGGTCTCACAAAGCACATCCAATTCTCTGAAGAGGCAGGAGACCAAAACAGCAGAGACAGAATTAGAATACATCTATCCAACGATATATAAGCTCCCAACATAGCACAACCCAGAGCAGTACAACTGTTCTTCAACTCACACACCTTACAAAGCTCTTCTTGCCCTGAGGAAGTGGCTGCCAAAGAGCTGGACTGGGAACAGCCCCAGGAATCGGCGACAGAGCTGGAGCTGCCCAGGCGCCTGGGCAGAAAGAGGTGACAAAGCAACCCCCACCATGCTCCTCCTCCCACAAATCTGATTGCTTAGGCCCTGAAGAACTAAACACCTTTATAAAGAGGGTTTTGCCCCTGCCTGCAAGGGGAGAGGAGAATGATGGCCAATACTAAACCACTTCTGGTGCTTGAGGTACTTGCAGCTGGTGGTCTGGCCAGCACATGGAGAGAAACGAAGCATCAACTTGGCAAAACTTTTTTCCACAGACCACCATTCGGGCTGCGTTTGGCACCGAAGCTCTTTCTAGGACCCATATGAACTTAGATTGCATGCAGATGTTTACTCGGGGCAGGGGGGCAGTCCTAGAGGATCATAACCGGAGGCTTGGGAAAAGCTAGTCCTGCTAGGTTTAAGCAAAAGGGTCTACATAACCTATGTGGCAAAAAGAAAAACAAAAATTGAAAGGTGAAGCGGTTGGCAACAGTAACGCCGAGGCTGCTGTCAGGGTGCCCGTCTCAAAATCAGGTGGAAGGGACACAACGATTCTTAGAATAGGGAATTATATCAGACAAATTATAAATGCTTGAAAAAATGTCCTTCAGAACTAAAGCATCCTACAGGCACAGGGCTTGAGTTTCAGCCAAGAAACTGAAAAAGAAATGAGGAAGGCTTAGCATTTTGAGAATAAGCAGTAATTCAGCGATCCACAGCCGACACATTGGTTAGTTTTGCTATACAAGCTTGTTTTACAAACTGAATATAAGCCTAAGAGAGAGATGGCGATTGCAGACGCTTGCTAGCACAGGCCACAAAAACGCAGGGGAACCAAGCGCAGCAGCACATTATACCATTGCCTGTCTCACAGGCTCATAGAATGGTTTGGTTTGGAAGGGACCTTTAAAGATCACCTAGTTCCAAACCCCCCGTGCCGTGGGCAGCGACATCTTTCACTAGATCAGGTTGCTCAAAGCCCCATCCAATGTAGCCTTGAATGTTTCCAGGAATGGAGCATCCACAACTTCTCCGGGCAACCTGTTCCGGTGTCTCACCACCCTCATGACCAGAGGCAACTCCCTCAGCCTGCCCTCGTGTGCCCTGGCCCCTCACCATCTCGAAGGCCCTGGGCTGTGCCCACACCCCACGCACCAGTGTCCTTCCTGGACTAGGGAGACCAGGAGGGGACAGAGGAGTCCAGACACAGTCACCATAGTACCAAACAGGAGAGGAGGAAAGCATTTTTACCGTTCTTTTTCTTGTTTTATTAATTGCTTATTGCCAATCTTGAAAAGAACTCCTAACAAAGCGGCTAGAAGGGACCTTCACACTGAAGGCCAGCACTTCTTCCTGGCAGAACTGCAGTCTCCTGCTTCTCCATAGGAACGGCCGTCCCTCTAACTTCTTTGCATGATCTGTTGCTATTCTTTGGGCACCGCCGCGGAGGGTCTGGCTTCATCTTCAACCACCCATCGGGCAGCCTTCTTATCCTCAGACTGAAGAAACCCCAGCTCCAGGCCCCAGGGACCTCAGTGGTCCTCTGAGGGGCTCCTCCTGTTGCCCCAGTGTAGCAGCCTGGCAGAAGCCAGGTTGTCTCATCTCCTTTTCTTGGGGCTCAGAGCAGAAGAGACGGCACCCCTTCAGGAGGGGTGGGGGATTGGAAAGAAGGGCTCTCACAACCCATGGTAATCAACAAAATAATTGTTGATGCCGAGAGATGGAACGGGTGAGCCCGCAGGATGGCCAGACATGGAGGCTAGGCCTCCCAGCTAATGCCAGAGGCAGAGGTAAGGCAATGGCCGGGTGCTCCTGTGATGCCACTGCCATGGCGTCATGGAGGGGAGCCCTGGCACGGTATAGCCGTGCCAGGTGAGCCATGCTGGAGGTGGATCCATTTCCATTGGTTCTTCTTGATTTTTGGGTAGATCCACCTCCATGGTCTCCACACCATCAACCATATGAGCAATGGCCATCGCTACCATGCTGCTGATGGTGTCCCCCCTCTGACGCTGCCTCCTCTTCCTCCGTGACTCCTGCAACCACCTATCTGCCTTCCCACGCAAAACTGGGCAGCCACTCGCCTTGCTGCTGTGGGACCTCTTTCTTCCAATCGTCCTTGGAACCTGAGGGCCTTGAAGCTCAGCAAATTGTGGGCCAGCACCAGGGTCCCTGTGTTTTTAGGGCCTGGAACAGAAGGCAGCAAGGTGGCTCATAACATCAGGTCACTGTGATGGCGATGCACGTGGCCCAAGATGGCTGTTCTGGGAGTTGGGGGGGGCCTGTGGCCTGAAAGACGCCCTACTGTGGGAGAAGAAGGAGGGTTAGGGGAGCTAAGGGCCCCTTTCCTGGGCTCCCTTGCACCATTCTACTGCCCCTGGGGCACAGGGACTGCCCTCCACCTTCGCTTGCATGCCCTAGGCTCCAGCCCCCTCCTCATCCGGTGCCCAGGGTCCCCTGGATGAGATGGTGGCCACAGTGTTCCAGGAGGGTCAGGGGTCCTCAGTGACCTCCCACCAACACGGCTCCCTGCAAGCGACTCAGCCCCCCACGCTCAACAGTGGCTGTGAGGGGGCAAAGCATCCAGACATCACACCGGTGGGAAAGGGAGGCACAGCAGGCCTGCAAAAGGTCTCCCGGCCCTCCATAAAGTCATCATTGATTGCCAGGTGTCATGTGGGCCCTTCTTCCCCGTCACCCGGCCCTGCCCCTGGAGAGGTGCCATCTCCTCTGCAGGGAGCCCTGAGGGAGAGGGAGGACAGGGCCCAGCATCCCTCAGGCTGCTGTGCCGGCGCAACGCGAGGAGCCTGTCGGAGGCCACTGAGGGAGGTCCATGGGGCCTGGACATGGCGGGGTTTCTTTGCACTCTAAGGTTCACCCTTGCTCTGTTCTCTAGTTTTAAGGGCAAACCTTCTCACAGTTCCTCCCTCCCCTGCCCATAAGAAAGGGGCAACATATGACCTGGGAAGGACTTTAATAACACATTCATTCTTAACACCTTGGCCTAGGTGTCATTTTGAATTTCTAAATAGATGCAACTACTCCCTCCAGTTGCTGTGAGAGTGCAGACTATGTGTCATAATTGCTCTTCACAAAATTTCCTCTGAAATAGGCATGCATTGATGTTTTCAAGACATAGCAATTGCAAAACAAGACTTCTTATATTTACTCCTTATGTTAGGCAGACAATTTATTTTCAAGGTACACCTCTGGAAATTATATTTCAGTCAGGTTTGATAGGAAAACTTGGTTTTGGCAGATTGTTGGTTTATTTTGCATTTTTGATTGAAAACAAACAAACCCCTCCCAACTGGCCTGCTTACAGCAAAACATGGACTGTGGCAACTAATGCTGAGTGAGCTGCCGCAGCAGGTAATTGAGGCTATTAGTACAGGGTGGTCTGGACAGGATATTCTCAGCCCATTATAAATTTTGTTCTGCAGCTTAGATGGGGTTAATAGCAGCCAGACGTGACTACTGCAATTTTACAGAAAATAACATTACAAAATATAAATAAAACTAATTTAGGAAGTGAAGTATTTACGAGAAGGGCTGGAGATATCTTAAATACGCTCAAATGAATGGCTGCACTGAGGAAGCTGTTGGAGTTGCCAACACCAAATATACAGGCCAAGTCAAACAGCCCAGGCTAATGACATGGAAATAAGTGGCTTCTTGAAGCAAGGCAGAAACAGATTTATTTAGAATGGCAGGAAAAAATACACATATCATTAATGTAGATTATCCTCACTTCAAGAGAGCTCTACTAGGCAATTCTGCAGCCTAACAGGTGACGATGCAGATCAAATATTTTTACTGGTAAATGGGATATAACAGTATCTGACAATAAACTATTGTTTAGTGTGCATGAATTTACACAAATTCAGTGAAACACGGGCTTCCACGTAAGCCTACTAGCTCTTAATACTCACAGTCCAGAGGGCTAATGGAAAAGAAAGTTAAAAAGATAAAACATGCCTGTTATGGAAGGCCCCATAGTCAAGTCTCTGATCTGTATTCAGTGTTTTTACATTACTGAGTAGCCCTGGCTGTCAATTGCTCATATTTGGCTCAACTGGAAGAAAACCCCAAGAATATTTAGACTGTCTGAAATCAACATCAAGGTCACTGAGATGGAAACCAGGAAGGAAGAAAACCTCCATGGATGATGCAAAGGCCTGGGACTTAACATTTGCATCTCTGATGGAAAACAGTGACACAGAAAAGCAAGAAGAGCACAAAATGCAATACTTTTGAAACATAAGGTTATCAGAGAGACCTACAATGTAAAGTAATAGGTGACAGCTTTTCCAACTTCTAAAAACAAGGGGGATAAGAAGCCACATTGATCTCTTTTCCCCTCAAAAAAAAATCTCAAATGGGAAATAGCCACAGAATGCTGAAATAACTAAGCCTTAGGTAATGATAAAATCAGAATTAGTGGCCTTTTGAGAGGGGCACTGATGCTTCAGGGGCACTCACAGGTCCACCTGACAATCTCTAGATTGTCTGAAATGATCCAACATCTCAAAGACTAATTGAATCTCATTATTCTGTGTAGTGTTGATTTAAATCCTTTATTATGCCAACATGAATTATTGTTCTGACGTGTCTTTGGAGAAGGCTGATTTACTTAACAGCAACGTTGCCCCAGACCATCTTAACATCTCAAAGTGTAGGGGACTCTCTCCAGATCAGGAATATCAAAGCCTTTGTGCTCTGGCATGGGAAAGCCTTCTCAGGAAAACAGAAGTACAGAGGAGCTCTGGTCAAGATCCCAGTGTATTTTGGTTTGGGTGATTACACACACAGACTATGAATTTCTAATATCATGAAAAGCCTAAGTATCTAAGGACCAGCTTCATATCTGCTTCCACCCAAGGCATTACATGGATCTTTCTTAAATCTCACACATCTAAATAAGACAGCTTATTTCCTTTCCTGGAAAGCCCTTCTCAGCTATTACTGCAAGCCTGAAAAAAGCAATTGAATTGGGAAGTGACTGGAAAAGGGAACATCAATGCACAGCAAGAACAAATAGGAAAGGGAAACTGAAGGTACAACAAAATATATAACCCCATCAATTCTTGAGGCTATCGTTGTAAGCACTGGAGAAAGAACCCCATCATCACTCTGTTCCCCACGGCCGCAACCTACAAGGCAACCCCTGTCTTCAGGAAGAGATCCTGCCTTTTACCATATTGCAGACAGCGGTAATTCCAAACCACCAGATGAAAGACGATGTCCATCATCTCTCCCAGCACCACTCTTCCTTCACATCTGCCTGAACTTGCAGACGAGAGAAGGCAGAGCCTTCACGTTACTACCCCATATGCAGAAACGCACCTCCAGAAGACAACAGCATTCCTCTGCCAACCCCACAGTGCAGAGGAGGTGCGCAGAAGGGCACCGCTCCGTGAGATCCGAGTCATCCTAATCCAGTCTGACTCAAGACAGGAAGGTGTGATGCAGGAACACATGCTGTGTTGGCACACCACTACACAAATCTGTTACAGGTAACATTTGTACATAAAGAGATGGAGCAAGAGTTTATTTGCAATGAAAATATGTAATCTTGGCAAATGATTTGGGGATCCTCTGGGGCCAGGTTCCAAGAAAACAAACACTCACAACTCTCACTCAGTGCACAGGGACCCAGGCACTCAGTGCCGCTCCACAAAAAGGTTATTGAAGAGGCAAATCCATACCTGACTTCAAGTCAAGAGGTGAAAAAAGCCAAGTTCACAAATTACCTGCAGTACATGCCCCAGCAGCAGTGAAAGGATACACTGGCCTAGGACCAGTATGGCATAGCTAGCATGAGGTCCAGGCACCCCCTGGCTGCTGTGTCAATGAACCTCACAACAAAGCAAGAGCACAATCCAAATTGCTCAGTGGCCTGGGCTTCTCCACTGAGTCTGTGATAGTGGTCTGTGCTGTGAATATGGGCCTGGGGATGTTGACTCACTTTACATATGCCAGTGCAGAGCAAGATGTGACAGCACTTCTGATCATCCTCCAGGGAGACTGAACTGGCCACCTAGAAGTGAAAAATCTGCCCCACCTGCAGTCCCCATCCTTCTCCCTGCAGCTATAGCAGCCCACAATGTGCTTTGGGGAATGGTGTTGCTCAGCACAGGTCCCTGTGAATGAAGGTCTCACTAGTGTCTTCAAAAGCACATAAATATCATATGCAAACTTCATGGTTGTAGATGTTCCCCTGCTACCAACACTTTTCTTCGGTCAGAATGAGGTGCTCTGGGTTAACAGTTTCCACAGAGAGGAAATAGGTACTTCAGCCACCCCTGGAGAGCCACATGGTCCAATCTCCCCCCATGGGCACCCAGCAACCTTCAGTGCAATTAGTTATACAAAAAGAGCGATACTGTGCATGTACAGGCAACTAACCTTGCGTGTGAGCGATTGCAAAAGTCAGCCCATATGCATGTGAATGAACCTGCATACGTAGGTGTGCTCACCCTTATACATAGGTGCTTCTGAGAGTGCCTGGGCAGGGAAGCTACAGAAGGAAGTTGATGCATTCCATTAAAGGAGCAGCTTCAGCTTTCTGCCAGCTGCTTTTCTCATACAAACACATGCACCTGCCCATTCACACCAACAGTCAGGTCAGCTTTTAAGCAACCTGCGCTGCTTTGTAGTAGCCTGGATGCCCTGAAGACCAGAGCACTCAGCATGGTGGGGGGGTAAGAAACCAATTTTCTGGGGAAGGAGAGGGATACCGAAGATGTACATACTGGGGAGGTGGAAGGCTTGCCATAAGAACTCTTTTATTCACACATCTCCATGGTTTCTTCTGAACCCCTCCCATTTCCCACTTCAGAGAGTGGGACTGCACACTACTGAGTTAGAAAAGCAGCAGTCTGAGACACTAGAAGTGAGACAGAAACCACTTGTCACAATCCAAGATAGGAAGATAACACACTCCAAGTGTTATTTACACGCAACAAAAACACATGGAGGAAAAGGGGTAGGTTGAAGCAGCCAGGAGAGGCAGGTTAAAGAAGGGCCCCCCGATTTCTTGTTCCTACAAGCTGCACCTCCCAGCAATCTAATCCCACACACCCTGCTTGTGCCTGGCTCAGTGTGAAGCTCACACCTGCAACAAAGGAAATTAGTGCAAGTGATTTATAGTCTCCTGAGATACCATGGTCTTTGCAGCAGAAAAAACAGAGTCTGCACAGCAACGGCTGGGAATGACCTCACCTCCAAGTTTCTTCAGGGATCGGGATTCGCTTTTACTATGTTGACACAAGGTTTTAAAGCAAAGGGGGATCGTTGCACAGCCTCCTTGCCTGCAAGCATGGCTTGCTGATGCCAGCCTTGCTCCCTCAGAGTCATACCTTTCTGCATGGGCAGGCGAGATGAGGCACTGCTGGGCACAGAAGAGAAAAGCAAAGGTAGGAGGAGGAGGTCCCTCACCCACCAGCCTTTCCATCCAGACAGAACATTACAGCAGTTCTGGGAAGAGGCAGCGTCTTGGGGTGGGGGTCTTCCCTGAGGAAGACCTGTCCCTGCCCTTGCCCTTTCCAGACGTGCTGCCAAGCCAACAGCATTACAGCAGTAAAGGCAGGGTGCAGGACTCGCTCTTCAGACCTGGCTGCTCTGTGCTTTACTGGTATTTTCTCCCTCCCCAACACCTCATTCACCCTTGAAATAAGAAAGTTTCCCATCTCCAGCATTCACTTGTGGGAGCAAAGCATGCTGTGTAGCAGCTAGTAAAGACGAGAAATACATGTCTACTGGAGAGCCCACTCCACAGAGGTTAGTGCCTGTCAGCAGCAGGAGTAAACAGACTGTCTCCAGTTCCTCGGGTTTCTTGGCAGGAAGGCAGTGTCCTCCTGCCTGTTACAACTTGTTTTGGATGACAACAGGCCACATTTCATGTGCGGAGAGTTGTGCCCATCTTCAACTCGCATCAGCCTGCTTTTTTTCTTCACTCAGCTGTAAACATGTTTAAGATTCCTATAAATACCTATTGAGCAGCAGAAAGGAAGGAAGAAGGGAAAGAAAGGAAGGAAGAAGGGAAAGAAAGGAAGGAAGAAGGGAAAGAAAGGAAGGAAGAAGGGAAAGAAAGGAAGGAAGAAGGGAAAGAAAGGAAGGAAGAAGGGAAAGAAAGGAAGGAAGAAGGGAAAGAAAGGGCCTACAACAACAACAGGGACAGAAACACGCTCCTGCCCATGAGAGACAACAGTCCTGGCAATAGGGCTCCCTGGGAAGAATATGTAGGAATACCTTGATGCAGTCACATCACAAGAAAAAAAATTATTTTTTTTGACCAGACCGACTGTTCATTTCAGCATCACCTTCAAAGAAAAGCTACCACTCATGAGCCCATACTAACATCTGTCCCTGTCCAGCCCATCCCAAACTTCCCTGACAGCTAGCAAAGGGCCCAGATCAACTTAGGCATGCGTGAACCCCAACCCGTGGGGTATACTGAGCACAAATTCTGCACCTCAGGCTGGTCCCTCAACCTTTGATTTTTAACGTTACAGCAAAATGAACCTCACAGCCAGAGCCTCTGCCAGCATACAATTATGCAGCGCATGGAAGCCAATGGGTACCGATGATTGCAGCATATTCTCCTAGGCCCTTTATTCTCTTTCTATTTCTCTATCTATTCTGATTCTATGATTCTATGATTCTTTCATCCAAACTTATTTATATGTTTAACTTTGTTGCATGGCAGAGATGCATATACATCAAGGGAGGACAGTCAGGGCCTCAACTTTTAAGCATCACTTACTCAAACGCTGACACCCAGGCCATCTGACATTTGCTTCCTCTGCCACACACTGATCTGGTGGGGAAAGAGGAAGAGAGGAGCATAAAGCTGGGGAGGATCCCACCATGCCTGAAGACTCGCTCTAAGGCGCTGACCCAGGAGCAGGGGTGGCATGGGGGCTTCACAGTGGCTTGTGCTCCATCCCATGCGTGGCTGAGAGGAAAGGGAACATTTTCTGTGACTCCTTACAGCCTTGCAAGAGGAGGGCTCACCTCTCTGGAAAAAGAAAACACGCTTGGCTTTCCATACATAGGCTGTTCTGCAACACCTTTTAGGGAGGCAAGAAGAAACTCTGTTAGAGAAACAGGAGATGGAAACAGTGATCCTGTAGATCTCCTTCCAAGCCCAGCAGCTCTTCAGCTTTCTGGGCCCAATGGAGGGAGCCTCTTAGCCTTTTGCCCAGAAAAATTACCCAATAAACAGCCTTTGTATTTTAATCATTAATAACTGGGGAGGCTGTTGCATCAGATGAGGTGGTAGCTCTTGGTTGGTCCCAGGCGTGACTTACAGTAGGGTTCCCACCTGGGACATGTGATGGAAAACAATGCAGAAACAAGAGGGGAAGAAAAGTATTAATTGCTCCAAGAGTCACTCCCTCCTACACCAGCTCCCCGAGATCTCTGGAAAGAGTCACCACGTGGAGTCACAAACACAGCTGCCCCAGTGCCCAGAGAAGAAAACATTACTTAGTTTTAACAGCCAAAAGAAAAAAAAATACTATTTGTCTTTGACTTCTGATTTCTCTTAAAACAAAACAGGCTTTCAGAGGTACTGGGGCAAGAGGAAGGGTGGGGAGGGTCACAGATTAACCCTCCTCCTGTCAGCCACGAGGCCAGGAAAACATGACGCCAAGTGCCCAGCACGCCCACAGAGCCTCGGCTCTCCGGGCACAGTTGCTCTCCATCCGTGATGCTGCAGAGCCGTGAGGAGCTGCCTGCTGGAGGGTTTCACCCTCCCACCCTTTCCAGCAGCATTTAAATGCCTTCCACATGCAATGAGCAGCAACGTCTCTGGTGGATTTGGGAGAATCTTGACTTTTATATAATTGAACTTTAATATAATGTAATTATTTTCCTCATCTTCTGTTTTAGTTGGTAGTGACCGTAGTCATGTCACTGTTTCCAGTTTCAAGTCTTAAAACAGAATGACTTTTATAACAGAGATGTAAAAATAATCCAGTCTAAAAGCAAAGAGGAAGAACCCAATTCATAAGAAAAGTTGTTTGCTCCTGTGCATCTCTCCTGTCTTCACGCTCTCTGCCTGTTTCTCCCATCCCCTCCCTCTCTGTTGCTGGCAGCGAAAGGACTGTCAGCTGTACAGCTCCAAACACCTGACTCAGCCCCTCTCTCCTTATAACCACTATTTTAAATACCTCCAAGTGATTTGTTTTCTTCCTTGCTGCACCACACAAGTCCTCTATACACCTCTACAGTCTTCTCTAAGGATCTTTGCGGGGTATCGGCAAAGTGGTGTACGGTAAGAGGCTTGGCTAGATTGCATGAAAGATGTGACGCAAAGTAGACTTGTAGTGCAACCCATCTTCTCACGTCCCAACTAATTCCACCAGGCATAAAAAGCAGATTATAACTAGAGGATTTATCCTAGCCAAAGAAATCAGATCTCTTACGCTGTTGGAACAATAAATATGTGGTTTTAGCCTTAACATCACATATAACACAGAAAAAATGGACAAGCTGAAGTCCTGTAATGGAATTTGTGGGAGTAGACACTCATGGAGCTCCTCGCATAGCCACAGTCTAAAGCTTTAAGACTGAAACCAAGCCTGACTCATGGGAGTAAGAATCAGGGTTTTTATAATGTGTAATGAAGGGACCAAGATGCTGGAAAGTATTAATAGTTAAATGCTCACATGTATTTGAAAAACTACTATCAAATTAGATTGGCACCAAGCACTGATATTATTTTAAAAGCAGCAGCAACAACAGTGTAGGCTTTTCAAAACCTTGGGCCATTCAAACTTTCTTGCAACCATAAGAAAGAAGAGAAGCGTAAAAACCCACACGGTACTGATAGAAATAAGTGTTTTCCTCTACTTCAGAGAAAAAGAAGCTAACTGCACTTGGTATCAGCCCTGTCATACTCCTAGAAGTTTGCAAAAAATGAACCCGTTACCAGGCAAGTGGCGCGCATCTCCAGGGTATACATTCCCTCCTCCTTTGCATACACTTCTTCTCTCATCAAAGCAATATTCAAAGTATCTTTGCTGCCTTCCAGGTTAGCACCAGAGCACCAAGAACAAGAGACACCTCAAAGCCATGACTCCGGGCTCTGCAATTCCAGCAAGGTCACGTTTTGACAGGTCTCCTGACAGAGAGGAGGGTGAGAGCCGACAGACCAAAGGCAGAAAAGCGAAAACTCCCAACACCCATCTCTGTCCCGGGGGACAAAACCCACCTCCGTCCCCGACAGCTCCCCGGGAAGCGGCCCCCCGCTCGCC
>WAAD01006899.1:13700-27383 GCA_013389945.1 Fregata magnificens
GCCGCTCTAGGGGCTGGCGGGCCCCGGGACCGGAGCCTGGAGCCATCCCTGCCCGGGCCACGGGTCGGTGGATCCCTCCGGTGAGCGGACGGGAGGTGGTAACTCCTCTGCGCGGAGGGAAGCGGGACGAGAGCGGGGCGCTCAAATTCAGGCAGTTACACACAGCTGAACCCATTTTAAAGTGTCTTTCACCCGGTGCAACAAGTGTATTTACTTCAAAGTGCTTTGCTCGGTCAGGAGGAACAGGGCTCATGAAGTCTCCAGGTCTGCTTTCTGAAGCAGCTGACTAGATGCGATGTTAGGCTGTTCAGACCCACCAGAGGGAGGACGTTGGAGGCCCGTGTGAAGGCCAGGACCTTCCCTGGGTGTGCTTAGTGTTTCATTTCACATCTCAAGCACGCTTGTGAAGTGACTCTCCCAGCTGTCCCCCCCACGCTCGTGGTTTGGTTCACATTGCCAAGCAGTTTCAGAGGATGCAAACTGGATTCCTCCCGGGTGAAACTAAACTGGAAGATGCTGTCTGCGATGCACATAACGCATCCAGCTGGGGAGCTAGTCCAGAATAACCTCTTCCCAAACATGTATGGCGTGGGTCTTGGATTAGTGGCACCAAGCATTTCCCGTCACAGCTCTGCTGCTGCAGAGCTGCTGGTGCACAGATACAGCCCCTGTGCTGAGTGCAACCGTAAAGAGAAACCCTCAGGCTGAAGTTAATTTTTAAAAGGCATGCAACAATGATAGACCTTTTTTGAGGGTCCAGCTTCCTTTCACAGCAGCCTTCTGAAGTGGGAGGCTGCGCAAAAGGACGCTCACCATCATTTAGCTTTACAAAATGTGCCAAAGGCCTTTTAAATGTCATGGAGGGCCACGGAAGAGCTGTGTGAGTCCCGGCAGGGGCAAGCTGACATTGGCAGAGTGCTGGCATCCTGCACTGGTTGGGGGCAGAAGCAGCGTCTGTAGTCCCTGGCACCAAGTGCTGAACACCATGTTCCCAGTGTCCAGGCAGCACCTAGAGACCCTGCTATTACCTGTCACACATTGGGGTGGACAGACGGACGATAGGTTTCCTTTTTCTGAATGTCTCACAAAAGTTTCAGAGCCATCTCCCTTCAGCTCCGTGTTGGAGAGATTTCTCTTGTTTCGGGAAAGTGCATCCAGAGAGCTTTATACCTCATTGTGGAGGTGGGAAGACATGACATTTCTCAAGATGGAAACAAATCCTGCGGTGGGGGACTGGTGAGTGGCTCTGCCCCTGGGCTCCCCTGCCTCCCCGGGGACAAGGTCAATTCTACAGCTTTTGAGGATGCAACACTCCTTCCTACCTTGCCAGAGGCTGCGGATGCACGTGGCACCAATCCAGGCTTGAATCATGGTGCTACTTTGTCCGGTGCAAACAGACAGGGCTGCCAGTACCCAGCCACCACCAGTACCCACACGACTGAAGACTTCAAGCTGTGCGCCGGTTTAATCATTGCAGGGCAAAAATCTCACATAAGGGTATGACACTCACTGTTGAAGTGTTTTGGTGGTGTGTTGGTTTGGGTTTTTTCCAGCATGAGAGAAATAAACCAAGTTTTTCATATTTGTTCAGAAAAAGAGAGAAAAGACTAGAAAAAATGTGTAATAAATATGGATCTAAATTAAACTTTATTTTACCAGTTAAAGAATGAGAATTGAATGATGTATTCTTAGCAGGAAGTTGTCTGCATTTCTTAAATGAACAACCTTAGGTTTGAAAAATGACAACGGCACTTTGTTGAAATGTTGCATATTAAAGTCTTAAAATAAGTAAGCACATTTTTCTCCTGTGAACATGGTACTAAAATGGAGGGGAGAGGAAAGTGAAATTATAGGCTAACAGTAGTATGGTTGGCTTGCAGAGAAACAAAATCTTTTTCCTGATAGAACTATGCTATAATGAAGATACAGAAAGCTCTTGTCTCTGGAGAAAAAGCTTAAGGAAATAAGCGTGGCATGTTGATGGCTATCTGTTACAGTATAGTTACAACAGAATGATATTAAGGAACAAAATTAAGCTGGATGTGTAATAAATAGTGAAATGAGGAATTTGAAGAGCCCTGCGCTGTACTTAAACTTATTTTGGACCATTTATTCATTGCAGAAAGCACTGAAGCCCAGGAGTAAGATTATCACTTACAGCAATGTTTTAAAAAAACACCTCACATAAATGTTTTTATCCCAAGTCTACCAGCAGTCTGGTATTCCCCATTTCTCACGAGTCCCAAGTCACACAAATGCGTGCCCAGACCTCCCCACCTCTCATCTTCACCGGGTGCAACATGGTAGCGGTGGAAACTACAGCTTGTAGTAATCCCATACACTGGGGTCAACCCTGCTAGGGAAAAAAACAGCAAGGGAGCTGGACGCAGGTGATGCAGGAATAGGGCCTGTGTCACGTTTAGATGACCTGGACAGGGAGCTGATACTGCTGATTGCCCTGACGGACCATCCTGGAACAGGTCACTGCAGGATACACCTCTCCTAGTCTACCCTGAATACCCGCTTCAAAGAAACTTTTTGCCAGATGAGCCAACTGGAGTATTTTTTGCTTTGTTTGGGCTTTTGTTTGTTTTCTGTTTTGGCTATGTTTCCTCATGATAAAAGCAGCCTTTGATATGAGTGCAGCACTTAACGACGCACATCTCCTGTTCCTCCCGGCTTCCCTCTCTAGCTCCGTCTCTGTGCATCCCTGCCCCTTCTTGTTATGCTTTTGCTTCTAGTTATCTAACAACTGTTTCTCTGTTCTGTAAATTACTTTTAGCTCTGTGCCAACATCCTTTCTCTGTAGGCTCCCCAAAGGTTCAATTATCTGCCCCTTGCTCCTTCTCTTCTTTCTTCTTGTGTAATTTTCATTTTAACACTAATTACCAGCTCCACACCAAAGATACCCAACTGTCCCTAGCTTTCACCACCCTGGTGGCTCCACACCCCTCTTCCTGACCTCAGCCATGCTCTGAAGCACAAACAATGACTTCATCTCAACATTCATAATCGAAATGGCTCAAAGGCAGAAGTGTTTCTAAGAGGAAAAGGCAGTCTCTGAAGACACAGTTCCCCATTATTTCCCTTTTTGTCTCCTCCGGAATGGACTGGGCTCTAAAAGGCATTACTGGTGGAGCTATCCCAGAAAAATCCCTGTCAACGCTGCAGTTTAACACCGCAGTAAGGGAATCAGCATGGTCCGGCAATTAACAAACTATTAGCAAAAGGACCTTCTCGCCCAGTTAAGTCGCGCCGATACGGTGGGTTTTGCTAATGCAGTTATATTAATCAGCAATGTGATTTTTACCAATACAGTTACACTGCCAACATTTGTATGAACCAGCCTGAGCTGGGGTTTGAGACTTCCTCTCACTTTCACTGTTCGCATGGCTATGCTCCCTCAGTTCTGACTTTGACTGACAGCATCACGGTCACATCATTGCTCTCCTACAACCTACCTGTCGGGGTGGAAAGCCTCATTCATGATTCTGTCTTTTCACTGCGTAACTCTTTTCATAGGTCTCAGGCCCTAGCTGTCCAGATAAAATTACACGGAAATGGCTGCCCTTCCTTTTCAGCTGTAAAGAGGACATATTTTGACATGAACTTCACCCAGCACCTCCAGGAGCACCTCCTTATTGCAGGTCCTGCCCCATGAATTGGCCTGAATTGCTTTCTGCACATCAGAACAATCTCTCAATACCTAGAGCACACATTTGCACTTCCAGAAAAAAGTTTTTATTTACTTTAAGCTGAGAACTTTCAAAAGACTTTTCAGGGTTTAGACATTTACCATAATGAAAGATATAGCTACGTATTTGATCATTTTGGAAATCCATGTTTTCAAATCCGACTAAAGTCTTGCCTAAATTTCCTCCTTCCCCTGTCTTAAAAGTACGAGGACTTGGCTTATACTTTAAGTGACTGTGCTCATCACCCTTACGTTTCAAGAAGTTCCAAAGATGTGCCACAGTCATTTTATTAGGGACACTGCAGAACACAAAGTGGAGCAGCTCTCCCCGTGATGACACTGAGCAGACTTCTATCCACCCAAGCTAGTACTGAAGAGGAAAAAAAACTGGTTTACTGGACAGTTTAGAAGTGACTCTATACTGAGATAAATGTTTACAGTGAAAGAAAGGCAGTCTGATCTCTGAATCAATACAGGAGAATCCAGCACATCCTGGACATGCTTCACCAGAGTAAATCCAGAGCTTTTTATTCAAATCAAACTCATTTCAACAATGAAACCCTTCATGCCTGCGTAGTAAATAATTGTCTTGCTTTAACATTGAAACACTTCTGTGTTGAAAGCCTCTCTGGGTGTTCTGAATAAAAACAAATAATCCATATTTACACATTTGTAATCTGTCCACAATCCAACAGCATCGCAATTCTTAAAACATGCAATTTAGTCAGTGTAAGTGAATTGTCAATCCCACGGAGGGCTCTGTTTATAAAGCTATATTTTTGGAGCTTACTTGAGGGGCAGCCACTCTAACTCATATT
The DNA here is from genome assembly GCA_013389945.1 of Fregata magnificens. Classification (NCBI taxonomy): domain Eukaryota; kingdom Metazoa; phylum Chordata; class Aves; order Suliformes; family Fregatidae; genus Fregata; species Fregata magnificens. The sequence goes on from WAAD01006899.1 coordinate 18,213, forward strand.
TGAAGATGCCCTTTCTCCAAACAGTTCATTTGGTGCTAAATGGGAAAATCCCAGAAGTCCACCCCACTCTTCTCAAATGCTTCAGTCATAGCAGAAATGTTTCCTGCTAGTGTGTTAAATTCCAGTTACCTCCGATGGCCTGCTTCAGACAGAAAGTCCTAAACTTTTGATGCAACATAAGAACCGAAACAACTTTGGTCTTTGTGCCTAAACCCTAGGAATACAGCAGCCAAAAGGAATCATCGCAGCTGTCACCTCTCATGCCTTCTACGCTGTATCCGAGTATGTTTTGGTACATAAATCCCAGTCCACATGCTAAAAAATGTGTATACTTCTACAGCTAGACTTGCAAATTTACAAATAACTGTTTAGGGAGTAAAGGGGATATTTCTTACAATTCAAAGCAACTTGGGAATATAAAAGCAAAATATTGTGGAAAAATGAGAAAGAAAAATCTTAAAATGTCTCTTGTATACAAATGACCTATGATGCCACTTTGAATGGGGACAAATGAGACATCTTTATTACGATTTTGACCGAGCAGGCACAAATACATTCTAGTGTAGCAGAATTAAATGTGTTTGTGAGCTGTAATTAATTAAAAGTCTGAACGACATCGCTTTTCATGAATACAAATAGATCTACCAGAACAAAGTACACAGGGATGTTGCTCCCAGCTGGTCTCAAAAAAGTATCTGATTATCAAAGAATTACTTCCCAGCCTACATACAGAGACATTACAATTCCAGAATACATGGACTCTGCCCACAGAGTCCATCCATACTGGTAAAATGTGCGTGTTTCTGAATTGATACGACTACTTAAGTGAGCAATTTAAGCACAGCCATTGCATACAAGTACATACTATACTATTATTTAGATTTATTCTGAAAGCTATCAGAACTGTGGCTACTGTTCATCTGCCTTTCTAAGCGCAGTCACAGTGTCAATTAATTTGGGAATTACCGCAAGTTGCGGTATAGGAAGATCATGAGGGATTTTTTTTATTTTGTTTTGGTTTTTTTACCTTGTGTAACCTGGCTGTGTAGGGTGAGCTCACACAGCTTACATTCCTATAATTAAGGGAACTGCATGAGCACTGAAAAACTCCTACAAATATTGCATATAAATAAATCATAGGTTTAAAGCCAGACAGAACTATTAAATGATTTCCTGTTAGTTCATGTCATTATATTTCATTAAGTTCTAATGTGTCAAACCCAGTAACTTATTAAAAAAAGCTACCTTCTCCAGAGGTGCAATCATTTTTTGATTTGAAGACAGAGATGGAGAATTTGTTACCTCCACAAATAGTTTGTTATAATGAGGGAAAAAGCACAATCTTCCTGTTAAAAAAAGTGTGCTTTTTTTTTTATTTTTATTTACTTCAGGTTCAGGCTACTGGTTCTTGCTCAGCCTTTCTCTGCTGGGATTGAGGGGCCTTTGGTAGTTTTTCATCTTCAAGATACATGTATATTAATCAGTCTTCTTAATGTAATACATTATGAGCTCTTGCACAACCTTTTCTCTTCTGCTGAATCATCTGTGGTTCTGTGCCTTACCCAATATTTCAACATCCTTTCTGAAACGTATGCACTCCTTCCTCACCTAAATAAGGCTACACAACAATAAAGTTTTCCCCTACTGCTCATTTTTCTCTTACTTATGCAAGAAACATTTTAGTATCTTGGCTTACAATAAGAACATTTGTCCAGTTCTAACCTTTAGTCCTCTGTAGGATAGTCTCCGTATTCCTAGAATCAGCCATTTTGGAGATCTTTCAAATTCTGTGCTCCTACATACGTAACCTGGCATTTAGTTGTATTGAAATGATACAAGTCACACATTACTAACTTAAATTAGCAAAAAAAGCTAATCAGTCTTTGGAGTAAATGCCATTTTTTGTTTTCTACCCAAAAATTGTGGAAGAAAATTGACTAATATAGGTCTTGGAACCTTTCACAGGAAACCCTTTTGGAAATGCCAATAATTCTTGACTGACATCTTAAAGGGTAGTTGTCAGTGGTAGAAAGCACTTGGCTTTTTAAAGCAGTTCTTGGCTTGAAGGTCCACATTTGTTTTGGCAACATAAAGCAACATTTCACATGATCACATGATGTCACACAGAAAGAACATGTACAATACTTTGCACTTCCTGCCCTTGGACAAATATTCAAGCTCCAAATAAAATGGATTTACAGATTCCCCACCCCCTCAAATAGGAAGGGTTCATAGCTTAGTGACAAATTAAGAATAAAGTTCAAGCTGCACTTTGATTTTGACACACCAGCAGATATATTAGCAATGTTGTCATTTTATTCTGTTCCGTCTTTCAAGTAATAAGGAATACTGGTAAGGAAGACAGAGAAATTAAACATTTACATCCTTCTTCCCCCAATACTTCCTCCCGATCGTACAAACCTGAATGTCAAAGCCTACAGTCTTTATCCAGACACGCTTCATGGCTTTCAAGTGAGGAAAATGTAATTTCATAGGCAATTCTTTAGCTTGGAAGAGTTGAAAATAAATAGAAACCCATTTATTTCTATAGGTTCGAGAGACCTTTTTGCTAGCTTCCCATCAGCTGAATTTAAGTAGACGGATCCTGCTGAATAAGTGGCTCATACTTCATTACGTAGCAATTTTCAGAAGCAGCCTTCCGGGACCTGTGATAACTTTGATATCTTTATCTTCAAACCAGTAGCATGTTATTTCACATACAAACTCACTTTAATTAGCTAGACTTATCTGAGAAAATACTAGTTAACTAAGAAAGAGTGAGACTAAATGATGGATAGCATTACTTAATAACCTTCCTCAACCGTCCACAGAGTTGGCACCCAAGTTTTTCAAGAATCAGTTTCTGAACAGTTCAGCATTGTCAGCTAAACTAATCAGTGCAACATACTTTAAAACAGCCTCTTTTAAGTTGTAGTAGTAGTTGAGCATCTAGGTACAGACTGTCAGCTACCCACACTAAAGTCTGTTTGTGATGAATTTGACCTCAAGAACACATACAAAATAAAAGCCACAGTACAGGACCATAAGGGACAGCAAGCTTGTCACAAAAAGGATACAGAGTTGAAGTGGGCCTTGACTTCTTAAGGGAATTTCCCCTTCCGCGTTGCTTTAGCTGGTGCTATAAAAACAATTCTTTCTCCAAATCTTGACAGTACAAAACCATCTTTTGCATATCTGCGTCTCCCAAACACAGAATGAGGATTTCCATGGCCACTACCACGTCCAAAAGACACTGCCTGCTTTCACACACTAAGTTATTTTCAACGGGAAAGGAAGTACAGGTAGCCTATAGGTGTATACGTCAGGAAGATATTATTCTGCTTCTGTCACATTTAACAAGGTAGGAAAGGTACAGTAGGAAACATAAGCACTGAAATCGCTTTTCCAACACAGATCTGCTCTCAGTCTACAAGGTCGACAAGATTTGCTGATGCTACAGTAAAAGGATGAATACTTGCAATTGTAAACTAGGCCGAAGCCATGTTGTAACCCTTTTCATGATTTCATCTGTTTTTGAGAATTGTGATGTCCTGATGTCTGGTAGGAAGATAATCGTGATATAGCTAGAGTTACATTTATCATGTAGCAACTAGGCACCTGCTCTTCCGCCCCAATTTCAGTTACAGTTCAGTAGCGACAACTGCTGTAGCAAAAGTTGACCATGATTTGCTGGTACATAACTATGATATTGTTTAAAACTACAAAGACAGATAATATGGTGGTTAAGGAAGATACTAGATGCCTTTTAGTATGGGCTTCCTCTGTGTGTTAAGATAAACTGGGAGGAAGGGGACGGGAAGATGACACTCAATAGTGTAGTATTCCCCCCCNTTGTCCCAATTAGGTTAGAAGCCAGCAAAGGGAAGCCATTTTAAAATAGTTCTACTGTCAAAGGCAGAGTCAGATGTAATACACTTTAGTGCATACTTTCTATACGTGGTCTTTTTCAAAGATTTCCAGTTACATCCTGAAGTGCCTAAGCACCAAAACAGTCATCATTTAAACCATTTTAAAAGCTGCTTCTCACATAGGAAAAGGCCAGTCAAGCAATTCAGATCTTGAACTAGATCCTTCCATGATTATTAATTTCATTATAACCATATATGTGATTTATAATATGCTCCAAATAAAGGTGAAAGCCAGTATACACTGACCCCTACCACAGATATGAAGGTAAGATGAAGTCATAAGCATATTCCTGATATATCAGTCATCATGTACTTTCTATGTCAGTCTTATCAGGTGCCATCTCTCAGCTGAAACAGCAATATAACCCGGCATGTTAGGAATGGCTCATGTACAACATTATGACATTAACTGCAGACTTCCTCAAGCCTTCTGTCACGGGATGCCAGGAAACAGACAGGCAGGAGCTGCTCTCACATATGACTATTCCAGCCTAGCAATGTCCCATTCCTAAAACTAGGATGCCAGCTAATACCTCAGCTTCAGCAGACCCGTAGTTCATTCTCTAAGCCATAGATTTTTGCTTTTAAGTTTTTTAGTTCTCCTTGAATTTTATGTGTTAGTCTGTTTCCTTGGCGGACCTCATGTAGAATTGCAAGATCCTGGTCTGGTCCAATATTCAGAGTCACCTAAAAAGGAAAAGAAAAACAGATTAAGAAAAACAAAGCTGTACAGAATACAATTTAGAGACTGTTATGATGAGGATAGGGGGGAGAGAACTCTAAAGGAGACCCTTTGTAGCTACCAAAGAGGATGCTTAAGCTAATAACACTAGACTAATGCATATCACCAATAGAAAGGTCCTCCAGAACCAAAAATAAAGAACAAAGCTTTCATACATTACGGTGTTACATTACTGGCGAAGAAGACATCTGGATAGAATATAATCCAGTTTACCGATAACCTGTTGACTCCTTTCTAATTCCTCTAGTATTTAGAGACCCACAAAAAGAGGCAGGTTAAAATATTTATCAGTTAACTTTATCTAGTTCTAAGTACCGCACCTGATATGATGACATTTTGTCATCTTTTGCTACTAGAACTAGAGGTGGTTTAACTGCTGTGGCCAACCTGCTGCCTTCTCAACTGCATGCGATTCAAGAGCAGTTCAAGTATAACACCCAGTCTCAGGCCATGCCATATGGCCCATACTGAGCTGAACGAAGGCTGCTGGATAATCAGAATTCCTGATGGCAAGCTAGCCATGGCTGCCATTTCCTGTCACCCTCGAACTAGACAGCATGCCAGCCCAGTCACTTCCAATGGCAGAGCAGCACAGCCTTGGAAGCTGCTCTCAAAGCCCTCTTTTTCTCTTGACCCTCATGTAGTTCTTGGTCAAAGATTTTAATATGCAAATCAGGAAATTTAGTCATGTGTAGTCATTTTGACCTCAAGTGATCAGAAGGATTTAAACATCACTCTGCAGACTTCTGGCAAGTATTTTGTTTCTCTGCCCTCTTGTGGTTAAAAGTGTAAAAAAATTAAGAATACAGTTAAGAGCACACCCACAGTTACAAAACATACAGGTCTGTACTGAAGGTATCATAGGCAATTTTCCCCCATTCACATATGCTGTTCAATCCTTAAAGAATAAAGTTTAAAAACCCACAGCCCAAGAAAAAATTAAAAAAAAAAACTCAATGCCTTTAGTGAAGACAAATGCATCAGTAAACTGAACTGTGCACCAAAAGTACAGAAAACAAGTGAATCGGTGGCACTGCCAGACTCCTGAAAGACTGTCAGTTGGACAAAAGCTATGCCTAGGTCATCCTCTCAAGCATATCATAAATAAATATCTCATCCTATACTCCAAGCAAGATCAAGGCTGTGGCTTCCCTTCTAAGCTGTTCTGATGTTCATCTACACATCTGGAAGCTACTACAGAGTACACAGCTTCAACTTCCAGCCATTGTTTCTGCAGGGACTTTTACAGAGTTACAAAGAGATATTAAAAAAGGAATAAATAGAATATTCACAATACTTAAGTCAATGATCTACCTCTTATCGGAACAAAACCAAACACTATGGCCCCCAGAAAGAAAACCAATCATCATTTTCTTTGCAGGATATACTTGTGAAACAAACTACTTTACTGCCTTGCAATTTTGAGGCAGTTAAGTGAGCTACAGGTATCAGATAAGAACTTTCAGAGTTGCAACAAAAATACACAGCTAATATATAATCAGAACAGTTCCTGGCAAGCTTGATGCCTGACTGATTAACAAAGACAAATCTTTTTTGCTTCATAAAATACGTAAGAGGGCAAGTTTTGTCAAATATTAATATCTAAAGGAGCACTTAGGAAAGAAGTTATTTCCTTAACTCTAGGGAAATACTGCATTTAAATACTGAAAATACACCTCTATAGGGTAAGCCCATAATAGTCTGCCTCGGAAATGCTTAGCTATTACCTTAAAAAGCTGCTTCTCCACATCTTTCAGCTTCTGTCGAAGCTGTTTAATGTCATTCTTGAAGCCTTCCACTTCCATATTACGACGTTTTTCCAAGGCCTCATATCGCTGAGTCATCAGCTTCAGGCGCTTCCCCATCTTTTCTGAGCGTTCCTATGGAGGTAAAAACTCAATAGGGTATACAAAATAAAGGCTGCAAGATCATCACATAGCTAGCAGATGATTACAGATTAATTACCTTAAACAGTTCTCTGCCAACATCTCCCTCCTCACGAATCCTAGCCAGCTCACCTTCCAGGGTGACACACTGCTCTCTATACATGTTTGATAGGTGCTGTTCCTGCATTAGCTGTTCTTGAAGTGACTAAGACATAGGAGGAACAGAAAGAATCAACTCAAAAGCCAGTGCTCACAAAATTTCCCCTGCTCTGGAAAAGCAAGTGTGATAGATTGACAATATGACAGGCAAATAAAAATTAACAACTGGAGCTACAGCTAATGAAATAACTATGTAAGGACGATATTCTAACACCACTTCCATTACCAAAACCTTTTAATTAGGTTATCAGTTCTGCATGACTGCTCATCATCAGTTAAAGATCTCTCTCCTCTTCCCCTTAAAAATAATACTCAACTAATGCTGTAATTTCCCTTTTCACAGCTGCTTACCCAGCACTGCCTTTCAGAAGCATCTGCATTCAGTGGCAGATGAAAACTATTCCCTATTGCCTGTTTACTTTCCAATTCCTTATTGCCTGTTTACCCACTTCAGATCTCCCAACTTCTCACTGGAAGTAGAAGTGGAAGAAAAATTCTGCAAGAAATAAGAAGTGGAAGAAAAATTCTGACTACTGTAGGAGAGCTGGGGGACATCAAACGAAAGGACTTATTCTCCCCCGAGAGCAGCAAGGAAGATACAGACACTGCATTCCAAGTCCATTATCTGAGAGCATTTACACTAAAAGAAAGGCACATGCAACAGACAGGTTAAGAACTGTTGGCTCACATATACCATAGCTTGCAGAAGTAGGGATTTGTTCTGGGCATAAAAGAAACTGACAGTGAAGTGCTACCATAAATCTTAACTATACATTTAATCTGAAATTTGCAAGCCATGCTGATTTTGAGGCAGGAGAGGGTTTTTTTTACATTAGTGCCAACAACAATGTAACTTATGGCAAGCCAGTACAGCTTTGAAACAGCTGCTAGCTACTGCCTATCTTGGCAAAACCCAGATACTTGCAATTTTCTAGTAAAAAACTGTTAAAGAGCCTTTATCTAGGAAAAAAAAAATTACCTTTATTTCTCTGCTGTGGAGTTTCCAAGCTCCATCATCTGCTCGAAGCATCTTCTTGGTATCTCTCTGCTTCTTCTCTCTTCCTGGCTCCCTGCTGATAATAAGCTGATCCAGATCTTTGTCAAGTTTCCTCAACAGACTGTCCTTCTCTGCCATCCATGCTTTCTCATTGGCTCGGGCATCAAACTTGAGCTGGAGAAAGTCACGGGTACTCTCATATAAGAGATTTTGAGTCTTATGGAGTCTGTAATAAGGGATCCCAGTGGAGTTAATTAACTTCTTTCCTAGTTCCTACCTTAATTTCCTCAGTCATCATTGCAAGTTGGAAGAAGCAAGGAAGAAAAAGATAGGTGTTTTCCTAACGAGTTTAGTTCTTCTCATCTAATGAAAGAAGTGATATTCTTCCAATGTGAAATAGGATTTTTGATATTTAGATTACTCCATTCATCTTCTTCCACACACACTACCAAACAGATGGCTGCATAATTTGCTTTTCTGCTTGCTGCAGGAAGCAACATACTGAAAGCTAGAATATTTCTATTGTTCCCCTCTCTTCTCATCTCATGACTATATCATAGTCATTCTCTCACACTCACTTATCTGTTATAGTTTTGATCTTGTCCTGGTCCCTCTGATGCTGGATCTGGGCTTCCTCCATGTGAATCCGCCTGTCCTCTAGTAGTGCCTCAACCTGTTCCTTGGATAATCGTGTCTGTTCTTCTATCTGAGCTTGCAGGGCCTCCACCTGAATAAGCAAAGACATTACCTGAATAAGACCTCACAGCAGCTCTACTCCTGTCCTTGCAAGTCTCTCTTAAATTCCAAGATTCAGATCAAAGACTCTACCCAATAATACCTTTGAGAGTTCTAATTTCTCAAATTTTGTTTTTGTTTTAATGCTAACTATTTCAAACAACTACAACATTTTAAGAAAAAAGTCATGCAAGACAGGCATATTATAAGCAGCAACAATAGATCGAAGATACTGAAAAGATTTAAATTGCACACAGGATGTGACAAATCCTGTGGAATCTGCAGAGACACTTCTGTCCCTATGCTACCGTCTTCCAATGAAATGGTTATATAAAAATACCTAAATTCTAGGATGGCAGCAAGTCCACATATCTTGAACAAAAGAAATTACTCAGCCAGAATGAATTACTAAATGTAAACAAGGCAATGAGTGGAGAGGGATGCAAAGAATCTAGGACACATAGTCAGGGAGACAAATTGGAACAAGTAATTGAAAAATGTGCATCTGGCCTATGTGTAAGAAACTATCTGAAAAAACTTGGCATGTATTTAGATTGCTTATTTTTATGACAATTTTGTATGATGCTTTTGCTCCAGAATAAATGTTGTTAGACAGCTAACTGGCCGCTAGGTCAGCCACCACTGCCCTTGAACAGAGGGGAAAAAAAAAATTATCTATCTGCTGTACAAGTTTGTTCTTTAATTTGCTTTTCTTGACTCATC
>WAAD01006899.1:38835-52402 GCA_013389945.1 Fregata magnificens
GTGTCCGGGGCTCGCCGGGCTGCGCCGGGAGGTCTGAGCGGGCCCGGGGCCTCGGTGGCAGAGCGGTGGACGTGGGGAGCCGGGGAGCCGCTTCTCCCACTCCCGGTGCTCGCCTGGGGTTTGGCGTGTCGCCTGCCGTAGGCCTCGGTGTCCGTGCCAGGGACACCAAGGAACCTCTGTAGTCTTTGGCCTCAGAGCTGGGTTTTGTAGACGTTGCTTTGGAGCAGGTGAGAAGCTAGTAGCGCATGGCGGTGTCCGGGACTTCACGCTCTTTTTACTTTCAAAAAAAACCCCAACAGCCTACTTGTGAAAACTGTGAAGGCGTTGTAAAATCAGGCGTTTGCTCCGGGAGCGGGGAGAGGCAGGAGGGAAGGGTAGTTCTTTTTAATGGATCATTGTTTATAAACTTAATCTTGAAACTGTTAATGGAAGTGTGGCCAGCCTGCTTGTGCAGGGGAATTATGTTTATGCGTAGCAGTTTAGAAGGTAGGAGCTTAATCTCTCCGACGACTTGATCGTTATTTTATGATGACTTGCCCTGTGACCTCATAAACCATTTAGACGAGAACATCAGGCAATTTGGCAAAAGGCGGTTAGATCACTTCGTAATTAAAGTACAAATAAACTTTAAATGCAGCCGTAAAATAAGGGAATTGAAAATACTGAGAGAGAGGATGAAAAAACCCGAAAAGAAAGCGTGTAACTGAGAACAACTTGGATACGGGGGTTGCTGATTAGATTTCATGATCCTTCCCCTCCTTCTGACCTGTTTGGGTTGCTGGAAACTGTTTAGTTGGTTTAATGACATGGTGAAAACTTGACCTCCAAGGGGCTGCCCTTTCTAAAATAAGCAGAATGGCTTAGGTTGAGAGGCCACAAGAAACTGATCCAGATCCTGTTCATTGAGAATAACTAGAACCTTCCTGGCCGTTGAATGTGTTCGTATTTCTCCATGATTGCTTAGCTGTTTGCATTGCAGGGTTTTTGCAGGATGCATGCGTCAGGTTGATTTGCAACCTGCAATAAGGACTAAATCAGACACTTCATACTAACCTTACTGATTTATTATTCTTTTCCATTATTAGAAGCTGTAAATATTTTACGATTGTGCTTGAGGCCTTTATGTGCTGCAGCAGTGCAAATAATAAATATTTAGTGTGGCTTGTCCACCTGGAATGGGGTGTCCTTACTCTGGTGTATTTACTGCCAGGCAGACAACCTACTATAACTTAAGCTTTCTTAAAAAGTACTAAAAAGCTGAATTATACTTGTTTTGATGTTGTAACACAGTTTTGAGAGGTGGGGCTAGGAGGCGCTTGTGGTTGAACCGACTGCTGACTATGTTCAGAAAGTCGTTATTTAAGGCTGCATTTCTGTTAAAGAATTGGACTCGCAACTGGTGGTCTTATCTTTATTGAAATAACTGTAGGCAAACACAAAAAAAGTTAGATGCATAATAATGTGCTTTATTTAGTGTTTGTCACTGTTTATGGTGAGAATTTTGCAATGTGCAGGATATATGGAACTTTTTAAAAAGTACATAACCAACAAGCTGCAGGGTATCTCTCATATTTAAACTCAGTATGAGGTAATGCATACTGAAATGCTTTGAACCTTATTTTCTTTTATATTTTTAATTTTGTGAGAATCTCTTTCTTCAAACTAAAATATTGTGGGAAGAACAGTATTTTAAAAGCACAAGAATGTCATAAAATTGGAAAACGATATCACCAGTTGTACTGAAAAACTCATTTACTCTTGGGAGCTTGTTTGCTCAGATATTATTAGGGTCTTCTGTTTTGTGCATTTTTTGAGAAATTTCTTGAAGCAATAAAATGTCTTTCTGTCTCTGTTTAGGACTGGCAGCCTCCATTTGCATGTGAAGTACAAAGTTTTCGTTTCACTCCACGAATTCAGCGCCTGAATGAACTGGAGGTGAGCTTTTCCACTGTTGATAGAACTTTGTGTTTGCACTGAAAGCAGTAGGTCTCCTTGCTTGAGATTTGCATCTTGGCAGGTTTCTGGATGGGGGAGACTTTAGAAACCCATAGACCACATCAATGTTTATACTTGGCAGTGGCAGAGTTCATATAAAATAACTCTCCACAGCTTTGAGAAAAGTCTGGTTTTTATTTTATTACCCAAAATAACCACAAGAGTTTTTCACATTCAACGGGAAATGTCTAAAATGAATGCCAAGTACCATGTTGTGTAGTAAGAGCAGCCAGTGTCTAGCCTTCAGAGCTCCACAGGCAATGAATTTTTTTTCTTAAAATATTTACTGCTGTTCTGAAGCCCCTGGTTACCTTATACTGTCTTGATAATGCCTTTTAAGCCTTAAAATGAACTGGTTTTTTATAGGCTTATTATAGTTGGTTAACTTTACGATTCAAAAATATATGGGAGCTTTCTTGAAAGCAGTGTGAGTCCCATTCTGTCCTGGTTTTTCTTTTTCTCTACAACATTTCTCAAAGCCTTGCTCTGTTCATATACCAAAATGTCATGTATCATTTGGCTTGTAAATGGGTCTCCGTATGGAACGTGATTTGAGGACTCCAGAAACGCTCAAGGGAGGAGGCCCTTCTGCATGGTTAAGGCATGTATAAAAACTGTTTGCAACTCTGCCTTCCCCGCCTTCCCCCCTGCAGTGTATATTTTAATAATTGGTCTTGTGTTTCTCCCTGGAATGCTGATTTTTCATAAGTATGTGTTTTGGTTTCAAACCAAGAAGTTGTTAGGTAGGAGTTTGGTTTATAGGATCTTAAACGCAGAGACAAAAGCATGTACAATTATCTGTTTGTAAAGATCTTTCTTTTTATTAATATTTGTATTTCTAGGGTTTTTTTACATGACCAAGAAATACCTCACTTGCCAGCTTGCACTTTGAAAATGTAAACACTATAAAAACTTGCCATGTTTTTTCTCAGGACTGTAAAGTACTGTCATGCTTGTTTTGGGACATATGCGTTTGTCTTCCTTTATTGATTGCAGGCAATGACAAGAGTGAAGCTGGACTTCTTGGATCAGTTAGCAAAATTTTGGGAACTCCAAGGATCCAATTTAAAAATCCCTGTGGTGGAGAGAAAAATACTGGATCTCTATGCTCTGAGCAAGGTGAGCGAGCAAGCAATTGTAGGCCTTGGTCAGAGAGGGACCTCGTTTTTCATTCAAGCTCAAGAAGCCAGGCAACAGGGAGTGCTTGTTTTACAGCATTAATCTCATTAATATGGCGATTTAATGAGAGTGTGGGAAAAAATATAGTGGAAGAGAATTTTTAAATTGAATGGTTATGACAGACATGTCAAGCACAGTTAAATCAGTTGCCTTTGGTTGGATTCTGTACAACATGTATTTGTTACCTTGTATACAGCTCGAACATCCTGATATTAGCTGGCCACTTGCTTTTTAGTTCTGCCTTTTTACATATGGTAGAGCTGCAGGAGTTTGAGGTGGTTTTTGAGAAGGCAGCAGTATACTTGCATGCAGTTCAGTTCCTGACCTAGCAATTCTGTAGTGAATTGTTGTTGTAATTGCTCCCTCCTCTCTCCCAACAGAAGTTCTCCCCATGACATAAACATGCATCTTTAAGAGTTTATAATGTCAACTTCTGGAATAATTATTTTAATTAAAGTCCAAAACAGGCTAGGCCTTAAGGCTGGGTAGAAATTTATACTACTATAGCTGTGTTTGGTGTGGTTTTTTTCAAAGTTTGCACACAAATAAAATCTTTGTTGGAATTTGTTTTTGTATTGGTAAAATATGTATACTAAACTTACCTGCTAAGGTTGGATTTTTAATATAAATAGGTAGATTTCTTGTTGCAAGGTAAGGAATTAAGATACGGTAGAGGTAAGGAATTAAGGTTGTAGTGTTTCTAGGTTAGAGCATCAGTTTCCATTCCCCATCAAGATTTCTTTCTCTTAGGTAAGTAAAAATGTAAAGATCTGAATAGATTTTATTTTTATGGAAAGAAGTCATAGTCTTTTGAACAGTCTGGAATTGCTGATAAAATGTCTTTCAGGGTTTGGGTTTTTTTTGGCGGTGTGGTTTTTTTTTTTTTTTTCTTTTCATGTCTATGGTGGTTTGCTGGGATATGCAGAATGTCGTAGTGGTACTGGGAAGTATCTGGGTCACTGTTATGAGCTGGAACATTTTAGTTGACTGCAGATATGCAGGTCTAAGCTTATTTAGTTGCTTAGTGACTTTTCTAGCTATTGTTCATGTGTAGATAATTTTAGAAATCAATTTTTCATGGACATTTTGAAGATAGGTTGAAATTTAGGAATAGTTTAATTTAAAATGGCTTTTCTAGTATTTTGCTGTAAATATGAGGAAAAATAATGATCAATAATCTTGTTTTATCTAAGTGTAGCTATCCCTGCATATAGGAAGAACCAGAATTAACTAATTTGTTTGTCACTGTCACAATTGGACTTTTGAATTTACCTCAGCCTCAAAAGTAAACCATCAGTTTCACTTCAGTAATGAAATGTTTTTTGCACGGAGGTTTCTAGCAGTCAGTGAAACATTAGGCATGAAATTTGGTCCTTGTGCAAAGAAATGCAAGGCAAAACTACACTGTTGTAAAAATGCTATTAGTCTTACAATAATATAAATGAAATTACAATCCATTTGGGTTTTAAGCTACTTGGCAGTGAAACTGTAAAGGGAAAGGAGGCAGTGGAAATGTGGCCAGTGTTTCTGAGGAAGCAACTCATATGCTGCTATGATCATTGCTTGGAGGCAAATGGGCTGTTGTTTTTCATTCTATGTATATATTAGTTACATGTAAGCAGTGATAGTTCTGTATGTGAATTTCTAGACTCAAACCAATTGAAGTCAGGTGCAAAAACTGGACTGACTTAATTGGAAGGTAAATTCAGTTTCTCCTCTTTTTACAGTAGTCTCTCTTCCAATCAGGGTTTTGTGAGAGTTTCTGTAACTCTGAAGTTGTGAGCTCCAACACGCCCTTCTGCCTGGGGTCTGTTTGAATGGGCTTCACTTCTGGCCAGACTTGTGTTTTGCATCAGAATACAAGTCTGGTGAGAGTTAACTTTTCAGTTTGTTCTGATGGTGGGGTTTGTGTTCTTTCCAACGCATCATAAATCTTAACTGTCGGACTCCTCCTGTCTAGGACAGTATGCAATTTATATTTACTAGGAAAATTGTCATGTTAAATGTATTAAGGAATGAGGATAAGTGCTTAGTTATTAAAGTACTAGTCCTTCAGGAAACAAAAACTAAATTCAGGATTCTGTCACTTTTTAATAGAACCTTTTAACATTTGGTTGGTTTAATTGATTCTTGGTTTATGCGTGGTGGTGAGAGCAGCTCAAAACCCTTAACTTTTTTATTTATGCGTTTCAGATTGTTGCCAGCAAAGGAGGCTTTGAAGTAGTCACTAAAGAGAAGAAATGGTCTAAAGTGGCAAGTCGGCTTGGCTACCTGCCAGGAAAAGGCACAGGGTCGTTACTCAAGTCTCATTATGAACGGATCTTATACCCCTATGAGCTCTTCCAGTCTGGGGTCAGCCTTATGGTGAGACGCTTTTCTTTCATGATATGAAGAGGGGACCCAGACTGCACGTAGAATGCTACTTGTTATTGCGTACGAAACAAGGACATAGGGTCTACGCTTTTAGAAGCTTTGGCTATGTAAACAAACCTAGAACCACCCTCATACTTGCCCATGACAGAATAGGGCTAGAAGTTGTAATGTGACCTTGCGTAGTTATTTTCTGATAGCCATTTCTCTATAGGACTGAGGCCAACCCTGTTGGGAAGGAAAACGGGGCAAAAGATGATATGATTAATTGGAAAGATGTCTTTCTCTCTCTCTTGATAAGCTGGCAGTTGAGATTGTTTCCTTATTTGAAGGGTGTGTGGATTAATTGGCCTCTTGTCCAAATGGCATGTGTAATGCTGTGTGATTTCACTCATCCTGTTTCTTAGCAAACAGAATGATTCACAGGCTGTGGAAAGATCACTGCCTGATCAATCAACCTGGTGTCCTGTGCTCTGATCCTCTAGGGCATCCAAAAGCCAAACTTGGACCTTAAGGAAAAAGCGGAGGCTGAGGACCTCAGCTCAGATGCCCAGGCTTCCCCAAAGCAGGCTTCAAGGATGAACGTTGTGCTGAAGCGAACCAGGCGTGTCAAATCCCAGGTACCCATGCCAGTTGGTTCTTACAGACACTTATTCCTTCCACCAGCACAGCAGTGTTGGCAGTGCAGCAGCATTTGTCTGGCTGTGGGAGCCTGCTGAAAAGCACTACCAGGAAGCAGTCTCCATTTAAATAAAATTTAGAGAAGGATGTCTCTCTGAGGCCTGATTTGCTTATGGTAGATGCTCTGTTTATCTGAAAACTTTCAAAAGCTGCTTTTTGTTTATTGACAAGTGGCCTGTGTACCTTGGTAGTGAATATACCTGTGAAAACTAAACAGATAAAAAGCCATTTGTGAAATTGTTAAAAGTTTCTGCTTGTACAAAGTTCGAAAAGTTTTTTAAAACTTTTTAAAAATATGTTGTTTAGTTATACGAATGCAAATATGTGTTGATAAGTCTTTATTAATTGTGGAAATTGCACTTGGGACTAATTATCTCAAGCTGCACAGACTGTTTTTGTGAAGACATGAAACAGATAGGAGGGCAGATGCTCAGTGATGGCTGGAACTGTATAGGATTTCCACAGTTTTTCTACTGAAAAGCAGTTTATTTTCTTCTGGATTAGTGGTGTTATAGGAACATCTGACATTCTACTAGGTGATATTAAATCCTGGGAGTACCCCCCAGTAAATCTCAACTCAAACTGAATCACCACCATTTTAAATGCTATAGCATTAGAAATAATCCTGGAGGCTTGTCCTGGTGGCTCCATTGCTTCTATTGCGCTATTTAAAGCAGGCCTTCACCTTTTGACAAAGATTTCTATTGGAGACGTCATCCGAAGGCTCTTCACAGCAGGTCTAGTGGCTCCCTGCTGGCCAGTCAGCAGAACATGGGCAAAAGCTGGCTTTATATGCAACAAACTTACTACGTGCTTGATGCCACTCTAGACTTAGTTTAAGTACCACCAAGCTTTTTTCAAATGCTCTGAAATTGCTTTTTTTCAAATCCATCTTTCTTGTTACTGAGATATTTGAGTATCCTTTATAAGATTTCATCTTTTTTTCTGATGTCATGATTGATGTAGACTAAATTGTCTTTTTTTAGTCTGTTTTCTCAACTTGCTAAAGCTGACAATGTTATTTATTGTAGCCGTATAACAATGCATCACACAAGCAGTCCCAGGCTGTGATTTTACCAGGTCTCTTGAATAGTGTTGTTAGTGAGCTATCCAGAAAAACTGAGAACGCTGCAGGAGCTGCAGCAGTCATTTGTTATGTGGAATTCCGCTTTGGATCTGAATGAATCTTGTGGTATAATGCCAGTATGACCCTCTTCTCATACATGGTATAAAAGTTTCACTATGTTATTAAGATCCTGTGGGATCTTTTCTCCTGCTGATTTCAGTAGAATAATGGTACTTCTCATTTCTCCTTGTTGGAAAAAATGATTCTGTGATTATCCTGGCACAGTATAGCTGCTTCATTTCATTTAAAGAGGCTGCATTTTGGAAATGAGAGAGGTGATTTTACTTGGATCATCTGCAAAAAGTAAATATACATATATTTAAATACCTTTTATTCGCCCTGTAGCCACGCTGTCTTTTAAGCATTGCAGTTATTAAAATGGCTGAAATGAGTTCTCTAATACAGGAAAAACTCAACCTGCTTGCATAGCCAGGAGAAGTATTTTTTGGCTGTGTTGGAAGCTATGTATAAAACTCTTAAGTCAACTCTGGAACTGTATCTAGAAACAGAGATTTGTCCTCAGTAATGCCAAATGGTAGAAGTGTAAATATCTGGGAAATGCTGAGAAATTGTTCCAGATTTCAGTGCACCTCCTTATTGTAGACAGCACTCTATTGTTTGCATTGCATACCTGGAATTGTACCAGAGATTGTCTAGATAGTCTTCAGAGAACAGGTAATATGCAAGTAATGTAAAAAACAATAAATGTCATTCTGCCCTAGCTGAAACATCTGAATGATTTGTGTGTAGTGTGCCGAGTAGTCCAATGCCTGGATAGTGAGCATGGATAACTACACTGACCTCTGCATCTCAGTAGATTTTTTTTTTCCAGCTGCTAAAAGTACTTTCCAAAAATGCTCTGCATCTTCTTCTTGCAGATAAGTTACCTAAGAATGAGTGATGAATAAGAAAGCATAAAGATAGTAATCAGAAATTACTGAAATAAGCAAAGATCCTCAGCAGTAGAAGGGGATGGCAGACTTTCAAAAAGCAAATTTTTGAATTTTTAGAATGAAAATGAAAGAAAATAGGGAATGAGAATTCTCCTTTGTGAAAGATGGGTTGGGAATCTTTGGATACTACAATCAAATGTCAGTTGAATACATGGTCTCTGAATAGGAAGAGGATAATTTGGTGATGAAAGATTCTGCTAAAAAATAAACTTAATGCTTCATTCTCTTTCAATTTTCTCTGAAGAAAGCTATCACAAATAAAAGAGAAGGGCAACTGAATTACTAAAGGCTTGTAACGAAAAGGACAACAAAAAGTGGAATGAATTCAGATTAGGAAAAGAGAATATTGTTAAGGAAACGTTAAATTTAGGAGAATACTTCTTTCTCAGAAAAGAGTAGTGTATCTTCATAGATGATCTGTTAGGGTGTATTTTAACTGGCAAGGGATTTGTCTAATGAGGTTATATCATGATGATTTCTGGTAGAGAAATGCAGTACTGGTACAAAAAGATAATCAAGTGCTATCTTTTCAAACTTAAGGTCCAGAGGATTTTCTGAAAAATTAAAACCAATTCAAAGTCGTATATCTGCTTTCAGGTTTCTTTTACAAATTTGGTTGATTGCAGAATAACAGAATGAATAAAATAAGCTTCCATTTTTTAAATTTGAAAGATTTCCTTCCATGGGAATAATTGTGTGAAACAAAAGAAGTCTGGGAGATGCTGACAAATGCCCAAAACATGTAAATATTTTGATTCTTGGTTGTAACTATTCTGGTCTTGCGCATTGGGGGCGGAGGGGTGGGGATGCAAATGTTTCAAAGTTGATGAGGGTAGGACAGTGAAAAAAGATAGTGTGTGAATCTAGTATAACTGGGGCATGTTATTAGGATTCACCCATGTACAAGAAAAGCCTTTGGGTTGTACTTTCGGTTGAGAAGGTAAAAGAAACACAAATATGTCTGCATCCTTCAGGAAAAAGAGGAGCTGAGAATAGAATGGCAGTTTAATCAAGTTAATTTTGCTTATATGGAAAAAATATAATGCAAAAGTGTCATGGAGTTTTGTGTTGTTAGCAATGAGAAGATGGCAAGAAATGCAAGATTTCTGCTTCCATGTGTTCAGAGTTTTGAGTTTGGTGTTTTTATACAGTCTTAAAGGATACCGCAGAAAGACTACTCACTGAGGCTTCTGAATGCTTTTTGGTATTCGCACCTTAAACTATCAATATCCTGGCAGCGTTCATAAGGTTATAGAGGAATCTGATTTTTAAAAAACATTTCCCTTTCAGTATGTAACCTGTTCTTTTTGAAAACTGTGTAGCTTTTCCCACCTGAGCATGAATGGATTGCATCCGCTTAGGTTTGGTGGAATCCAAGTAAATGTGGGCAATTAAGTTAGGAAAATATATTTAGGCAATGCATTTTTAAACAAAGCTATAAAACTGAAGAGAGCTTGCTGCATATTTGCTTTTAGTAAATAGGACAGTAAAATTATTTTTCAGGTATCATTGAGAATATTCTCTTAAGTCACAATAGCAGGAGAGAGAAATTGTGGAGATTGTTCATAAACGTTGCTTAAATGATGAAAAGTTGTACTGTGCTCAGAAATGTAATGTGGGTTGATTCTGTCAAGTTCTATTAGTTGAGAGAGTGAATGAGCTGTTAATGAATTTCAAATGGGAACTGAGGGACTATGATGTCTCCAGGTGGTAGGCTTTCCTGTACAGCAAAAAAGTCAGTGTTTCCTTATGGCTTGTTAGCCAAAAAGTGAGGAATTTATAAGAAAAAATTTGCCAGTTAGCGTGCAATTTCAGAGTGACATTACAAAGTTGATAACATATATCTAAAATGAAAATAATTTAATAGCAACATAGAATTCATAGATGTGCAAAATTAGAATATCAGCAATAATCAGTTTGGAAAGATGCCGATTAGCATACTGCATACACAGTTCAGCGGGGACAGGGACTCTAANTACTGCATACACAGTTCAGCGGGGACAGGGACTCTAAATATCACTAAAAATTCCTCAGAGTAATAATGCCTAGGAAACGATATCTCTTTTAATGTATTCCAGAAGTAAGAAAAACAAGTGATTTAGGCCAAATAAATGGAAACTATCCTCTTGCTTTAAGCTTTATTGCAAGTGCATTTGAACTTGGGTTTTTTTGTTTATTGATTAAAAACTGAATACATCACCCCAAGGGAGCTTATTTCATGCATGATGTATCAGGCCGTAACTCTGTGGAAAATAACAGGTGAAGTATTATCAGTAAGTTACTTGAAGAAAACCTTGTTGGAATTAGATTTGCTGAGATCTTTTAAGGTGAGTGAATTTCAGGAGGAAGATTGCAAATGATGAGAATTTAGTGGCCTTCTAGATCAGCTTAGAAAAGGGCTTCAAACTATAAGGAGGCAACATAAAAAAAAAATACCAAGGTGATTGCGCTGCAGAGAAAAACAGAATATGGAGGTTCTTTTTGTTGTTAGGTTAGTGGCAGTGATGTGGGAAAATGAGGTAGGTCAATAAGGGGAAAGAGGTAGAAGTTCAGTTGAACAGAATGCTTCAGGAAACAACACTGGCAGGGGTATGGAGTTGTCACCTAATGGGTCTTTTCATCTCTGGTTTTTGAGGTTGCAAGGGCAGTATGGGTAGCTGGGTTTTCAGAGTTGTACTCGTAACAGTTCATCACAAATAAACCCAGGAGCAGCCAAGCTTAAGGAAGTAGGTTGGAACTCAGTGTCATGTGTATGTGTCTACTCAAGGAAACGTAAAAAAATTCTGTTGAAACAGTGTATGTGTTAACATCCAAGCACTTGACTGAATCATGGGGATTTTGCAAAATACTGCTATGGCATTCTTCTTATTTTTTGCTAAATGTCAAACCTAGTTCTCTTATTTGCTGTGTAGGTGACTTTCTGTAATTTATCTGTAATACTAAATGGGAAATAATTTGGGAAGTTGGGACAAAAGTGGTGTCTCTTATTCCATTTGCGTTTGTTCATTGGCTTTAGGAACAGAAAATCATGTCTTTTCATGCCTCTGTTTCCTTTCTTTTGATGAGCAGATATTGTGGGAGAGTGGAATATAAACAAATTATGAAGAGACCTGGAGGGGAAATATTGGTGATTTGTGCTGATGTGGTCTTGTTTTTATTTTTAGGCGGAGGCAGGAGAAATGAGTAGAAATACTGAACTGAAGAAGCTGCAGATCTTTGGAGCTGGACCCAAGATGATGGGACTGGCATTGGGAGCAAAGGATAAAGAGGGTAATTAAATCTTGGGCTCGTTGCTTTGTAAAGTAACAAGGCTGTTAAATCTTTCTGCATGTGTCTAGAGACAATATTGAGAAGTCAGCAAATCACTGTAACTGGAAAAAGAAAGCTAAGCATTCATGAGAGAGATTTACAGGGTGCTTCATGTAACTTGGCATAGCTTCAGCTCTTTATGTATTATATAGTAACAATAACAATTAAGCAGCTGTTGCATGAACTGAGTGACTGGAAGGGAGAACAGGATTTGACAATACTGAAACTGATCCTACCAGCCAAGTGCACAAATTATGAGTGTAATTCACTCTTTTGTGAGGCAATTGGGATCACCTGTGAGGAGAAGCAAATATGTTTTCCTAGTCCCTGTTTGTTTTAGATTGGCCAGGTATAACAAGGCATTCTTGCTTTCTTTGGACTGTCAGGTAGTTTCTGATATGAAAGGCAGGGTACCAGGCTAGACACCTGTGTTGTTTTTGCAAGTTAAGTCTATCTTGATGTGATATTAATAACATTTAACTTTATTTTACTTCAAGATGAGGTGACACGAAGACGCAAGGGAACCAGATCAGAAGCATTTGGAATGCAGATGAGGCAACGCAAAGGAACTCTTTCTGTCAACTTTGTAAGTTTGATTCCTTTGCCATGATTTCTGATAATAAGAAATTCATTGATTTTTACTAAGATTTTTTTTTTCTAAAACATCCGCCCGCCCCCCAGATAGATGAATGGATAGACACTGCAGCAGATGATACTATTATGGGAAGAATGAACAGTATTTTGAAAAATAATCTATGCTCTAGGTTTCTGTTTTAATCTTTCAAACAGGAAGAATGTTCCAACATGAAGGTACTTGCTGATCATGGGTTTGAGGGCTTGCTTTGCCACACACTTCTTGCATGCCTTCAGTAGCTCACTTTCTATTTGAGCTCCCCTTTGTAGGACAATTATAATACTACTTCTCTTCCTTAAAAGATATTTTGAGGTGCTCCAGTACTTCAGGAGTTTGTTTTTTAGCAATTCTAGCTTTCATGTCTTTTCTGTTTTGAGTTTAAACTAGTCGTTATACAAGTTTGCGCAAGAGAAACCCCTAAGGGGAAAAATGAAATGTTTAGCACTATGTAGTTTGGCCATGGAAAGGCAGTGTATAGTTGCTCTTAATCTTTTTCATAGCACATGACTTTTTACTTTTAAAGTGCCATACGCAACCATGAATGAAGATGCATGCTTTTAATGTCTTAAGAATTAGACTCTTCACTAATACTTAAGCTGTTCTTTTATTTGTAGCCTAAGAACACTTACAAGAGCTTAGTTTAAATTTCAGCCATAGAAGGCCAAGGCAATCGAAAGTCTCCAGTAATCATATTTTTATATGTGGAAATGCTTCCTGGGGAAAAAAATGTGGGAGAAGTTGGATATTTAAAAAACAGATCATTGTGCCATTGCAGCTAAGTTAGAATTTGTGGGACTTGAATTTTTTTAAAATGTACTACTACTTCTGAGTATATGGTGTTCCTAGGCTGTGTAAGTGTTGTGCCCATTTTGTTTAAGTATGCTTTAGTTTGAAAATATTTTGTCTAGTCTCTGTTTCTTTATAGAAAACTATATTTGTTTACTCTTTCCATTTACTTCTATTTATAAGAGAAAATGAAAATACTGTAGCAGCAGAACTGCTATTTTGGAACTGTATTACTGTAACTGTAATCTTGTGAAATTCTGTGACTTAGTACCATTTGGTTCTGCACTTTTTTTTATACTTGGATGAGAGGTGTTCAAGGAAAGCAGTCTTTGAAGTGCAAAGGTGATACATTAGCCTTATATAACTTTTGTCTGAAAAATACTGTGCTGCAGTTTTGTTTATACTTCTCCCTCATTCGTTTATCTTTTTGTGAAATGCTGTGAGATTTATCTATGTGAAGTGCTAACTGTGAAATAAAATACACCTTTTTCTTTTTATCCCCTCCCCTCCGATAAATATATATCATCATACTCT
>WAAD01006903.1:0-11153 GCA_013389945.1 Fregata magnificens
CTTGAGCCAGGCTATCGATTTCACCCCTGACCTTGTTTGGTTTATCAGTCTTCACAGCTTGTGTATTTGCAAATGCATGAAGATGGAAGAAGTTAGCAGAAACTTGTTTTTCTTCCAGACTTCTGGGAATATAACTCTATCTAAGGAGAATGGAGATATTATTAAAGGCACATTAGTGCAAGGCAGTATTTTGGGGGTTGGGGGGAGAAAAAAGCAACCAAGCAACTTACTACTGTTGTCAGATTTCACATGCCCCAGGCCACCCCCACAATGGATTATGTAGGTAATACAGATCCTGACAGTTTTGTTTGCTTCTCACTCTTTTGTTAGACCAAACTGTGGTGGGTTTGCTTAGCTTTGAAGAAGAAGTTATTAATAAAAACACATTACCAAAAGTGCTGTTTGCCACAATTCAATCTAGTGGCAAATTCTACAGTAGCAGCTAATCTAGAGGCTAAACTCAGTCAGATGACCATAAACTGATTTCCGATGAGCTGCTTACTATACTTAATTCAAGGGCAGGTCGTACCACATTCCCACTGACACACCTAAGAAGCAAAGGACAAAAGTAGGACCATGAAACATGGAATCTCAAAGCTAAGTAATAAAGGAGTTTGTTGGAGTAGTGAACACTTAAAAGTCAAAGAGAATGAAGATGGAATTGCCAAGAGTTGTGTTTTCAATTCTGAAATATTTTTTGCAGTGTGATGGAGCTTTACCTTTTTTTTAAGTACCATTTACTTCTTTTTAATCTTAATCTAGATTTATTATGCAGCAAAAAAAAACAAAAAAAGTTTTTCAGCTGTATTTCAGATAAGCCTTTAAACCATTTGTGGAAATGGCAGAATAACTGCACTGCAGGGACCTTGAATCTTTTTCAGGTGGTTGGATATCTAAATTATTGAAAAGCTTTTATTTTTTCCTTTGGAGGTGGCTTGGAGAGGTTGTAGCAAGGACTTAAAAATACAATTAGGAATCACTTTTTAAAATACATAGGGAACATAATATAAATAATCATTATATAAGTGTAGCTCTCCAGCGACTTACAAGTAGAAAAGACAGAGAATATCTTAAGGTTAACATTGTTATATGTGACAACAGCATTGACTTTTTATGAAGGAGGGGATAGAACCCAGGGTTGCTGTGGTATTGCCCTTTGACACTGAATAGTTACGGTAAGTGAATGGGTAAATCTCTGTTTTCATTTTCCCAAACACTATTATGGCACTTGTCTAGGAAAAGAAGCTGAGCTTGAAATGTGCACTTAGTGTGTTCCATCTTTCTTTGGAAATCCATGTAAAATAGGATTGTCTTCTCTGAATGCACAAACTACTCAATGTTGAGTGCAAACTTAGTAAGTGTTGCAGTTTTTTGACAATCCACAGTATTTCTGAGCAGGTACAGATATGTGCTTTCCATATATCTGTTCAAAATACTTTTGAAATTCCATTATAATAGTTTTATACTAGTAGATCACTTTCTTACCTTGTGTTAAGAGAATTTTTTTTAATCCACTTGAATTATGTAAATGATTATACACTATGCCTAGCTTAGCCTTCACCAGAGCTAATGTTAGTGCTACTTTCTTGCTTTTTGCATTGGGCTCTTTCTTTACTGTGGAGCTGTATTGGGATATAGACTGGGACTTGGGTGTGAACGGCTACTCTGCAAGACAGGACTTCAGTGTGTCTAGCTGCTGCTTCTGCGATGTGAGTTGCTGCTAATAGAGGCACTAGGACTTCTGTGATTGTACTGCCTGATTACCAGGGCTGTGGTAAGCTGAGATGCTCAACGATACTTTCCTGCAGACTTGTGAGAGATACGCTGTTTTTTGGGGGGTACAAATGAAGGATTATGAGAAGGCTTTGAGAGGACTGCCTGAGCTCAGTTGGTTTGTTTGCATCTGGGCTGCCAAGTGGATGTTTAGTCTCTCAAAGAGAGTGGTCTGCCTGACTGTAGCCTGACCTTCATGTTTACGGGAAGAGATTTATGCGTGCATAAGGGGAGATGGCTGTGTATAAACTCTAACATTACTCCACTGAATTAACATATTTAAGAATATAAAACATTTTTCACAATGAGATTTTTCAGGGGAAAGAGTGTTTATGTTTACTTACTGATTTGTAATGATTCTGAGGGTGAATGTTCGTTAAACCTTTGCAATTAGGCAACTTTTCTATTTGCTTGTAATGGTGACTCTAAATAATGTCTGATAAGTGTCATTGCAGTGAATGTTACACTTGTCAAACAGTGCCTTGAAATGTGATTTTTTTTCCTGAATACTCTTGAAAATCATTATTCATTTATTAAGTGCCAAAAGTGCATTACTGCAGTATGAAGAAGAGAATAAGACTCAGTTTGGCTCCAAGGAGATTACAAGACAGCAGATATTTAAAGGAATAAATATATTGGGCCATTCAGATGTTCTGACTGGCAGCAGTGTCATTATTTTCTCTTCATCTGTCCTCCCTCGTAGCTCACATGAAAGACGGCGAACAATTTTATCTAGGCTGGTGAGTGCTGCAAAAGAAGATTTGGCCTGGGAAACATGGGCAGTCTACGTATGAGAGTAAGAGGGAGGCCTAGGTATATAGTTCTAAAAACTGAGTTTTCCTTCATTACTGTGCCATCTGTACAGCAAGAGAGCTGCAGTGCTTGCATTGTTTAGTGGCTGGAGAAGCAATTTTGGTGTGAGGACTATAAATTTTATTTCTGACAAGCTGTATGACCTTAGGGAAGTTATTTTATTTATCTGGGCTTCAATTCATCCAACTATAAAAAGTGGAAAATAATGATTTTCCACCTTTCCAAAAAGTGCTTTGAAAGCATTATAGGTACCATTTACAGAATATGCAAAATATTGGTTATATTCAAACTGACTTAGAGGGAAACTCCTTATCTTCTTACTGATCCCTTGGGATATCCAACTGTCTCAACTAGATTTTAGGTGTACGTCCAAATATTAGTATTCATAAATCAGTTTCAGAAAAGTTTTCAAAGCTGTACTTCATGATCACATTTGGTATAATTCTTAACAAAAATGAAAGCCCAAGGTACTTCTTTTTAATGTCATTAACTATTCCTCTGTAGAGTTTAGCTAATGAATTTTAAAGGCTGGTGGGTCTTCAAATGGTCATTGTCTAGTCTGAACCCCTGTTTAAAACTCACCTTGAATCCAGTGGCTCTGCTTGAATGAAAGATTATCTTTCAGGGGGAAAAAAAAACCAGACAGAAAAACCAAAACCTCATTCTAGTCTTGGTTTAAACATTTCTAATAATGGAAAATCCACTACAAACCTTGGTAAATTGCTCTGGGGTTAATTGTGTTCACTGCAGAAATATGTACCTTTTCTCTAGTTTGAATTTGCTTAGCTTCAGCTGAGGTTTCAGTGTTAATTCTTGTATTGATTTTAAAATGTGAAAATTCATTTTTGTTTCTAAGAGGAAATGAGTCTGAGTTTCAGTACACTGTGGAATAGAAACAATGTTGAAATTATTTTTCTGTGAAATAATTTTCCTGGTATACAGTCAGCTCTACTATTATCCTGAAATGGTTTTGCAATTTTTTAACTCTGTGTCATTTCTTGGGAGTAGAGGTCAAACTTATGCAAGAGTAAATTTCATAACTTTTCTTCTTTCTTTTTCATAAATATTTGGTTACTTCATTTGCTTTTCTGCAATCCAGTACCTCCATAATTCTATTATTTTCATTAAAGTACCATCACTGGTATACATGTAATTTCTTTTTAGAATCATAGAATCATTAAGATTGGAAAAGACCTCTAAGATCATCAAGTCCAACCATCAATCCAACACCACCATGCCTCCTAAACCAGGCCCTAGAGTGCCACGTCTACACATTTTTTGAATGCCTCCAGGGATGGTGACTCCACCACCTCTCTGGGCAGCCTGTTCCAATGTTTAACCACTCTTTTGGTAAAGAATTTTTTCGTGATATCCAATCTAAACCTCCCCTGGCGCAACTGGAGGCCATTTCCTCTTGTCCTATCGCTAGTTA
Source organism: Fregata magnificens (assembly GCA_013389945.1). Taxonomy (NCBI): domain Eukaryota; kingdom Metazoa; phylum Chordata; class Aves; order Suliformes; family Fregatidae; genus Fregata; species Fregata magnificens. The sequence continues at coordinate 4,019 of WAAD01006903.1, forward strand.
CTTGGGAGAAGAGTCCAACACCCGCTTCACTACAACCTCCTTTCAGGTAGTTGTAGAGAGCGATAAGGTCTCCCCTCAGCCTCCTCTTCTCCAAGCTAAACAGCCCCAGTTCTCTCAGGTGCTCCTCATAAGACTTGTTTTCTAGACCCTTCACCAGCCTCGTTGCCCTTCTCTGGACACGCTCCAGCACCTCAGTGTCCTTCTTGTACTGAGGGGCCCAAAACTGAACACAGTATTCCAGGTGCGGCCTCACCAGTGCCGAGTACAGGGGCACGATCACTTCCCTACTCCTGCTGGCCACACTATTCCTGATGCAAGCCAGGATGCCGTTGGCCTTCTTGGCCACCTGGGCACACTGCCCGCTCATGTTCAGCCGGCTGTCGACCAGCACCCCTAGGTCCTTTTCCACCGGGCAGCTCTCCAGCCACTCTTCCCCAAGCCTGTAGTGTTGCATGGGGTTGTTGTGACCAAAGTGCAGGACCCAGCACTTGGCCTTGTTGAACCTCATACAATTTACCTCAGCCCATTGATCCAGCCTGTCCAGATCAATTTTAATTCCATAGAATGAATACCAAGAGGTCTTTGCAGAACTGATGGTGTTATGTGGTTAAAATTAGAGGCTGGATAACAGCAGCACTTTTTCTGGAGAAAAGCAGAGGACTTCTGCCTTCATTCAGTTTTGCATTAAAAATACATTGGTATAAATACACATGAACTTTTTTTAAAGAATTTTGGCAAATCATGACCACTAAGTCATGTTATATAGAAGAATGAAATAGTTTATAAATAGTAGATAAAACACTTGCAAAGATCACGGACAGAATTGCCCAGTGAAGAAATGTATAGGGACCGAAATGGCCCGAGGTATATAGAACTGAAAGCATGGTTTGTTTGCACCTACTCATACTCACACAGACAACCGATTTTTCTGAACTGAGCCTAAATTGGGTTACAGGCAGACCCTCCCGATTGTAAACTGTTTTGAAAAACATCAAAACATGTTAATCTTTGATACTATGGTAGCAAGTGTACTAACAGGATATAATTCAGGATATATAATTATAATAATGCAGAGATACATAAAACCAGAATGAATGATTTTCTAGGTGATCCCCAGCGATGCTATTTGCATATGTGCTATTGCATATAAATTAGGGCACCGCTGTTTTGAGGGGGGAGGGTATGTGTAACTGTTGGTAAAAGAAATGTCAGCAATTTGGTGAAAAGAAGGTTAAGGAGTAATACCAGGTGGGCTGTTCACTGGTAGAAGTGGCTTCCCATTTGTGTTGGCGAAGTGCCCCTAGACTTGATGGCTCCAGTCCCAGCAGGAATGGAATCTGCTCTCTGAGATAGCCCTGGAGAATCAGTCCTCAAAGACTAGTTTCAGACCATCTGGAGCCAGATGGCCAACTTCAGATTTCTACAATTTAAAGGGCAATTTATTGGGCTTATTGAAGTCTAAGTGAGCTTTGCCATTGATTTCAAGGAGGGACATGAATTTACACAGGGTTTTGGGTTCAGAAGTATTACTAGGTTAGAAATCTTTTAGGATGGAAGATGAACACTGTAAGAGAAAATGTGTGGGGGCTGTACTGGGAATGACAATCTGGATTTTCCAAGAGCAGATGGTGAAAAATGTCTTTGCTGTTAGCTGGTGCCTGAGCTTGAATTGCACTACTTTGCTGTTAAAATCCAGTCTATTCAAAGTCTGTCTGCATGAATTGTACATTTCTAAATAAAAGTGTAATAGGGTAATTTAGTAATTTGGTGTCTGCTGTCTACTCACTTTCTCTCCTAAAAGAAATTACCAAGATCCAAATACACTAACCACTCAGTGTCATGACTACAGATATTGCTGAATGATTCTTACTGTATTCATTGGTAAACTATTGTTTCTCTTGGGTGTTTTGACTCTCTGTTCTAAGTTTTATTGACCTTGTTTATTGAACTATCAATTTACCATGCTCTTGCAAATTGAATTATCTTCTGTTCACGATTCTTCCATTTAAAAGTCCCTGCAAAAATAAACCCTAAAATATTAGAATTACAAATATTAAGCCCTTCCTTTGAAAAAGCTGAGTAATTCAATATGGGGGGACACAGGCTAAAAGAAGAATTGAGAAAGAAAGTCCATATATTGAAAAGAATGGTGAATTATGGAGCAAAAAGGTGAGGACCTTTTAACAGTTACATTATTCAGTGCACAAAGTAGCTTATTTTGGGCAAAAGCTACAGTGTACAGCACCTATATAGACTTTTCAGGCAATGCTCTTATACCTTGAAACTGCATTGAGTTCTGTGGAATCACAACATCCTAAGAATAAGGTTCCAAATATATGTATGGTATTGAAAAAGAATGGGATTAGACAGTGAGAAATTTGCTTATTACTGGCATAGGTGTATAGACGTGTATAACAGTGATAATAAAGTAGTAGCAGTTACTACTAGATGAGTTTTTATGGCTTTCATCGCAATTGTGCAAATCCTTCATCTCATTTTCTGTATATATAAACAAGGACTGTTGTTTTCATTCTGTAGTAGAAAAACTATGACATTCCATGTTTTTCAATATACAGGAGCTTAGACTCAATCAGCTAACGGTTGCTTGTGGCCCCAAGCTCTGAGACTCTATGGGTGTGCCTCCGATATACAGTGAAGCATGATAGAGAATTCCCCCAACGAGTAAGATGATCAGTTATATTGCCTCAGTGCCATGCAGTACGGCACCATACTAGTCCAGCAGTGGCATACATGTGTTAGTTCAGCCTTGCTTCCAGGTCGTAAACTGTATCAACTGTTCTCATCCCAGCACGCTCATTCATCTCTGACCTTCACTCCTACGTGTGGACATGCTGTATGAATCTCTACAGCCCTCTTATACTAAAAAAGAATGGAAAAGACAATTGTACACCGGAATATATGGAACATGTCAGTAGATACTGGAGTGCAGACACTAGTTACAGGGTCCAGGTAATTAGATATAAGATCTCTGCTATCTAAAAGATATTAGCATTGGCCCCATTTTATTAAGGGATAGGCATCATTTTGCTTTCTTATATATCTTCACTACACTCAAGTTTTGGTTTTAACTTGAAATCTGACAAGCAGTGATCTTATTACTATTTCCAAATCATCATTAAAAAAAACCCCCAAGTTGAGTGCTTCAAAACCAGACAGAAGTCAGTGGGACTGCCACTATAAATAACCCCACTCAGGGATTCAAGGCTGACACCTTGTGCTAGCAATTGATCAGTTGGTCAGGACTTCATTCATATTGTAGAGTGCTCATGTTTCAATTGGGTTGTTATGCATTAAAAGTTAGTGCCTTATTAAAAGGTTAAGTATACTGCATTCAAATCAATTATATTTACCAATTTTTCAACTTTTGCCAGACTTGTAATCTATTAAAAATAAGTCAGATTTGAGTAGATTTATTATCGGTAAAACTGATTAACTGGCATTATTGAGGCTTCTTTGTGTTAATTTTTATTCAGGTTAGTACTGTATGTGATATCCCATTGGTTTAATCACTGGATTAAACCTAGGCCAATAGTTATCTGATTTGATCACTTGGTACCTTGTGAGTATTTGCACAGTAGCACTCTGCAAATCATCTAGAATTTCCTTAATACAACAAGATTTATTATGGATTAACATCAGTATGATGAACATTTTCTTGGCCATTCCTTTAATATACTTGGGTGCAGATTACTGAGATCCATTGACTTCAGAATATTTATTCCAAGTAGCTATTGTTTTAACACCCAGCTATGACACTAGTGCACTAAAAAAATATCATCCCAGTGTCACTGTACATTACCTTTTGTCATAGCTAAAGAACGTGTCAGCTTTTTCTATATGCCTTAGCAATTTGTCACCTTGAAATAGTCAATACATTGCTAAAAATCACTTTTGTTAATAATATCCTTACAAAAAAAAAAAATATTTACCAGGAGCCCTGCCAACCCTGGATTTTTCTGAATGCCTTTAGCTTTCTTCCCAGTCAAATTGTCCCAGTTTTCATTGCAGAGTCATGGCTTTTTTTTTTTTTTTTTTTTTTTTTTNCTTCTTAAGAAAGCTCTTATTTCTGTTTATTTGTTATCTTTACTTTTTCTTCCCAGTCGGTCTTGCTTAGAACTTTCTGCAGCTTTGGGAAATTAGCCGTTTGGAAACCTTCAATGCATATGTGTTGGTGGTGGTATCAAGCTCTGCCCATATTAAATGTCAACAGGTCACGCTTATACATCCTATCTATAGTTTATAGTTTGACCTTAATTGTTATTAATAAGAGTCTAAAATAGTTATCATCTCATGTTGGGTTCAACTTCTTTTAAGTTGTTTTACTGTTACTCTTGGCTGCACTGCAAGACATGTTATTACTTGTTAGGTGAGAGTTTCCACATCTGCCTTCCAAATGGAAGTACCCCATAATATATTTCTCCTCCACACATTGCAAAGGTAAGGAATACTTTATCCTGGTTTTGGTTTAATTTATTGTTTTGTGTTGTGTGTGTTCGTTTTTGTAAATTAGATCCTTGCTATGGGCTTTGTCACATAGCACGTTGGTCTGCTTCCATTCAAGATCCTTTGCCTCTGAGCAATAGCTCTAAAATAAGTATCATCGTCTTTAGCAGAGAGTGTCACCCTGTGGTTTTTGTTGCAGTGGAATAAGTGCCCCTCCACTGCCATCCATGCACCTGGTGTATAGTCAGATACTTCAATATTCTAATCATTCAGACTATCCCAGGTTTCAGTGACTGTCCATTTTCTCAAGATGCAAGTGGGATCAATATAATTTTGAAGAAAGTTTTTGTATACAAAGAGCTTAAATTCCTAAGGAAAAGCTCTTCTAAACAGCTTGAACGAACGTACTAAAGAATGCAGAAAGTTTCAGTTGCTTATAAATCAAGAGTATCAAACAACAAATGGACAGTGGAAGCCAGTTCCTAGAGCGCATTCATTCCTTCAACACTGAAATAATTTTAGAATCTAGAGGACTTTGAGAGTCTTGGAGACCTTTGCTATGTTTTCCATAATTTGCATAATGATTTCTACCCCCAGCTGCAATATTATTCCCTGTAGTGTTCTCATTCCAGACCGTTTCCTTATTATGTGATTATTACAGTTTTCAAGACTGATTGTTTTATCAGTCAGCAGCAATATAAGGGATTTGGCTAAAATGACTTTCAAATACTATTTATTTAAATGCTAAAACAGTGTTTATGATTGCAGTCACAATTTCAAGTCACTAAATTCCCAAATGTTTGTGAAGCTGAAAATGTAAAGATTTTTTAATATATAACAATATATTAATTTTATAATCATTGGCATGATTACAAAATACTTTCAGTTTATTAAACATTTTGTAAAAAGATCTTTCAGATTTATTTTCAAATTGATCAATCCACCATATATTTTGGAAACAGGCCAGTCAGTTCTTAGATATGAAGGATATAAGCCATACATTCTTCAGATATGTACATAGTTTTTATCATACAAGTTAAGCATTTTAGCTTCTGAGAGTTGATTTCAGAAATAAAATCTTCAGCAAGATGTATCTGCTCAGCATTTCAGGATGTGATTCACAGGGATGTGAGGCACACAAAGAACCACTGAAGTCAACTGGAACTGTGATCAGTTCCCACTTCTCAAAATCTGAAGGGCTATTTGCTTTCATCTTGTTAGTGATCATGTAATGCTAGTTCAGATCCAAGATACAGGGATAAAGTCAGCATTACATCAGCAAGAATGAAAGATCTTCATAAGATTTTCCCATGTAACTACTATGTAAAGTCATTTCAAAGAAACATGGGGCCCTCTAGTCAGTCATTTCTACTGGGAACAGATTTTTAGGGCCTAAGACTGGCTTTACTATTTATTATGTAGTAATGGAACATTACCTTTGTTGTGAAACTAAAGCAAAAAGTTGAAAGCTGGGTTTTAAAATCTAAAGAAAGCCTCACACTTGCCAGAAGTAACCAATAATTACCACAGTGATAAGTTTGAGGACTCAGGACCCAAACAAAATCAAGAAATAAGAATTCAAAAAGATTATTTTTCCTCCCAGTTTCCTCTATTCCAGGAAATTCATGTGGTCAAAGGTTTCTTTTAACAGAAAATTATTTACAGGTGCTGTTCCTGGCTCTGTCACAAAGTTGTGTCTTACACCTCTGTCTAAGTGCAGTCAGTCTTTGGATCAATGTGACTTCTTCCTGTAGGGATCTTACTGTTAAATAACTGACTGCTACAAAGCCAATGTCCATGGCCTTCCAGAGCTTTGGATGATTCAAAAGGGCAATGACTATTTCAGCTGGATGGAGGAACAGTATTTCTAGATGAGGTTATAAATTTGTATATAAGTTACTGTATTTCAGAAACACTTCATAGCAGAACCTGAACACTTATTAAAAACCTAAAACTTCAGTCCACAGCTTTTCCTCCACAATATAGTAACCCTGGGGTATGAGAATTAATGAACATGTTTGACCAATAGCGCATGACACTGTTTACAATGAGGTTTGTTATTTATTATTGTTTAATCTTTTTGCATTCCAATTAGGCATCAGAAATCACAGTTAGTTCAACTAGAAGTTAACTTAATTTAAAGCTTCTATTACCTAACACTCCAGAGGACATGTGCAATATGTTATTGAAAACCTGCCCCTTTTCAATTTTTTCCAGTTTCTGAACTGAATTCTTACTGTTCATTTGCTGTCCAACCATTTTTTTATCAGACATTTTGTACTACAATCCTGAAGTGTGGAAATGCTATTCTTATAAATGATGAAAGAGAAAAATAAAAGAAAGTTCAGATTCAGTCATAACCACATGAATCCTGAAGCTGGGGCTGGAAGATATACAACTTTAAAGTCCTGCACTTTGGCACTGCCCTGCAGGTATAATGAATTGCAGCTTATTTTGTTTTTGCATTGCAATTGTCAAATAGCCATCCTTACAGTAGCTCTGATCAGCTTTGAATTAGGCCAGTGTGGCCTCTTCAGGGGTGAATCACGTTTTGAGTGAGGCCTGAGCCAGGTAAAAGAGCTGCTTCCCACAATGTCACATGAACTTCGTGATCAGATTCACTGTAACAGTGTAAAAAGGTGCAGAAATACTACAACTTCAGTCCTTTTCC
>WAAD01006913.1:0-89881 GCA_013389945.1 Fregata magnificens
CCAACCCCTACCATTCTGTGATTCTGTGATTACCACCTAGAACAGTGAAGGGATGAGGCTAAGGCTCTGAGACAGGTCATCAGGATTCTTGCCCACTATAAACAATGTGGTCATATGGTAAACTGGGACATCAACAATGGGGTATTAACTGGGAGAGTGTCTATGGACACCCTTTGCGGAAGGGCATCTTGCCATTGCATAGGAAGATAAAAACAAGGATGATGACTAGACCATGGTGGGGGAGAGGGGGGAGACGAACCACTAGAAAAAGTTTCCAGGGGTGTGGGGGACCTCAAGAATATGCCAGAGAGCTGAAAATTGCCTGCCACCACCTCCAGTGAGGAAGGTTCTCTGTAGCTTTCAGATGTGAGGGGAACGAGCTGTTTGTTTCCATTTTCTCCTATTCTAGGTTTTTTTGGACCTTCATTGCTGGGTCCTTTAGCCAGCAGACATGCACCCTGCATAGTCCCCTGGGGTATCAGGCTTCTTTGTTGAACCTCCCTAAATTGCTGCTTCTGCACAGGGGCCTGGCTGTTCACAAGCAGCAACGTCATCAGAGCTGGCAGGGCCCAGGATCGCTTTGATGCTGAGCACTTTTGCTGACCTACAGCAAACTTGTATCACCATCGTATCATCCATGTGAGTGACCAGAGCAGCCACAGCTGTTCTCCTGACCCCTGTCCTTGGCATCTCCCCTCCTCGCTGGGTACAAGTTCTTCCCCTCTGGCATTGCGTCTGGACATGCAGAAAAACATCAAGCAGTCTCACCTCTTGCTTCCTTCCCCTCCTCCCGCGGCTGTCTGTCTTATTTCCGCCTCACTGGAACTGATGCAGACTTGCATCCAGAGGAGGACAGAGGCAGGCACTAATGCAAGCAATGGGTGGAGGCAAACAGCAAAGGAAGCCTCCTCAGGACCCACACCTTCTTCAAGCTCCCAGGCCATTTTTCCTAATCTAGCTGCACCGTGACGAAATATGTGTAACAGCATTGATCAGAGCCCTTGACAAGCAGGAAGGTGGCTTCAGGCATATCAGCATCAACACAGTCTTTTCACTGATTTGAAGTTCTGCCTACATGGTTGCTCGTTCCTCCTGCCTTTACAGCACAAGTCTCTGTTCCAGTCATCAGTTTCTTCATCGTAAGCGAGAAGAGCCAGCAAGGCAGGTAGTGGTATGTGTCCAGTTCTGCCTGCAGCCCATCTCCCTGTGCGCAGTATGCACAGACCAGACAACAACGTTCATGGTTTGGGGACTATCCACTTCTGTATGACCACTTGTATAACCACTATGCTATTCAATGGTTGTGGTTTGGGGAAGAAACAGGGAAGCAAAAGTAGCTTGAAACCATTGCACTGTTGAGATGCAAGTGGCTCTGCAGAAGTTACAAGAAGTTTCTTCCAAAATAGTAACTAACTTTGGAAAGTAAGGCTGCCTCTCTAGTAGGGCTGCCTACAAACATTCCCAGAAGACCACAAGTACATCAGCAGCAGTCAGGTCAGTAGAGGGCCAGATCCAACCCAACTGGTATACTGGGCACAGGCTTAATTTTGAGGTTAAACCACCTACATTTAGGTGTTTCTCTGCACACTAAGTATCCAAGCTCCTACTACAGTAAGAAGACAACTAGTCAGTGCAGCCAGTGGGGCAAACCTGGTCTACCTGGCCAGCCTATAGAGTCAGGATACAGTTGCCTAAACATAGGCACCTCATGACATTTGGGATGACCTAAGGCACTGAGGCATTTGCACAGGGCTGGCAGGATTTACAGGATGATTTACAGGAAGATTTCTGGTGGAGGCCGGCTGGGATACCTATAGCACCTAAATGATGGTAGACACCTACTTTTAGGCAACTGAATCTCACCCCTGGTGTCTATGTTAGCGTAAGCCAGGTTGTACTGGCTGCAGACTCCATCTCCATTGACTAATGGGAGCTTAGCTGGCCAGCATCCACGGTGACACCTACTCATTCAGATGTCTCAGTCTGGAACTGAATCCACCCAAATGTCTGTAAAGTGGATGTCCACATCTGAGCCAGCTGTTCAACGCAAGGATTCATCTAATCAAATGTAGAATGAACTAAAATATCCTCTAAACTCCATCAACCCTGCCTGTGAAGGGAGCTCAGGGTGACTTGTTCAGATGTGTACACAAGTCAGACATTTCCCACCGTAGCTGACAGTACACACCATCCCACTGATTGCAATGCATCATCTAGCTAACCCACAAGAAACATGAAGATCACATACTTGTGCCTGATCCAGACCAAATTTGTATTGCCATTTAATCTAGCAGCACACAGGTCTGCTAGTGTCACCACCTAGATGTGTGCTTATATGTTGTGCCATTCTGGGATGCTGTTGATTACATGCTTGCTGAGTCGAGTCAGAGTTGAAACAGGTTTTCTTAAAATTCCACCAGATCGTGGAAACCAAAGATGGGAAGCTTCTACCCCAGAAAAAAATGACTGAAGAATCAAGAAAAAAATGCCCACATCACTCCTCTGTTCCACTGAGATAGAAGAAAAATTAAGCTTCTAGCTCCATCCTAATCTTTCCCCAATTCAGGCTACCATGTGGGACTGCGATTGCTTAGAACTAATTACTAGTTATTTATACTGCTGTAGTACTTAGGGAGCTCAGTTGGAGATTAGGGCTAGTGCCAGTTACTGTTCGCTGCCCCAAAGAGTTTACAGTGCGAATAAAACAGTGCCAAGAAAACTAATTTGTTCCAGATGGGCCACAGAGGACCTGCCAGAAGTGAGCAAATGTTCATCATAGCTTCTGAGCTGATTCAAAATGACCATCTACTAATGAATTTCTCCTCATCTCCCACTACCAATCACTGGAGCTAGTGCGTGATAACACACGCAAGAAAAAACCCTGCTTGAGAATAGTAATGGCAAAAGCAGGAACAACAAGGAAAGATGAATTGCTGGTAGGTACAGGAATCTCCACAGAAGATAATTTTTTTGGTTTTAGTTTGGCAAGACGCAACTCTGATCAACTAATTAGTTAAAAAAAAATTGGTAAAAACTAAGAATTTTTAATAATATGGCTAAAGCTAAACTTCAGGTTGTGAAGTGAGATAAGAAATAAATCAATACAATGTATTTTAATGGGTGGGGGTCCACCATGTTATCTCATGTTTCAAAACCTCACACTGAACACAAATGTCTACTATCTAAATGATAACTGCTGAAGTCACTTTTTCTGTTAAATACAGACATAGAAAGGTAAGGTTAACCAAATTAGAAGTTGTGCTTAAAAATAAAGATTTTACTTAATTTAAAATGCATGGAAATATAGAATCATAGAATCATTAAGGTTGGAAAAGACCTCTAAGATCATCAAGTACAACCGTCAATGCAACACCACCATGACTCCTAAACTAGGCCCTGGAGTGCCACGTCTACACCTTTTTTGAACGCCTCCAGGGTAGATGACTCCACCACCTCTCTGGGCAGCCTGTTCCAATGCCTAACCACTCTTTCGGTAAAGCAATTCTTCCTGATGTCCAATCTAAACCTCCCCTCTTCTTGGGAGAAGAGTCCAACACCCGCTTCACTACAACCTCCTTTCAGGTAGTTGTAGAGAGCGATAAGGTCTCCCCTCAGCCTCCTCTTCTCCAAAATAAATAACCCCAGTTCCCTTAGCGGCTCCTCAGAAGACTTGTTTTCTAGACCCTTCACCAGCTTCGTTGCCCTTCTCTGGATACGCTCCAGCACCATATCGCAATATCCTTTAAAATTTTCAGTAAAAGAATTTGCTTTTTCAAGTAGTATATCCCAGCAGAAGCTTTGTGACACAAACCCAGACTGCTGCATTGAAGTAAGAGCACAAAAAGGCGAATAAGTGCTCATTACGTTACTTCCAAGATAAATCATCTAACCTGGACTTCAAGCCACAAGAAAGAGAAATACAAAATCATATGACTTTTACCTTTTAAACAATTTCTATTCATAAATTTATATTTATAGCATGTGCATGCTGCAAATTCCTGTACATATCCCCTGTCTTCCAGATAGCAGCAGAAACCGATTTGAAACTTTTTAGCCTGGAAACAAAAATAATTGTGATTTCCTGAGCATCAGGCTTAGTATGAAATTAACATCTAGGAAAGCAGAGTGGGTTTGGGTTTTGGGGTTTTTTTTCCCCGAAGAAATCACATTCATTTGAACACCAATAATGTTGTAGTTTCTGCATTAGCATGATAACAGACCAAATTTTCAGGGTGTGAGAAGTATCTTCTCTTGCTGTAATACCTGATGCTTGTTCTTGACCATATGCTACTGATATGCCAAACCATACGCTAGTTCTCCATCCTTCCTCCCACCCAGCTCGGCAGTGCAATAAATCATGTCACCACCTCCTTGCCAGTGTCAGTGTAAAGTCAGCCCAATTAGCTTAAACTGCTGACGAATGTAGTTTTTGCTAAACCGGCCAACTTTGCACGAAAACAAATGCTCACGCCATCTCTCCCGCTGGGTCTGGTGAGGAAGAGGGGAGCATCTTCCTGCAGAGGGGGAGAAACAAGCAGCCGGGAAACGGTAGCATCTCAAGCCACCTCCATTAAACAAGCAAAATAATTGTGTGCCCGTGACCCCAGTTTATCAAAATAATGGGCACATGTTTAATAGCTTTGACAGAGCAGCACTGAGTTACACCAGCAGGGAATCTGATCCAGTGCCTCAGCTTTCATTTATAAAAAAGAGAAACTCTGATTCTCTTTCATCTCACCCAACCATGAGCTTCTTCGGTTTCTTAACCAGCGTCTGTCTGAGTTTCTGCCAAACTCAGAGCACGAACACAATTCTGAGTACGTTCGTTCCTCCCTGAAGCATCAAATGCACAAACCAGGACTTTCTTCTTGTCCCCAAAAGAGGTGCGGCTTTCTGAAATATTTTTTCCATTACTGAATTAGTTATTATGGGGGATGAAAGGGCCTCTGACAGCACTAGATACACTGAAGAATTTTCTTCCATGATCAGGGCTCTATGCCTCAAAGAAATATGACTAAGCATTTTCTCTGGGAGCCTGTGTAGGACAAGTACCAATACTACACACCATGAAATATAACACTGCTTGTCTAAGAGTTGACATTTTCTTCATTTCACCTTTTTGGGATGGAAAGGAGGACAAATAGCAGAAAGCAACTCTATTTTTAACTTATCGGGGACTGTGTTTACAGGAGAAATGTCACAATACTGAACAACGGGGCAAAAGCGGGGACTGTAACCTATGAGAAGGCTGCCTGGGCAGGCACAAGAGATGTGACCTCCTGACTTTTTACCCCGTAGGAGACTCAATCAGAAGGTAAGAATACATCACGCGGACATCTCCCTTTCCCTTCATTAGCCTGGAGGGTCAGGCCCTTTGGCAGCTGGGCATCCAAACACTGCCACTCTGATTAAAAAATCCACATTGTCAGAAAGAAAGTCAAAGAAAGCCATCTCTTGATTATTTCTGTTGACACATTTAAATTATTCAGCTAAGAATATAGTTAGTCCCCATTAAAATTCAAGCTGATGGTGTATTCCATGCTCATTAGCTTTTTGAAATATTTTTTTCCCATGGTGCGTAATTGAAAAATATGCATGGCGACTCTCCCTGTGGTTAACCTTTAATTTCCTTCTTACTAAGGTTCACCTAAATATTCAGTTTTGACAGGTACATTTTATTAGCTATCCGACGAGCTGACCTAAGCAAAGGTCCTAAGCACTACCACAAACACTCACCCTCATCTTCATGTTTATTTTATAAGTTACCAGAAATACTACTTATTCCACTCTGCAGTACTGTCTATATGTTTTTCGTTCCTGGTTTTCTGTTGTTGCTGGTTTTAGGGGAAGGATGTGGGAGACAGTAGTTTATCTGTATTTTCAGTGTCTTACCTTAGAAGCAAAAAGCTCCTAGACTTCAAGTTTTTAAAGAAGAATTTGAGAGAAAAATCAAAATCTCAGTTGTTCTAAAAAGGGATTTTTTTTGTCCCATTTTAAGCACGTTTTCTATTTTTCTTTATGGTTTTATAAGAGTATGCTAAGCAACAAGGAAATGAACCAGCTCATCATATTGGTCATTAATGTTTAGCATTTTCTTTTTGCGGTCTGTTGCATTTCCTCAGGACCTGACTAAAACTGATTTGCTGAGTTCCTTGACTCAGCCTGGGGAATATGTCTTATGGACTAAAGAGAAAAAAAGTTATTTAAAATCTATTCCTGCAGGCTGCACTGGATCGCTCAAGGGACCGGCAATATGGTATTAAACATTTTATCTAGGTTACCCATTCACATTTAGTCAGATCTGGAGTGACCAAAAGTTACTGTCTCTGATAGTTTACTAGTGGTTTATGTGATAGGAAATGACAGTCTTAAACCATTTCAGAGAGATGATTCTATATCCCCAAACCTAGCAGCACCTTTAGCAATAGCTGCCATAATCGTGGTGCTTTCCAAAAATTAATCTGCCTTAAAATGCACAACTGGATAATGAAGCCCTTTTCTGCAAATGCACGTCACCCAGAATGATGACCCATTTGGTAGAAAGACTTACTGAATCGATGTAGAAGGTGTTGGATCCCACAAAGGTGATAGCATCTTGCAGCTCATAGTTGTGCACCCCATTTTGGTAATCCTGGTAGGGTGTCACGGTGAGAGCGAAGGGCCCCACGCTGTGTTTGCTCCAGTTGGTCAGCTTCACCTCCAGCGGGATGGGGTCCCCCACTTTGCAGTCCACCACGATATCGCAGTCGCAAAGCTTGCCGTCAACGAGGATATCTGCAAATCAAGAAAACAATTCCACATTATGTCGGACTCCTGCTTTAGAAGCTGTATTAATCTTGATAGGAAACCTAAGAAGTAAAAGTAACCTAAATGAAACCAAGAGTGCATGACGGTTAACCTTAGGAAAGAAAACCCAGCACTGCAGTGTTGTGTAGGGTAGTGTTGCAGGGAAACTACTTGCAACAACCAGTTTATGAAGGTCTGGTATCTGTCCACAGCTGTTGAAAAAGCTATGAAAAAAACCCAGTTGTGATCTATACACAGGCACCCGAAGATATCTTTTTAACCATTTCCCTTGCAGGTCAAAGCCACAGACAACTTCTCATGCTTCTGCAAATCAACAGCATCAGGTGAAGGGAAATACAAACAGGAATCATCAATACAAATGGTAGCTAGATAGATCCAGAGCTGGATGCCCATGTTCACATGTTACAGCCAGAATAAATCCTCCTGTACAGAGGTGACCTTTTGGAGCAGGACAGACACTGCCAGAATTTGCAATGTAATACATATATTAAAGTCCAGATTATAAGGAAAAAAGGGATTTTAAAATTATACAGCAGTACTACGAGCTTGCTCAGTCTTTGCGCTTTAATTCATTCTGGGATTTCTATTTTTAACTTTCTACTTTTATTTCCCTTACTGGGATAGCAGAAAATATAAAGCCTCTAAATTGGTTACTGCTGGGACAATGACAGCCGGAGTAATGTGTCCACTAACCTTGCCGATTTGCTTATACAGAACCAAAATGTTTCATTACCAACACACTATGAAATTGCTAGCCCAATTCCCTGCTCTGAAAGGGTTCCCAGTTGTGCAGTATTACTGTATTTTTCAGATGAGGGTTATCTCCGATGCACTATTAATACAGGAACATTTCTATTCCACTATGGGTTCATGTTCAGAGATAAGATAAAGCCCTGGGCACATGTAAGAAAGCATCCTCTGTGTGAATACCTATCCCCACCATCTCATATGCCCATGAGGCATTTCGATCACTCCAGCTCCTCCTCAGTTGCTTGCCTTATGACATACAGCATATTATTCCTCTGCCAACAGCATTGGATTTACATTAGTAATATCCCCTCTTCAAGAAAAGACACTATTTTTATGCTTCATGAGCTTTCACAGAAAAAAACATTTTATACCAAAGCGTGGGGGTTTTTTTTACTTATTTTTGTGTTGTTCCCTTAGATGAAAAACTACAAAATGATGCATGTTCTCGTGATGCCCTTTAGTCTGGCAAACTGAACAAGCCTTAGCACAGCAACCGGAAAAAAACCAAAAAGCTAGTGCCAAAGAAGAAACAAGTTCAGAAAGGGACATTTATTCCAGAGGTCAGGTCAGCAAAGCTGAACTACCCAGATGAAAACCCCTCCTTGACCAAAGCTGCCCAAATGCAGCAGCAAGTCCCAGATACAAGAGGCTTGGCAGGGTGAGCACAAAGAAACCCTGCAGTGCTCAAGCTGCAGCTACCCAAAACCCATGCCGGTGTCCCAGCTGGAACAGTCCCCTTGCCAAAACTTTCCTTTCCAAAGGAGATGCCCAGTTTTTGACAACGAGAGCACACCTGGAGTACTGTGTTCGGTTCGGGGCTCCTCAGTACAAGAGAGACCTGGACATACTGGAGAGAGTCCAATGAAGGGCCATGAAGAGGATTAAAGGACTGGAGCATCTCACGTATGAGGAAAGGCTGAGAGAGCTGGGACTGTTCAGCCTGGAGGAGAGAAGGCTCAGGGGGATCTTATCAATGTCTATAAAAACCTGAAGGGAGGGTGCAAAGAGGAGGGACCCAGGCTCTTTTCAGTGGTGTCCAGTGCCAGGACCGGCGTCAATGGGCACAAACTGAAAGACAGGAGGTTCCTTCTGAACATCAGGAAACACTTTTTTAATGTGAGGGTGACCGAGCACTGGCACAGATTGCCCAGGGAGGTTGTGGAGTCTCCATCCTTGGAGATATTCAAAAGCCGTCTGGACTTGGTCCTGGGCAACTGGCTCTAGGTGGCCCTGCTTGAGCACGGGGTTGGACTAGATGATCTCCAGAGGTCCCTGCCAACCTCAACCATTCTGTGATGCTGTGAAAGGAAGTTAAAATCACCATCGCATTTTAGGGAAGGGCTAGAAAACCTGTTTGGTGTTAGATTTCTTTTGCAATACCACACTCTAATGTTATGGGCTCTCCTGTCCAACATGATCAAATTGCTTCTTGCAGGATTGCCCTAAGATCATGGAGGTGAAGCAGTGGTTATAATGGTATCCCATTATCTGGAATTAATGGACTTGAATTTTTCAAAATACAAAAATGTGCATGTGTGTGTGTGCACGTATAATCTTTATGCTTCCCAGCCTCCTGCCACAGAAGTGAATTCCAGTTGCTTCCTTCAGAAGAAATGCATTTATATCAATTCATAACTTTATATCAGTTTATGTTTTCAAGTTTCTCCCTGCAAGGTAAGTGCTTTCATTTAAAAAAAAAACCAGACCTTTTTTTCTGGTTCCTCCGGCCAGCGGGTCTTACAGCTGCGAGAACGGTTAGCTCCCCAGACCAGCATGAACCTTCAGAAATACTCAGTAAGTTAACTGGATGAATCTTTATTTTCAAGCTGCTCATCAACTTGCCTTTTAGCTTTAAAATTCAATGCTCTGCTGTAGGAATTGTAAATGAACCCTTTGCCCTCTGCCTCCACCTTTGTATCCAGTAATAGCTCAGAGCATTGCTTCCCAATATCTTCGTGTGAAAATAGAAAATCCAAACAAAAGGGAAGCAATTAAGTCTGGCTCAACCAGATTCGTTTTCTTTTGTATTCCTAAAAAAAAAATCAATTCGTTTAAGATTGATTTAAGACCATGTGTGTGCACACGTGCTTGTGTACATATTGAGAGATTATTTCCTTCCCTCCTAGCACACCCTTCCCTCTTACAGTACTGAAGCCAAGGATCTCAATGAGATGTCAGATGAGAAAACAGACTTAGCTGGCGTGCAAAATACTATGGAAAGGAGTGTTTAAAAACAGTCCCCTTTCATCAGAGAGAACAGCTTGGTTTGACAGGCAGTTTTACTCCCTTCCTGACACAGAAAACATCTCATGGACCATACGGATTTGCTTTAATATTTTCCTCCATGAACAGAGGAAAAGCCATGTGTACAGGGTCCCATTTCTGCAGATTCAGCTCGCTCACACAGATGGCATATAAAAGCTGAGACTGCTCACACCACTGCTGTGAGAGTGAATCATTATTGGCTTCAGTATACAGTAGCTCTGAATCAGAAGACACAGTCGCTAGCACAGAAGACAGTGGTGGCCCTATCTCCATCTTCCAAGATAAACAGTATTTCAGGAAATTAGAAGGACCAAGTTTAATGCAAACAGCATATATAAATTACATTAAAAAAGGTGGAAGCGTAAACTCTGGCTGTCAGGGCAAAAAAAGCACAAAGACCTAGCAACCTCCTTCTAATTAAAAGTTAAATCCTTTTTTAAGTACTTGAGTAAGCCAACAGAATGCTGCTTTTTTATTTTATTCCCCGCCCCCCCCCTTTCCTGCTCATTTACCTACACATGCCCACTATGTTGGCATCCTTGGGTGCCAACATTACCCTGCAATGCTTGATAGCCATGAAAAAAGGAAAGGTGCAGTCTCTGCCATGCATCTGTGAACAGGCACAGGACTGCTCTGAGGAAGTGCAGGACATTCTATTTCTAGGACGTTCTCTAAGTGATTATTGTACCAAGGGAGAAAATGTCCAACACATTTTGGAAGGCAGAGGATGAGGATGATACAAGCCACCGAGAATCATAGTATTATAGAATCATTTAGGCTGGAAAAGACCCTTAAGATCATCGAAAGAATGAGTGAGAAGGGTGATTGGAAAGCCTTGCTTTTTCACTGATGGTCTTAGCCAAGCCTTTTAGGATCTCGATGAATTCACCTTTTACTTGGAAAAACTACGTCATGGCCAGTGGATACGTGATGCTTACTGACACCACAATGGCTGGGAGACCATAATATGAAAATAATACATCAGATTTCATATAGTGTTGGTCTTTCAGGATCTCAAAACTCAAGAAAAGGGAATGAATGTTGCTAATGGGAAGACAACTACTATTCCACAAGAAAAACATCATTTACCACCACCTGCCAGGTGCACTTCTGTCTACATCACCCAAAGGAGCAGCCTGGAAATGAATACCAAACATTATTAACATTTTGTGTTATTTACTCTGCTCATGTTAACACATAGTAAGTTGTTCTTGCTACTTTGTCAAGTTTCCGTGTGAGCACTCACAACTCATCGGCCCACCTGTACGTCAAGAGTCCCGAGTCACGGCTGATTGCATTTCCGCACCCAGCTCCCTGTTTGCCACTGTGAAAGTTTAATTTTGGAAAGCTGCATACAAATACATGTTTAATCTCAGTGGAAACACACGCTCCCGCAATGTTTACTCTCCTCACTCAAGTTTGGGTTGATTTTAAAAAACAGGCTGCAGAGGAAGGCAGGGTGGTTGTGCTCATCTTTACAGTGGGGGGTGGAGAAATTTCCATTGGATATTGGCTTTTAAATTTGATGTTGAATCCCAAACTGAAGCAGACGCATTGGTCTGCCATTCGCTGCAGCTGGGAACCTGTCTCAAGACTTCGAGCAAACACCTCCTAGAGGGATGGCTTTGCACAAACAAGTAGGTCAGCAAAACTCAAGACAAGAGATGCCCAAATGAATAAACACATCTCACGTAAGAGGTAAAAGAGATCTTAGAGCCCAGAAAAGCAAGCCTTGCTCAGCTGTACTGTAATAGTTAGGGGAATTTTAGTCAATCAGCCATTTTTTATGCTGTTAGAGCTGTTCCAAAACACCAGTTTTACTCATCTCAGTCTGTGAACTGGGAGAGCTGTGGTCTGAGGAGGGGAGAGGAGCAGCAACAACGCTGACGTCTCTAGGTAATGCCCATCAGGTACTTTGATGGAAGAAAGCCAAAGACCAAGAGCCCAAGCCAGAGTTGCTGCAGTGAAAGTCTCACAGAATGATTCAGTTTTCCTGTGTTCACCAAATCTAAAGTGCTGATTAAAATGTCTGCCCAGGCCAGCTTTACTTCTAATTGCCCTAAAAGAGCAAGGAAAGGGCCAGCCATTCTGTCTGGAACAACAACTTTTTCTTCCCCTGTCTTCCTCTGCAAGAATGTTTGTTCAGGATTTTGCAAGGAACTTAACAATGTAAAGAGATTTTTTTTTTTTTTTTTAAAATCATTAATTTAGAAATAGGTTCAACAATTCTGTCCGCTTCTGATCTTACATATTATGCAGATGGAAGAAAGATCAGAATGGAGAAAAAACCCTGTACTACAGGCAAACTCTGTGTACAGAGCGAGCTGATCCCGCCTGTCTCCAGACAAGCAAGTTCCCTGTCCCTCCTCTCATGCTGCATGTCAGGTCGGCAACAGTTTTAGCAGCCTGTTATTTGGGGCTCAGTTGCAATAAGTGCGACTAAAAGCGACTACTAGTCAGGTAACGTGGCGTTCTGTTGAGACAACAGGCTCCTTTAATTTTCTTATGTATCTCCTCCAATATATGAACCTAAACACTCTTTCTGTTTCACCTCTTCCCATGTGTTCTCCCTCATGTAGACCAGTTCCCTTTTATTTTCTAAACCATTCAGGCAAATTATTTACACACAGAGATATAGCATTGGTTACATTTGTTTGTCCATTACGAGGTCCTGCAGTATTTTCAGAGCTGAATACATCCACAAAAAAGATATTTCTATGAATATAAAAACTGTGTTCCCTGTCACTCTCATGATGAAAATGCTGAACGGTTATTTAATAACACGAGAGCCTCATAGCTATTTGCATAAAACCTTCTGTATGTGGTTTGGATCTGCTCCTCACGCCAAACCTGAGCATCTTAACTTGTGTTCATTCGTTGTTATACTGACACAACACCGAGCCAAACCCATCCCCTGCATAATTTCATTGCAGACAGTAGTAACAGAGCACAGAGGTATACAGACATTCGTGTTGTAACAGGTTCAAATTACACAAATATCTCACCTTGTCAACCACTGCTAGTCCTGTCCTGGAAAGTGCCCTTATACTCAGAGCCTGCTGATCCAAAACCCCTATGGACCTGAAGAGTTCAGCTCCTCTTTGGGTCAAGGCCTTTGGACAGGGATGAATAAAAAATACAGGAAAAGATACGAACAAACTAGTGCGCCTTCCTGCAAGTACCAACAACCCAGAGACCTTCAGCTAACATAGGGGCACGGACCTGAAAACAGGAAAGTTGGCAGAGGATGGGATGACTGAACATGAATATAGGCGCGTGAAAGAGGCAATTGCTTTCGCAAGACCTGTGAGCTGCCTGATTCCTGGCAGACTTCCCATTCCCAAACATTTCACAATTGAATTAAGGACACTTTATTCGCTCCAAAAGCGATTAAAAAGAAAAACACATTTAAAATATAGTTCTAGCAACAATAAGCAATTAGTCTTTGATAATTGTCTGTGTCTTCCTATTTAATCACTCTTGTGCAGTGGCCAGTATGCTGATGACAGATCCCGACTGGTCCCATTATTGTTCTTGCCAAATTGTTTCGAGTTTGTGTCTGTTCTTAACTCTGTGATGACAACGGACTGGACTGAGGACGCTGCAGCATCCCCGTAGGACTCGCTTGTAAAAGGATTTTTCAACCTTGTTCATTTGGATTGAGTAAGCTTTCTTCCTCCAAATCAGTATAATGTTTATGTTCAATTTTAATCTCCAAATCTATCCTTGGCAGACACATGATCAGCGTTCAATTTCCGTGCTATTTGATCACGGCTGTAAATATTTAGCTGTAGTACAATCTTCTTCAACTAACTCTAAATACCAGGGTCACGCTAGCTGAAAAGGGAAGCATGAACGTGTCTAGTGCTCTGGGGTTTGACTGCCTCCAGCTTCTGCTTGGGATCTTAAAACAGCAAACCTGAATGCACATTAACCACAGATTTATTTAAGAAATGAGTTGTTCAGTTTAACCCCTCTGGTTTTGGTTGGAGTTATTTTATTTTGCACATTCCTTTTACGATAGACATCTCTCCTGCCCTGTGAAATTGCTGGCACACGGATGGCACCTGCTTGTCTCATTTCTCCTCTGGCAGCCAAGATAACCTGTCATTTGGTGATTTGCCCAATTTGCTATCAAAGTGACAATCACTTCAGAGTTTGTACTGCTTGTGTCCAGTCCTAATCTGAATGCTCAAAGGCAGACCCCTAAAACTTTAAAATTCCCAAAGCTCTGTGTTTTCCAGTAAGCCTGAGCTCCTTTTGACTTATTTTAAAATATTCCATGACATAGCTCCAGCTTGCTTAAATAGTCTCATTTCTGAATGTGGGCCAACCCCTTTTCATCTATTCATCACAAGCAGGTTTGCAGAAGACTTCTTTTGATTATCTGCTACACAGCCAGAAGGTCAGGCTGGCATACAGTGTATGCCTGTGTTTTGAAATTTCACAATCCCAGGATTTGCATGTTATTTTAGGTTCTTGAAAACTTTATTTCTGTAGCTTGTCTGTGGCAGGACTACTTTCAGAGCATTCTTACCCTGCCTTGTGGGGAAAAAAAAAAAAACCACAAAGGAAAGGGAAAAAGGAAAAAAAAAGCCCTATGTTACATTTAAACAAAACTAATCCATACTAGGATATATCATATAACACTATTTTTCGTATACTGGCAGCTTTGTGCAAAACCGCTGCAGGTCATGAATAACGTGGCTTCCCCTACAGCTTACTGAAAGAAAATCACCTTATTCCTCACTGGTTGCAAATGAGACTTAAAATTTTCTCCTTCCTTCTGCCATTCTGCAATGATGGATGTGAGACAAACCTCTCCCTCTGCAGAGGAGATTTTTAAAGTTTTCATGCAACCGTTGTGAGAGTTTCTGACTTGTGACTGAAAAGTTAATGGCAAAAAAAAGTTTGTAGCCCTTATGTGAAGGGTTGGGAGTCCACCTGATCTCAAAGCAGGTTTAGTCTAGACACTACATAGACTGGAGATCTCCAGGGAGTGTTACCTGCTCGAGAAAGCAGGGATAAGGGTGATGATTGTGGCACATTTCCTACGGAGATAGTAGTGAGCTACCACACGGTCGCAAAAGAAGTAACGCCTACTTAACAGCAGAGACACAAAACTAGGCTCCTGTACTCAATTCTGTCCATACAAAGTCAAATACGTGGATTTCACCACACAATCTACTTACTTAAACTCTCACTGCATATGGCAATATGGAAGTGGAAACTGTTTTTCTGGATTTTCTACTGTTTCAAGTGGAAACAGTATTTTCTGCATTATCTGTTCAACAGGCACACACACAGCGGTGCTCTGGTCTCTTACATCATAGAATCATAGAATCATACAATCCTTAAGGTTGGAAAAGACCTGTAAGATCATCAAGTCCAACCACCAACTAACACCACCATGACTCCTAAACTAGGCCCTGGAGTGCCACGTCTATACCTTTTTTGAACGCCTCCAGGGTTGACGACTCCACCACCTCTCTGGGCAGCCTGTTCCAATGCTTAACCACTCTTTCGGTAAAGAAATTCTTCCTGATGTCCAATCTAAACCTCCCCTGACGCAACTTGAGGCTATTCCCTCTCGTCCTATTGCTAGTTTCTTGGGAGAAGAGTCCAACACCCGCTTCACTACAACTTCCCTTCAGGTAGTTGTAGAGAGCGATAAGGTCTCCCCTCAGCCTCCTCTTCTCCAAGCTAAACAGCCCCAGTTCCCTCAGCCGCTCCTCATAAGACTTGTTTTCTAGACCCTTCACCAGCCTCGTTGCCCTAAGGGGTAAGGGATCATACCCAACGGGTAGCTCTTTTTTAAATTGTTAGTTAAACTAATCCTATGTGTACTGTAATTGTCATATTTGAGGAGTATTTGGGGCTCCTGTAAGATGAAATATGCTATGTACCACCTGAAGCACAAGGAACTCAAACGCAGATGAGAAGAGAGATGAGACAGCAGATATCTCCATGCCCAGATGTATAGAGACATAGGGGCAGGATGCTTTAAGAAAGCAAAAAAGAGTGATACTGATTATTTAACGAAAAATGCTGGGTACATGACCCATTTTCCATGCTTGTCTTAAAAAAGAACCGTGAAATATTGCATGAGACGTCCAGGTCATAAGAATTTTTACATCCTTGTAGAGCAGCCAAAGCCTGGTACAAGATAATATATAACCCCCTATTAACAGGCAGGTGGATGATTTACCACATTTCACGAACTGTGTAAATATGAGCACTAGGACACTGAGCCTCACGGGCCTCCTTTAGCCCAACCATGATTGAAACGCAATGAGCTGAGCTAAATGAGAGATATTAAACAACTCCAGGTACAAATGCTGTATCGCAGCACTTTATGTACAGGGAAGGTGTGACGTGTGGTTACCAGACTACATGTGGCTAACGTCTACAGACCAGAGTTGCCTAAAAGCAGAGCTGCACATTAAAATGGACATATCCTTAATGAAATTTCTTTGCATTTCAGTCACAGCATATCTCAGTCTAATGACTCTAAGTTGTTTTAATTACCAGTGAACTGAGATAAATTTTTACTACTTCCCCTATGTACGATTAGTTCATTCTGCCACTTTTGCATTAAGACAGGAGACAGTAATCCAGGTAGATGTGACTTGGAAACGATCAAGTCCTACTATGGTGCTGCGACTTCTTAATTCTGATTGCATCCTTCTTCTACATCATGACCTGTCTCAAAATCCAATATGAATCCACATACCATGAACTGCGCTAATAGATATATGCAGATGGAAGTTTGCAGTCATCCTCTGTGACACAAATCCATATTCTTCCTTGTCAGATAGGATGTGAACACACAAATCACAATCAAACTTCCTGAAAACCAGAAATCTTTAAGCTTAGAGTCATCAACCCAAACAACTTCAGGCCTCTCTCTTTGAGATCCTTCTGTTAATAATTTACTACTTGCTAAAACTGAACATGCTCAAAACCGAGCTCCTGAATTTTTCATGAAGTCCTTTCTTTTCCGTTCCTGTCTGTGCTGGTTTTGGCTGGGATAGAGTTAATTTTCTTCACAGTAGCTAGTATGGGGTTATGTTTCAGATTTGTGCTAAAAACAGTGTTGATAACGCAGAGATGTTTTAGTTGTTGCTAAGTAGTGCTCACACTAGTCAAGGACTTTTTCAGCTTCCCATGCTCTGCCAGGTGCACAAGATGCTGGGAGGGGACAGAGCTGGGACAGCTGACCCCAACTGACCAAAGGGATATTCCATACCATACGGTGTCATGCTCAGTATATAAAGCTGGGGAAGAAGAAGGAAGGGGGGATGTTTGGAGTGATGGCGTTTAGTCTTCCCAAGTAACCGTTATGCATGACGGAGCCCTGCTTTCCTGGAGATGGCTGAACGCTTGCCTGCCGATGGGAAGTAGTGAATGAGTTCCTTGTTTTTCTTTGCTTGCGTGCGCAGCTTTTGCTTTACCTATTAAACTGTCTTTATCTCAACCCATGAGTTTTCTCACTTTTACTCTTCCGATTCTCTCCCCCATCCCACCGGGGGGGAGTGAGCGAACGGCTGTGTGGTGCTCAGTTGCCGGCTGGCTTTAAACCACGACACTGTCTTAATTTCAGAAATAAAATCAGACTCTCCTGCCAATCTCAGCTTTCTCTTTGACTTGATCTCCTCTCAACTCACACCTCCAGTCTGTGATTAAATCCTGATGCCACTTCCTACAACACTTCTCCAGATCTGACCTTTTCGCTCTGCCTACATTGCTGAACCCTTGTCTAAGATCTAACCGGATTATGAGCCTTAACAATTAAAATCTCTTCATCTCTGATTTTGACACCTCCAAACTAGTGCCTTTCTAATCTACTGAAGACCTAGCTTCAAAGATCGCCCTGTAGGTCTATAACCTGGTTATGTCCACATGGCACCCTGCACAGACATCATTCCCAGCTTGTCTACTTTCTAGTTACAGCAGTAGAGCTCAGCCTAGGCTAAATCCCCACATACTGACCCAAGTTTTTCCGTGCAAGCTGAAACCTGTTGCTGAGGTCACGCAGTAATACTCGCAGAAACCTGCTATCCGATTACTACAGAGGTGGCAAGTTGTGCTTATTACTATGTATGGGCTACAACTTGCGTGCAATACTACTTCTCTCCTATTACTCTGTTATACCACTTCCCTATTCCTCTTCCCTGCTAACCTTTTTATTTTTCATATAACACACATACTTCTGTAGCATACATATAAAATACATACATATACACACATATATATGTATATATATGATACTAGACTATAAGCTCTTAGGGACAACAATATTCATGTTCCTAAGAGCATAGCAGAACAATTTGTATGGCACCTAGAACTATGCAGACCTATTTTCCTGGGATGTCCAGCCAGCACTGCTAGCGAATTTGAAACAATAAAAGAAATAACCTTAAAAAAATTAAAAATATCTCTATCTGTGTATCTCAAATCTGAAGGCTATCTGGTGAGGCAAGGAAGTGAGCACTGTACCAAGTGTACCAGTTTTCCAAATGGGGACACTGAGGCATTTTAGGAAGGAGTTAGCCTGTCCTGTGAAGAGCAGTCAGGAGTTTTCACTGAGCAGAAATGAATGCATAAGCTACCCAATAGAATTGAGAGGGGAAGGTGACTTCCAGAAGATAGAGAAAAACACCTTAAGTGTAAGCTTTCAAAATTCCTGTGCTGGCTCATCGAGGTACCAACTCCTTACGGGAATAAGTCTTACACTAAACTGAACGTAAGACCTGAGGATTTATAGGACGTGCAGGAAGGGAGAGAGAGGATAAAAGGAAACCCAACCATAAGGAAAAGTAAATCGAAATAAAAATAGTGCTATTTAGGGAAGAGCTTTTTGATAAAAGAGTTAAAGTAAGAGCCTAGAAACCCTTTCTTCCCCATCACTGCATTTTGAAGGAATGGAGACCTCAGATATCAGCACCGTGGAGTGCAGAGAGGATGAAAACTTTGTGCTTAAATAAAACTACAAATTAAATACCGGGGGGGAGAGAATAAAAGAAACACTGTGTTCAGCTAGGGAGAGTAAAAAATTAAATCCTCTCTGTACCCAAGGCTGCAAACCATGCCTTGAGCTTCACCTGTCAAGTGCTGCAAAGCATTCCTGCAAACCCCTCTCCCTTTAATTGTCCATTCGGGTGGCAAAACCGTTCCTCGCTCAAACCCTCCAACCGTGCTCCAGCCCGCCAAGCCGCTGGAAAAATGAGCAATGAGCAGGTGTCAAATTCTGTCCTTTTATCTTCAGCTTTTAAAAGACCGATACAATTATGGGAAAATCAGTGTAGTGCGGTGGCTGATTAGGTCTCTTTTCTAAGAATTATTTGCACAAGGCTCTGTGTGCAGACCGGCCAGAGCTATCAGCTCATCTACAGCAACAGTGTTCTGTCTGCTCTACCTTCTAGAGAGCCACAGATGCATAAGCAGAGAAGAGAAATTATTAACTCCTCACCCACCACGGCAGGCAAAGCAACACTGCATCATCTGACAAGTTCTCACCGGTGCAATCTTTCAATGGTTTATGTATTTTGAGATTACGTGTGTGTGTTTGATACACATCAGTGGAATGCCTAAGAAATTAAGAGAGGCTGTAGAGCATAGGAAGTTGACAAAGTTGACAAAATTGAAGCTAGAAGGCTTCAAAATTCAACATATGGAAAGACTGTATGGCTTCCTTAGTTGTACCTCTGAGGTCATGCATCATTTTGCGGATTTACATGAAGTGATACGGACTGCACCTTGTTTCCTCCTACAAAACACAAACAAAAAAAAATCCTCCCAAACCCCATCACTTCTGTACCTGCAGGGACCAGATTTTTAACCTCATAAAAATGCATGGATTTACATTACCTAGGGATCTGTCAAAAGGTATTTCATGGAGTTTTTATTTGGTGGTGCAGGAAAATAGAGTTGGTTTTTTAAAAAATTAAAAAAAAAAGGAGGAAAGGAGAAAAATAGCTTTTGCTGTTTTGAACTGATCCAAGAAATGAAGCTACCCATTTCATATGAAAAGGCAACTTTCCTTGCAGTCTTAATACACAGACTGAGGGTGCATGTCAGGGGGTCCTGGTTGCCACCCCGGTCCCAGAAGCAGTTCTGCCAAAGCAATAGCCCTGGGAGGGCAGTATTAAAAAACGTCTCCTGGTGCCATCTACATCGTTACTGCTGTTGGGATGAATACAGCCTCCAAACTGTGGATATGGGATATGCCCCTTAGTGCTAACTTATCGTCCTCACATCCAAACCCAGAGAGGTTTTATATGTACCCTCATTATGTAAAACAGGAGAGGAGAGAGGATCATTTTGTCCTGATCCTTTCTGAACTCCTAAAGAAGTAAAAGTTTTCAGTGCAAGGGAATTTTTTCCCTGAAATTTTCAAATCTCTAGCAAGAGTTTGGGCTATGTTTTTCCATAACTATTTTTGAAGTAAGAGAGTGAAGAAAAGTTTATGAGCTGGTTGGAAAGTATATAAAGCAAACAGTGACATATAATGGAAATTGTTCCCAAGAGCATTTGTGATTTCAGCAAGTACAGGGCATTGGGAGTTAACCACTCTATTATGTGGTTTGTCTTTTCCAGCATTAATTTGTGAAAAAGTCTATCTTTTATGCACTTGCAATCCAAACAAAAGAACAAATTAAAAGAACTAAGCACACAAACCATGCTGGGCAATAGAGCACCACAGCCAAACACTGCCAGTAATCTATATTCACATTGTATTACATGAACTGACCCAGAATTAACTATGGCTGCCCTCTCCTGGAAAACTCTCTAAAACAAACGAAGTTCTCTCTCATCCATTTCCATTAATGGCATTAGCATGCTTAGTGGCAAGACTACAGGAGAACATGACAACTGGATAAACAGCTACGAGGAAGCAGTAACAAGCGACAATAGAATTGAACTATTTTTCTATAAAGGTCCCGAACAGATATTATAGTCCCCCTTGTAAACCAGGGTGTACAACTGAGCTCACTTAGAGAATACAAACTATGTGGTTCCTGGCTTAAAGTTTCAGAATGGATGTCAAATGTCAGGATGGGAGTAAGAAGAAAACCACTTGCAGTCGCTTCCTAGAAGATCTTCACATTCAGAGACCTGGCCACAAGCTTTAGGAAACTTCAGTTGGGAATCTTGGTTTCCTTGAGGTTCACTGGTCGAGAACTTGCAGCATGAGCCCATGAGGGGACTTGGTGCTGGCACCAGGCTCAGCAGACCATAATGCAAGAGCCTGCTGGTATGTGTTTGTGCTCATCCTGAGCGCTCTTACTTCACTCTTCAAATAAAGATAGTATTCCCAGATGATCTGAGAACAAATGAGGATGGGGCAAGGAGGAGACAGCCACTTGCACTACATGTGTGGGGAGATGCAGAGGGCATCCAGCCTGATCTGGCAGAGCTGATTCAAAGAAGAGATGCTTTCAAGGAAGGGAAAAGGTGCAGCCAATCTTCACAGATGTTAGTATGAATCAACAAAATGTCCTGACCCATAGTGTCAGATGTTATTGCTGGAATACAATATTAGTGCGGGTGGCTTCAGCCTCCTGTCCGTAGCTATATAATCACCTATTAGTATACGATTCATGGGCCTTTTCTCTGAAGAGATTTCTTGCTTGTGCCACTCAATAAGAATCTCTTAAAATCCTTTCTTGAGAAATGACAGACATCATAAGATGGTAATTTGGGAAGATCACTGGCCAAATCCCAGTTATTACTTCTTCCATAAAGGTATCACTGAGGTTCCCGAGCCATATCTAGTGATAAAAGCACATAGTTACAGGCTAATGTGGTAGAAGCAGGATGAGATTTCATGAGATTTAGATACCAAATTGGTCAGTAGAGTATCCCTGATCAAAAGAAATGAAACAAAAATCAGAGGTGAAAAATTACTCACCTTCATGAGAGGTTTGACTTTGAAAGGGTTCTAAAAATAGCATCAATCTTAAACATCTATCAGAGTAGGATAATCTGTTAAAGTGAAGCATCTCATTCAAAACTAGAAAAAAGCATTTAAAATCTATAAAGTTAAGTTCGAGCATTTTAGAAACTCAGGAATAAATACCTACAGATGTAGAACTTCGCTATCTTTTCTTCCCCGTTTTCCTCTCTCTCCACATTTTTCCTGACCATTTCTTAATGTCCCTTGCATTTGCCTCTGACAGCAACCACAGTGTACTAGGCACTGTATGAAGACAGGCAAAATCTCTGTCCTTAAATAATCACTTTGTCACGTAATGACCAGTGAAATTTCCATGTATGCAAAGAGCCCTTTCAGATGCCACATTCAGTTTGCCTCAGTGAAAAGCAGCTGTAATAGAAAGCAGATGCTCCACAAGGAGTTTGCCAGCTGTTGAAGTGATGTGCAGATGTTGAGCACGCTGAACTCCAAACATTCGACCTTTCAGTATAAGGGGAACTCACTCCCTGCCTTAAAACACTGAGCCAAGATTTTTGTTACCATAAAATGCAAGAAAGTTAACATTACTCTCAGGTTTCTTACACAAGTACAGAAGCAACACACCCAGAAAACAAAACACTGAAAAATTATAGAAAAATAGTGGAGAATTGTCTTTGACAGGAAAAATCAATTCCAGTTGTCTTTAATGACCTGAATCATACAAAACCCATCTGCAGCATCCATCCTCTTGTTTTCCCATTTTTATTTGTAGCTAGGCTCCATTTTTGCGTTCTGGAGCGTGGCAGCCTCAAGTAAAAAATGCTTTGTTAGAGCAAAGGTCCATTTCCTCTGACACTTCTTTGAGATCTCATTTAAATTAATATCACTATCTTCTCTCTAAAAAGTAGGGTAAAAAACTAATAAAATTGTTAATTACTTGAAAATCAGGCAAGCTTGACCTACTCTTACTTAATTTAAGTATTTGTCTAAGAAAAGAAGCCAGTATCTGCCACAGTGTGCCAACATTTGTTATTAACAACGATTGGAAGATCAACTTCTTGAAGGGGGAAACTAGCTGGAACTGAATATTCTCTCACATCAAAGAACAACTACCAGTAAAGACCAACAGGAGATCTATTGGCACTTACAAGTTTTATTTATTTTTTAACATCTCAAAGTCATTCAGCAGAATGGACTGCTGTCTTTACCATCCCAAAGCACCTCATTAAACGAGTGAGTTAATCAAGTATATTCTGCTAATGAGAAAACATGATTAAAAAAGTTCAGAGAAGCGAGAATGAGGAAAAAATGTAACAGAGCAGTCAACCTCTTTCCGACCTAGGAACACGCCTGTGCTTCATAACATGCAAGCTGTAGTTTGGTTAACAAAATATAACCTGTAGCTATGTCTTCTGTGAGTAAACAGTAATTAACCTGGTCAAAAATTAATGCGGTTACTTTCTGATAGGGATCCATGGGGATATTTCTAATAAATTTTTTTCCTGCCTACATTTTGATGGTCTAGAAAGGAAGGGTCTTCCAGCTTTGTGACACATAAGATAACTGCAATCAATATACATGAGCTGTACACTCTTTCTGTATGGCTTTGGCATTTGGGCCTCCTGCATTTATTTTAAATTCGGTATTAGGACCTTGCTGAACTCATGATATGTATAATTATTCATATATACATCCGCTAGGTTTGTAGAGAAATACATGTAATCACTCACTCCAGGTATCAGGTTCATAGTTAAGATAGCTAATTGATTAACTATTATTTGCTGGTAGCTGTCTACATATACAGCTACATCATACACTTTTTACCATGTCAGCTTCTTTTGCCCGTTGACCCACCCATTTGAGAGTGTCGCGGTTTAACCATTTGAAAGACATCACGGCAAAATCACTTTGGAAAATCCATCTGAGATCAGTACAAGCTTCATTTTCTTGCAGCCCGCTGAAATATTTACACCAATCTTTGTTCTGTGATCTGATTTGCCTATTAGTAACATTGAGCAACAATTTACCTTACCTAGACTTATCATCCTATCAAAACAGTCCTAAATAGTTGAATCCTGTATGAGAATATGCATTGTGTGGGACTGGGGACTGTAATCTTCTCTTGGACCATCTGCAAGCATGGCTCGCTATTGCTTGGCCGTAGTGTGAACTGCCATCAAAGCCAGCAAACACCATTGCCCTGACTGCCCACTTGCCGAGCCCTGGGTAGAATAAAAATATGACACTGACTTTATTGAGAGCTCTAGAAAACCACCTGCCATCTTTGGTGGCAGCTGAGCAATTTTTGCTGGGCAGTCACATGAATGGCCTTTCTGTTGAGATTTCCAAGGGAGAACAACACAGCTGTTAATTAATAAAATAGCTCAAGTTTGTATGCAGGTTGTTTTTACTAATGAGCAGGGCTGGTATTATGATTGTTGCTTTTCAAGTTACCGTACCGCCTTGCAGAAAGAGACCTGTAGCAAAGAAGATAACGGTGACTATACGAAATGAGTCCTAATGCTTCTGAAATGATTATTATTCAAAAAGATCGCTCAAGTTAGGGGGAGACAAAAATTCCTAAAAATTTGTTTACTTGTCTGGTTGGTTTCTCTTATATTTCTCTCCTTTATCTTCACTACATGATTTTCACAGGTCTGTTAAATTGGCAGCACCCAAATGGATGCCTCAGAAATGGTTCCCTACTTAAAGCTGATAACATATACCTAGCGTACCAAAAATCAGTGAGCACTACACATTAGATAGTTAATGGGCTCAAAGAAAAAGACTCAAAAGAGCTTAACCAAGGTGGCAAAATAGCCTGGCTTTATTTCCTGGACCATCATTCTGGTCGTATTACACTTTCTTTGGATCCTGTCCCTGAATGCCTATTTTCCACTGCAAAAAAATGTCACAATTGCTACTTCTGATGGTCCTTAGAGCTGTGCCCCCATCTCCATCCATGACCACAGCCTTGTTCTTCCTCACATGCTGCCCTGCCACCAAGGCTGGTCTCAAACGCTCTTTCCTCTCCAGCCTTCTCCAAAAATGCCAGTTATACATTTCATGGCCTCTCCAAATAAGACCACTAGGTAGCAATGCGACCTTACTTCCCACAGCACTTCCAGCACAACACTTTTGGGGACACTACTAGAAGACAATGGCTTTGGAGGTGACCAGAAGAAATGACCACTACTTCTTTTTCTGGCCATTCCATACAATGTCATAATAGAGTTTTCCCAGACCTTTTCTCCCCAAGCTTGCAGATCAAGCATTTTGCTCACTTGTTGCACCTGCCTCAACTTCACTGGGGCAGCAGAGATCTCTGCCGTATGCACATGTACTGCTGGCACTCGCGGGTGTTCAGATCCCACCACATCCAGGTGCTACCGCATTACACTTTCATCTTCGTAATACAAGTTCCCAGTGAGAATCAAACGCAGCACTTCAGAAAGGCACGTGTCTCAAATTACCTATCAAAATTCACTTTTATCCTATTATTGATGCCATCGTAGCTATTCAAGGAAGAGATCTTTTATTCTGAATTCCGCATTTTTTGGTCTCAAAAATTATATTAGCAATGAAAACAACTAGTCTTACTAGTTCTTTGGCTAGCAAGGCAGAGAACAGTCATAGCACTTCTCTCCCCAGCAGGTAGAGATGGAGAAAAATCAGACCTCTGGTGGCTTCTTGGCTCTATTGGAAAAAAGCTACAGATGTCTCTTGCAGTACAGCTTTCTCAGGTAATCCTATATTCAAATACAGCACCCTTTCTCCTCCATAAATTTTTTCCCATCCCACCAAAGGAGCTGGACAAAGCAAAGGAGGAGAAATAGCCAAAATTTAGATTGAAAAGAGAGGTAATCTCCAACTATAAGCCTATGATTGCTCCATGTATAGTAATTCTTCTAATTTATCCAGTCTAGTTGCAACTTCAAAATAATGAGACTTTCACCATATCCTCTAGGAAATACCTTCACAGTTCAACAGATCTTACTGTCAAGGCTCCTTAAGTCTCAGTCTAAATGTTCCCATCTTCATTTTATCCCATTACTCTCAGTTATAGCCTACATTCTAGCCTCGAAATAATTCCACTCCTACGTGGGGTTGGTATCCTTCTAATATGTCCAGCCTCCACTGCCCTCTGGCATAGGAAGACACTAGAAAAATACACTAGAACAAATTAAAATTGTCAGAAAAACCAATGAATGTCAGAGAATTTAAAAATAAATACAATTAGAGCAGTTAAAAATGGAGAAGGCCTATTAGATTACTGAATGCATCCCTGAATACAGGATGTCTTAAATTAATCTGATATTAAATGTGATCTAAGCCAAAAGGTCAGGAAGAATCTTGTGTATCTTCTTTAATTTAGAATCTCTTGGCCTTTATACAATATGTCTCAAAATGCTAATGCAGCAGCACCTGAAGGAGTGTTAATTTTTATTTCTCAAAAATCGAGCTAATTTCTTTTTTTTAAGAAAATGATGCGCTTCACCTTACAGCAAACCTATCCCCAGTGTGAAGATCTTGGACAGGACTTAACTAAAGTTACCTGTCAAGCCTGTGCCTTCTTCAAACTGAGTGCAAAGGGAAGTATTGCTGTGCCTGTCTGCAGTCAGGTAGAACTGCTGCATCCAACCTCATTTGAGCTGCAGTTTCAGCAAACACACATGGGAATGCAGTACTGGAAGAATATTTGATTGTGTTTGTTTACCAACAGTGTTGATGCCAAGCAGCTTTGCCTGGCAAAAAAAAAAAGATGAAATTTGATTTTTAATAGTACCACAACTTTGATAGGAACTGTGTTACAAGAAATACCGTTTCAGGGTATCAGAAGACAGATGGTCTAAATGAAACAGCAATACATCAAAATCTCAAATCTGTAAGTCTTGTGAAAGTTATTTTAAAGGGAACATAAACTTAAATACATATTCCAAAAGTCAGACCATGTAGCATGACTGTGATCACCAGCAGCCCCACTGCAGTTAGGTTTTCTTTTAGTTTTCTTTGTGGTTATACCTGAGTTAGCTCAAGATACAAGTCATCTCATTTTTTCAACAGAGGACCCTCAAGGAAGAACAGTAAAGTTGTTCCTAAACTTTTTAAACCAACAAACCACAGTTAATCTCCAACATATCTAACAGACTTCAGTCTGTTACAGTCTGTATTTACTTTTAAACATTTATCTTGAGGACTGAAGAGTTGCTTTGAAAATATCAGACATCTCAGCCGAGAAAACTCTGTTTCTTTGAATGATCTTGATTCACAGATCTAGATTCAAGAAAGCATTTTCTTGTAACAAAACTCTCCATTGTTGGGTCAATTAAAAATAGATTCAAGAGCAAATAAGGTTCCTTAGCAACTTAAACAAAGCAGGAAAACCCACAGTCATTGCTAACCACTAGGGGAAAACCAAAGTGCCTCGTCTCTTTGCTAAATTACCTTGCTTTATTTTATTACCAGCCTCTTCAGGCCTGTTATATGAGCAACATTTGCTGACATATGTAAATGATTTCAGTAAGGATGCTCTCATTCTGCTCACAAGGCACAGAGGAAGCAAGGCTGAGTTCAGGTCTTCCCCTTTGCCTTCCTGGAAAACCTGAGGCACGATGGGCTTCTAGTGCAGAGTTGGACCTTATGTTCTCCCTTTTGTGTAAGCAGCACATAGAAAGACATTTCAGTTTCATTTCTAAACACTCAAAATGTGTAATGTAATGACTTCACCTGTCCTGAAAGATTACAGGACATCCCACATCTAAAGTATCGACAGTCTAGAGAAAATATCATTATGTTTTGCTTTGTTTTTCTTCAGCACCTGGTTTAAGATGGTCATTGCTTTGCTGTTTTGGTTTTAAGACACCATGAACAGCAAGCACGTGAATAACAATACTCTGTTTTTTAAAGAAAAACTAGTGTCTACAGCAACAATTATGACAGCTTTTACTTGGAGACTGCAATGAAAGAGATCTGATAGATTCTGAATAAAGAAAAATCCTTTTATTCCTGATGATAAAAGCCTACAGTGTCCAGAATAGCATTAAAAAAAAAAAAAAATTTCTTTTTTTCAAGGTATGCCTGACAGACTGTAGCTGGAAGCATGTGCCCTGAACACGAGTTCAGATGCTTACCAATCTTTGGAGAGTCAAAGGGATCAATTCAGATTTCCTGAATTTTAATGCAGGGCCAATTATTTTTGCAACCAACCCTTAAAACAGGTCTGACAGACATAATGTGGATAGCAATTCCAACTCTTTTGACTCTGATTTTGCAAACAGCATCCTGAGTCATGGGCTGTGCTTAGGAAGCTGCATTCACTGTTGCCACACACTGCAGGAAAACTTCCTAATTTTTTTTTTTGTCACTACGAGTGAAGTGATTGTCATCCTCATGTCAAGGTGAGAACTTAAAAGTCTCAAATGAGACCTTGCATGATCTTACAGACTCTGGGGAGAATCTAATTGACTAAAACAGTTGGGAATGGCAAAGAGACCACGAAACACTGGGAAGAATCCAGCCACAAGTCTGTTTTATGACAACATATTTTAGAATCTTGCAAATATTTTTCTTCTCTTCTGCTGGACAGCCAGGTTGAACCAGGTTTTGTATTTTTTTAAGTAGTTATGTGAATCCTATCTGGAGAAAGGAAAAAAAAAGTCCTGCTAAGACACAGAAGCTCTGCCATCCTATATATCACAGTGATTTCTGTCTGTGAGAAGTAGCATGTTTCTTGAATTTGTTCCTAATCTTTCTTAAGAGAGAAAGATGACTGTATCATATTGCCAACAGACCAAAGCAGAACTGTGCTGCTGCTGCTATGTGTCCCTTCTTTGTGCAGCATGCAACAGCTTTCTTCCATTATTATATTGTATACGTAGCATTGGCAGGCTGAAATTTTGGTGAACAGAATGAATCCACTAAGCCCTGGAAATGACAGCACTGTTTTCCATCACCCGCTGGATAAAGAAAAGGTTACTTTGCTTCGGTGTCCTTCAGTAGCATTTTGTATCCTTAACCGTTAGACCACAACGACTGATAGGAGAGAAGCAGACGGTTCATGCCTTTCTCCTATCTTTTTGCCTGTTTTCCAGGGGATGGTTACCTTTTGATCTTCCTCCTTAGCAAAGTAACTCGCTGTGTTCTGCCTGTCTGTGGCTCAGGCTTCGGAGTCATTTTTAGATGTTACGTGAAGGCACTTACACTAAGTAGCTCATCACATGAAGGGTTTAATAATCGCTATGAACAGGGTATCTATCACTCCAGACTCAGAAGGCCAGCCTTTGTTTTTTTTATCATCATAGCAGAAAAGTATAATCTGGTATAATTATTATTATTATTAAACACAGCTATTAACATAAAACTAAATTACCTTCTTTTCCTGACTAACCTATGGCTTCCTTTTCTCCAATATTTTACCTGCCAATACATAAACACCACCAGACACTTCGCAGTCCTGTTTTAAGTGATACTTTCAATTTTTAACCCTTTCTTTTAAGGATTAAATTCATTTTTAGCCCTGCAGAGTTGAACGCTCAATAAGAGTCACAAGCCAAGCTGCACGGGGTCTGCCCATCACACAATGGGGAGAGCTCAAGGAAACATTGTGCTTTTTTCCCCCAAAATGCCTGAGCACAGTGTTGCTGCGGGTTTCACACGGAAGGCATGAATCCAAGAAGCTGATCAGCTGCAATTGTTTTCAAGAATCTACAATTAAAACCACAATTTTCAAGGGAACATGGAGTTGAGGGGTGGTAGTTCATCTTCGGTCTACCTCTACTTCGAACCGGATAAAACAAGCTTCACTCTCCCTCCTACTCTGCTTTGTAACGATGCTTGCACAGTGCAGAGAACTATTTAATAGAATCATAGAATCACAGAATCATTTAGGTTGGAAAAGACCTTTAAGATCATCGAGTCCAACCGTAAACCTAGCACTGCCAAGTCCACCACTAAACCACGTCCCTAAGCGCCACATCTACACGTCTTTTAAATACCTCCAAGGATGGTGACTCAACGACTTCCCTGGGCAGCCTGTTCCAGTGCTTGACAACGCTTTCGGTGAAGAAATTTTTCCCAATATCTAATCTAAACCTCCCCTGGCACAACTTGAGGCCATTTCCTCTCATCCTATCGCTTGTTACTTGGGAAAAGAGATTGACACCCACCTTGCTATAACCTCCTTTCAGGCAGTTGTAATCCTGCCCCAGCAGCCAGTGTGCCAAAATGGCATTGGGAAATGCACAGCAGTGGTCAAAGGGAGGACGAGATCACAGCCCCCCCCCCAGATGCCCTGTGGGTTTATCTCTGGATAAGCATCCCGTTCCTATCCATTAAACAAAGAGGTGGAAGGGAGGTGCTCTTACACAAATAGCAGGGCAAAGAGAATGCTAGATAAAGGGCAATTTTCCCATTTCTCCCATCGCTT
Organism: Fregata magnificens; assembly: GCA_013389945.1. NCBI lineage: Eukaryota > Metazoa > Chordata > Aves > Suliformes > Fregatidae > Fregata > Fregata magnificens. The sequence continues at coordinate 30,165 of WAAD01006913.1, forward strand.
CTGGCATTTGCCACGAACATTAATCCTGCCGGTGGAACATCCTCACTGTTGGTGCTCTCAAGTGCTGACCACCCTGTTGTTCATTTTGACAAATGAAAGCAAGCAGTACACTGAATGTATCCAGCAATTCTATACTGCTCACAAATTCCTCCAAATTAACATCTCATCTACAGTGCAATGATCTATAATTTTACAGCCCTCCAGCATCAAAATAAGGCACTATTTAGAACATTTTGTAATGTTATTTTGCATCAAAATAACCGTACATTTGAAAAACATGTTTTCAATCCCCAGGTAAGTTTTATCCATCTGCCCCCAAAACCCGCCTAAGTCTTCAATTTTTTTTAGCTGATCCTCACCTATACAGAAGTATTTTAGCTCTAGTTTGCTATTTGCAAAATGAGACCGTGATGAGATCCAACCGAGTAGATTTCCACACTGGGGCATACTTAAAGAAGAGGGGAAAAAAAAATCCCATTATTTTACTTACCCAAATAAGCTTTTTTGCTCTTTCTCTTTAAATACCACTATTCCCAACCCCCTGGTGTGCTTCAAGAGCTGCAGGGAGAAACTCAGGTTGCACAAGCACGGGCTGTACAACTCAATTACCGAGATCTGAAGGAAACTTGTGTCCTCGGACAGCATCTCTGAGGTTTCGCCATGAACGCTGCCCGATCTAATTAGGAAACGCTCAGCATCTTTGTGGCAATTACTAAAGAAAATAATTATGACATGACCACTGTCTTCCTTCAGATGGAAAAGCAGCAGAAAATGACAGGAAACAGAAGTCGGACGGGAGTTAATAAAACAGCCTTTGGCAAGAGAGGAGAGAAACGCCAATTCCAGGAAAAGGTACGATTTTCTCAACTGGAAAACGAGGAAAAAGTAGCACATTGCAAGCTAAAGACCAACAGGAAAAGAGTCCGTTTAGTCATAAATGAGCCATAGACTCACCATAATAAAGCACAGCTTATGCTTGCAGACAGCTGCCTATTATAGTTTATTATAGGAAAAGAGCCTTTAATGGGTGCCACGGTACGGTTCGTGGCTGCCCTACTGTCACACGTTTGCCCTCAAGAGATACCAAGTGACAATGCATTAACAATCCTACACCTATTAATGTTATGAATTAATTTTCTTTCAACACAGAAACCAATTTAAATCACTAAAAATGCTTTGAAGTCCCCATCGGAGTTAGCCTGGTGGTTGCAGCAGGGAACTGGAAAGCAAAAGTCTCTTAATTGCAGCCCCAACCTTCATCACTGATTTGCTGCAAGAATTTAATCATGAGACTTAACCGCCCTGCCTCAGTTTACTGATGTGTATAATATTAACAAGCGGCTCTGGAGTAATCAAAATATGGCAGACACTTTACAAAACAATGAAGGCGATCAGTACGGCACTTACGCAACACAGAGGTGCGAGTCTTAATTAATGTTTATAAAGTGCCTGAAGAACTTGAGAGAGCTGGTGCCAAGGGAATACAAAGTATCATTACATTTATTTTGCAAAGAGGTATGAATATGTGATTATAATTTTATTACCCACGCAGATTTATATGGAGGGTTTGAGCACAAAAGAAATTAAACTTTTTGACACTTTCTCTGCAGCGCAGGTTCATTATCGGAGCGGTGTATCAAATGTAAGGGATTTAATAACTCGCTCTTAAGATCAACTATGAAATCATACCCAAATCTTCACTATCTTCAAGCAGTGTATAAGCAAAAAACCGTGTGTGACAAAAGTGTTTTGAAAGTTAGGATAGTTACGTGGCTGTTATAGCATCGCACAATCTGAGTACTTTCAGAGCATTCATTTACTGTAGCAGCTGTAATTTCCCCTGTATTTTGATTATCTTGACATTTTCTAATCATGAGAGTTATAAATTTTAAAATGATATGGCAGGCTTGATAGGCTGCAGATTCACCCCCCAAGTGAAGCTCCTTTTTTTATGAAATGTTAAATTGCCTTTCTCCAAAAGGAGACGTATATTTTGGTTAATTTTTGCTTTTTGAATCCTGCCACAGATTTCTTCTGATAATACAGTGGTCTGAGTGACAGCAGAGATTTTTCTTTTCAATATTCCTGGATAAATATTGACCAAAGATGCCAGTTCTGTCTTTCCCCATTGAGATGAATTAGTTCGGGCACAATTACAGCAGGTTTTTTTTAGTATAGCATCTGGTATGACTCAAAAGTTTCTAAGGTGAGCTTAGAATTTGCACAGATTTTTTTCCTAAGCAGCTCTAGCATTTTCAGGCATTATAGTTAGGGTCTGAAATTTGGCTGGGGAGGTATAGTTGCCTGCATGTTAAGCAGGATACTTTTCCTGCTCAACCCAAATTCCTGTAAATTATAAGTTTTGTAAAGTAATGTATTCTGTATTTGTAGTCAAGACTTTTTATCCAGATAGCTTCTGTCTTGCCTTTACTAAGTAGTCCCATTTCAAGCACCACAAGATATGGAAGGTTTCCCTCCTAAGTTCCATGTGCAGCTTCCTACCGCTGCGAGTGCCGTAGGTCCTCAGGACTCCCCCAGCTACACCCAAAGCCACATGAGAAACTTCAAATTGAGTTAAACACTCAGGAATGGTATGGTTAAGGAAAACCACAGAGATCTTCTCCTGTCACTTAATTTGTGGGGGATAAGAGCCAAGAGAGGCTTTCAATAACTTCGTTAGCGAGGTTTCTTGTCTCAGACCTTTGGTCAGACCAGTACATGCACATCCAAACCATTCTCTCCTAGCAGATACACTTCTTACTAATAACCAAAAGTCAGAAGGAGCAGTGTCGTTCCTAACTCATGGTCTAGCAGCATTACATTCAATGCTGGTACTTCCATAAACAACATAAGGGATACATTTTTCAACCCAGCTTTCCCTAATTCTGAAACTTCAACATACAAGTTTTGATGGCCTTTTGACTATTGTGTCCTTTCTTAAACTGCAAAAATAATATTTGCCAGAATAACTCAAGCAATGAGCTCATGAGATCTGTCCAACCCAAGACAAGAAGAACAACTGACACTAACACAAGTTTTACAAAGGACGTGTACAAACACTTTCCAGCTATTATATCTCATCTCTAATAGCTGTGAACCAACGTAAGAGGCAGCTCTACTTCTTTGCTTTCAGACAGATTTATGGCACAACTGCAAGCAATTAATTAGCATGACCAGACTACATATCTCCTAACCTTCATTCTCTTTCAGAAACTATTTGACTAATAATAATGGTCTATCACATGGTTTCAGTTATGAATTTTAACTTTTATTTTAACTTTTGAAGAGAGAACGCTATTTGGAGAGCACCAAACCTCACTTCTTTACAGGTACCATTTGAAATAATTTCTTTATTTTTTTCATAATTACTTCATTGCTTAATACACAGACATAAAGGATAAAAAAAGAAAACATTACTGCATGTCCTGGCAAAGAAACATCCTGATGTGGCATTGCAGTCCTCTGTCCTGGATACACAATTCATGCATCGGACAATTGTGCATAAGACTTCTCTGTTTTGACAGATACAATCTAAAGATGAAAACACATTCCAAGGCAGAGGGATTTGTAGCTTTTCAAATTATAAATGAGTTTCAGCTTTGACTCCCTTAACGTCACAGGGAGGAATGTGACCACTATTAGCCCTAGTAACACAACATTAATTTGGATTTGAAGCTCATTTTAACTCTCAGAAGGGTGTATTTGTGTATGCTGAAGTCTTATTCTCTCTGCCAAAATGGCAAATAAAGAAGGCGCAGACATCAGGCGGACAACCAGGACTGAGGTCTTCAGCCATTATTCAGAAGACAACACTTTGCAAATCTGCACTGAATACCGACTGATAGCTTAAGCTAAGATTAACGCATGATTTCAATGCCAAGAGTCACACAGGTCCTTTCAGCAAACACATCTGAAATATTCTTCCTTAGTAACCTTTTTCAAGAGATCTCAGGTTTAGTCAGGCTGACCTACAGAAAGTCAATGTATTGAGAAGCGTATTACTTCCACCCATCCGTGTATCTCCCCCAGAATCTTCTCAAAAAAGAGGTTGCATTGCAAAGTCTTCCTTGTTTGCAGATCTCATTCTACCTGCATACATTTACAGTGACCAAGCTTCTTGTTTAGACACACACAGAGTTTCTCTCAAAATACAGCTATCTCAGAAAGCAAACAGCAAGGCAGAAAAGAAAAACAGATTGTCAATGCTCTCTCTGCAGCAGAGCTGCTCTGAATGAATTCCCTAAAATACTTAACCCACAGATAAAAGCTCTGATGGCAACATCATTCATTACCCAAGACCTTCAGAGAGACCAGCGTGTGATGACCAAATGGTTATAAACACAAGGAGCTCAAAGTTAGATTGCCTTTGAAGTAATCAGATCACATCACTGTGTACTGTAATACAAATACAATGCCTTGGAGAAATAAAAGAAGAAAAGGACTATTTTTCATTATTTTTTCGTAAATGCTATAGTGTCCTAGTAACAGAACCATATCCCTTAAACTAACTGGAAAGCTTATGGTGCTGAAGCCTCTCAAAGCCACGGCAACTCCACATGTTTTATAGCATAGCAGAAATAACCTCCTCATTTTAAATCCTGTAAGAAGGGGAAGGTGGTTTAGAAATACATCCATTTATGTACTCATTTCTATTCTTGGCAATTTAAAAAGCTCTACGCAGAGAAAGGAGGATGGTGGGTAACAAGAAATATCCTCTGATACATATGAACAACCAGCAACATAAAGCATAAAAATGTGCATTGGGCACCAACTCTAGTTTACTGGGATTCTTAGGTCTTAATATTACAGCCATAATGCTTCATGCTGACTTTAGGTATATGTGGACACGTCCTCTCCTAAATTTTAAAAGAAGCCTTCAAGATATTTTGCTGTGTAATAACAGCAAGGATACATTCCTTTCATAGCTTGGTTCTCCAGTCAGACTGAAAAAGCTTTACGAAGGAAGGAAGGATCATTAGCCCTACTTAATAGTGAGAAACGGGCGTTTCACAGTGTTTCACAGAAAGGTGAAACAATTTGCTCACAATTACGCTATAGGTCAGATATATAGGTGGGAATAGGACCCCCAACCTCCTCAGCCCTGTCCTCTATGATGCAGTCTCTAGCAACAAATTCGTTTCCGGCACACGTAAGAAATAATTGTTTCCAAACTTCACGAAAGCAAAAGAACAACTTTACTTGCAGCTGGGCAAAACAATTTTATTCCGGTTTTTGCAGCAGAATGTCACCTTTTGAGGTTTGTTTTCATTTCGTTCACAGTTTATTCCCTTTCAGCAGAGCAACCAACAGACCCATCTCTCTTTTGAAGTTGCTTTCTTTTTGCCACACTAGCATTAGCTACATAGACTATTCTTCTCTTCCTTTCAGCAGGGAAGGGTGAATTGTAGTAGAACTGTTTGGCATAGGTTTACGATATTATTTGCTATGTCTCTGTAAATAGCTGCAGATCCGTAGTGTATCTATTTTTATGGCTAACTTTCACAGCAAGACAATAATAAATAATAATGGATTTTCTAGGAATCTACAAAATGGAGACAAGGAAATATAGCCCTGCGCAAAGTAGACTTCATGAAATGGGGCTGACAAGAAGAAAAAGAGAGAGAGATGAAATGTTGATGTCAAGGTGAAGGAACAGAGAGGGTGCAAGAGTGGAGACCCTACAATTGTCTTGCAAATGAAGGCCAAAGAGGCAGGTACAGAGCCTAGAGGGAAAAAGAAAGTGCTAAGTCTCTGTCAGTGACAGAGTAGCGGAAGAACGAAAAATATGCAAGAAAAAAGGAGACGTTGCCGGTCTTTGCATCAGCATTGGCTAGATCTTACAATTGGAGAAACAAGAGGTAGGAGAGAGGCTGTAGGGATGAGTCACCATTTACACATAAGCAATTTGCAAGAAGAGGGGACAGACCAGGCATGCCGTTCAGTGAATAGCTGTAGTTTTGCTGCAAACTGGCAGAATGCTAATGACACCTGCCAAAGCTGCAGTACACAATTTCACATCACTTCATGGCTAGTGATCCTGAGTCCCAGAAGCAGAACACAGGCATGGATCTCCTCCTTTGGCACAGCAGAAAAGAACTGACCCTATTTATCTGTAAGGCAGCTCTGAAGCGCTTGGCAACCACCGTTTTTTTATTACAGCTGCTCTGGCCAAGTCTTTGGCCATCTAATCTACCACCCAACATGCTTCTGACTGACTGCAGGTAAGTTGGACGAATTTCTGGGTCTAAAGAGACTTTGTTTCCAGGGCTGCCTTCAGTCCAAAACACGCCTTTCTTCAGTTAACTAAGTTTACCCTGTGACACTGACTTTCCCTTTGTTACCATTTCTGATTTAACCAAACAGCTTCTTTTCCTACATTCTTTGAATGGTCTCTAAACCATTCCTGTAGGTGCTAAACCTACCTGTCCTAAACTATGTTTAATCGCATATAATGTATGAATTACTGGAATTGAGCATCTAGCAAATGACCTATACCGAATATCATTTACTACTGAAATACACAAATTTGTTATTCATTTTATGCCGCTCTTTTCAGAAGAGATGTTCAAGATGTCTTCAAAGTATTGCTTTAAGAGTAACACCAGCTATTCACTGACTATGAGCCTGTGAAATCATTTCCTTTGTCCAGCTTGAGCTGAAATCCAGACATTTACCATCAAGCATCTGCCTGGTCATTCTCTTCTGGCTTTCCTTCCTCCACCCTGTAAGGATATCACATCACTTCATCTCTACCAACTGTACCAAAATCCTGTGGCCTATTCTGTCTTTGGAAGATTTCCAATTCTTTCAGAAAGCAGATTGCAGTGTACCACTAATTGCAGTTAAAAAAAGTAGATGGCTCAAGTAGCTGTGATTTATTCATTTGACATTCTTAAACATACACTTGGAATACCTATGGAGTTTCAACAAAGCTTCAGTGAAGTCTAAACCTGCACTTAGTTTTTTATCCCTGTAATTTGCAGGTCAGCCTTGTGGTTTCTTTTATTGCCAATAATTAAGGAATTCAAGGTAGATTATTTCACTCACAAAAATTTACATTGCTCTAAGCAAATACGCTCTGGGAAAGCTGTGCTGCAAACCATTCCCACTTGTGTCTTTAAGTAAACTCCAAGCACATCCCCAGAAGTCAGGTACCTTGCTCCTCACTGCTGTGTGCTGCTTCACTGATGTAAAGGAAAATAAGAAATGTGGTTTCTCACAGAGCTGCAGAATCACTGAGGCTGGCAGGGACCTCTGAGGATCATCTAGTCCAACCTCTGCTCAAAGCAGGGTCAGCTAGAGCAGGTTTCCCAGGGCCACGTCCAGCCAAGTTTGAACAGCTGCAAGGATGGAGAGTCCACAACCTCTCTGGGCAGCCAGTGCCAGTGTTCAGACTCCCTCACTGTAAAAAAGTTTTCTTATGTTTAAATGGCATTTCCTGAATTTCAGTTTGTGCCCGTTGCCTCCTGTCCTTTCACTGAATACCACTGAGAAGCCTGGCTCTGTCTCTACATCCTCCCATCAGATATTTATACACATGGATAAAATCCCCCCGAGCCTTCTCTTCTCCAGGGTGGCTTCCTCCAGTTGTCTGAAGAAGGCCTAATCTTCTTCTTCCTGACCTGGTGGTCTGTAGCAAACACCCACCACAGCATCACCTGCATTGGTCTGACCTCTGAGTGTGACCCATCAGCTCCCAGCTGGCTCATCATCAGTTCCAAAGCAGAGCTCCATGCACTCCCCCTGCACTCTCAGATAAAGTGACACCACTGAGGGTCATCACTGCCCTCCCCTGCCATTCCTATAATGTTTTTGCCCCACTTGGTCAGGTGGAACCTGTCTCTTTGTAGCCGTCTTTGATCCCCAAAGAAGGTCCCATAGTCATAAGAGCCAGATCCTTGTTGTTGACACCATCTGTGCAAGTAGTTGCTGACCTACAGGATCCGTCCCCCTCAAGGAGAAAACCATCTGAGCCACATGTCCTCAGCCATGACCTGTGGAACCATCTAGCCATATTTGATACGCTCCAGGTTTCCTTGACTGTATCATTGGTGCTCACGTGGAAGAGGGTAATAGTCCAAGGGCTGGACAGGCCTAGGCAGTCTGCCTACAACATCCCAGACCTGAGCTCCTGGTAAGCAGGAAACCTCCCTAGACAGCAGGTCACGTTGACAGATGAGGACTCCATCACCCACAGGAGAGAGTCACCCACCACTATCAGCCTTCCTCCTTCAGGCTCAGCTGGCTCAGGTGCTTCACTGGACAGAGCTCCCAGCCCCTCACCTGCACCCAGGGAACTGAAGCTATTCTGTAATTGCAGATCTGCAGGTGGAGCAGGAGCCTTCCTCCTGAGGCCAGAAGTCACGAGCTTGTTGCCATCTTGGAAATCTTCATTTCCCACCCTGATAAGCACAGACTGCCAGCACATCCTTCAGTACAGCTGGGGGCTCAGGCTTTTGCATCTTCAGCGTCTTGGAGAAGAACCAGTCGATCTCTTTCTGGACCACTTCTGCACCAACTGCTGCATCTGGGAGCTGTGCTTTAAGGCCGGCAGCTATATAGGCTTCTCCACAGCACCCGCTGAAAGGGTGCTTGATCCTCCCTAACCAGGAGTCAGCTGGAAAAAACCAAGCTCAACGGACCTTCTGAGCATGAATAGCTGGCAGAGCTCATTAAAAGCTGCTAGAGCCTGCTGGAAGACAAGCCTCCTGTAGCTATCCTTTCCCAACTGCAGCCAGCACCCTGAACATACTTGAAGAGCTCCCAGGAGTCCTCCGACAGCCCCAGAAGTTCCCAGGAGATCTCAAAGGAAAGCACAGAAACTGTTTGTCTGTTGGCTGCCTCTTTTAGCTGCGCTCACCCCATGAGTTTGCTACAGTCCTGATGAATGCTGCAAACCACAGTAGCTTATGTTCAAAGCATCCTTTTTTTGTGAAAGTGCAGAGAAGAGTACAACTTTACGGAAAAACAATACACAAGCTACCAAGTGGAACTTCTTAGGTTGCAATGAGATAGAGTCGCTAAATCAGCCCATCGCTGGCCCAAACAATGTAAATTGACATTTAATGGAAAATACCGCAAATCTCTAAATTTTTTTTTACATTATCCAGTTTTCTTGATGCCTTGATTTTCCTGTGTAACCAAGAGCTATTACAATTCTTTATGCAAAAATAAAATGGAAATATTTTAATGATTTTTTGAAAGGCAATGGGAGAAATAGCAAAACAATAATAAGTAAGTTTGCAATTTTGAAATTATTTAAAACCCAGCTCTGAAATGCAAATTTGCAAACATTAAGGGAGCACTATGGTAGATCAACAAGGCATTACATAAATTCTGCAAATGAGGTACTGATTTGAAACTGCACTAGAGAGGAGAGTATCTGAACTTCTCATGAAACACACAATGCTGGCAGATAGAAGACTGATTTCTGTTCTTTAATGCTGACATAAGGTAAAATACTTCATCATTTGTTTGGAAAGAAAACACTTATTCTTGTAGCAATAGCTGTTGTTCTTTAGGAAAAAGTAGAGAATGCATTGCACAGCTGCATTTATACATTTTTGCAGTAAGTGCAGAAACATCTAATTCTCATCCCTCTGTCTTCCCATTTCTAAAAGAAAAAGTAATTCCAAGGGTACTGGTTGCCTACGACTTCTTTTTCTTGCGATTGATTGACTCAACATCAGCTTGTTTTGTGAAGAGGAGGCTAAGGGGGGAATCTAATCTCAGCCTACTGCTACCCCAAGGGGAGTTGTAAAGATGGTGGAAACAAATGCTTCTCAATCATGGGCAAATGGCCCCAAGTTGGAGGTTCAGACTGGACGTAGGGAAAAGATTCTTCACTTGCAGAATAGTGCAGTGCTGGAAACGGTCATCCGGGGCAGCTGTCAAACCTCCAGCCTCAGAGGTATTTGAGACTCAGCCCAGGCAAAGCTGACCTGGTGTAGTTTGGTGCTTTGAGGAGGAGGTTTGACTGGAGACCTCCAGCAGCCCCTTCCAAGGGACATTTCTACCTTCTATGATAAGGGCTTGGTGGTGCCTGCAAAGGTTTTTGCCCAGACTGCAGTCTGCTTGTTAGTCCCTTACCCTCATTTAAAGCCTCTCTCCTCTCCCCCAGATTTCACAGATTTGCAGGGATTTCATTGTCACTGAGCTCGCTCCCTATCAAATTGCATAAAAAATTGGTGAACAAATTCAAAAGATGTTGGGGGAGATGTTAGAGGGAGAAAAGAGAAACAGAAAGACAGAGATACAAACACACTCACTCTTTCTTTCCAGAGAGCAATGATGACACACTTTTATTTTTTTTTTGCTCTCACAAAGTTATGCCACAGGACAGATCGCCACAGGCCAGGGCATGTGGGAATTCTTGTCCTTTTCAGTATGTCCTTAATGCAGAGATATGAAGGCACAAAACCACCATTCATCTTCCCAACACACATATGGTCCTACTCCCCAGCACGCTCCTTCTCCTGAGGCACACGGTGCCAACTCTGCCAGACATAATCCCAGACGAGGCAGACAACTGCTCTGACCTGGTATTGTAATTCCTGTGTTCTGGCTCCCATGTAACATTTGTGTCCACGACCCGATTTGCAAATCCAGCTGAGGATATAGGCCAGGACAGAGCAGATGGAACAGCGTGTTATGACCTCTGAGTGGTATTTCTCCGGATGTATTGACTGAGTTGAGAAAGCACATCACAACGTCAAGCTCTCCAAAATGCTAAAGCAGAAATCAAAGTTAGCGTATAAACCAGCCGAGTGAAAGATGGTCCTGTGCATCACAAATACCAGCATTGTCAGCCAGTGAGTTCAGTGGGAAACATCTAGCTGCCCATGTTGGGAAGTTGTTGAGGAGGGAATCTGGAAGTCTTACTTAGTACTTCACATATTTAATTGTTCTTTTCCACACTTAACGATAAACACAATGTGCACCCACACAGTGCGTGAACTGATGTCTGAAATACCAGCCATCCCATCCGCTGGGTTGAGAAAAGATAATTTTGGCTTGCTTGGAAGAGATTAGCTGTCCATTTTACACCCCCAGACAGGGACGCTGGCCCAGTGGGTAAGGAAAAGAAGACATAGAGGACTCCAGTGAGTCTTTTGAGCTCTGACTCTATCTATCATTAAATGTGCTTTATTTACCACCACCTTTCACCAAAAACTCCCCAAACCTTCCAGGTAAAATCAATACCAAAAGTCCTTAGGGTTTCTTGACAGCAACCTTTGTCTTGATAACAACCCAAAATGAGAAAGAGCTTTTTGATCCTTCTTTGTTTAGCTATTTGACAAGGTTGGCTTTTTTCTGCCTGGAAAGTGAGAGCAGCAGCACTGTGAATGCCATTCATATAATTTCTTTTTTTGAAAGAAGTTCAGCACTATTTCTTAATGATGGTCAAGGCTCGGATACACACCACCTGCCCACGGGCTCATTCCAGAGGCAGATCTCTACTGTCACAAACCCCTCACCCGCAGCTGAGCGTGTCCGGAGCTTTCTGATGCATCTTACTCCTTCCATTCACAGTGGGGAGAATCAGAAGGAGTCTTGTTATGTTACATCATTAAAAAACAGGCAGATATTTTGTGCCTATCTGAAGCAATGTGAGATTGAGAGACTGACAGCATTCATTTTCTTGACCTCAGGTGCCCCAATCCAGGAAAAAAAAAATCTGATGAGGTTTCCCCTGGCTTTGGCACAAGCTCAGGGACTAGCTCAGATGTAGCCACCCAACATCAGGCCAAGTGAATTCCACCCTAAACATTGCTTAATTCTTGGGCAGAGCAATCATGTCCTCCCTGACAGATAACAACAGCACTTTGCTCATATTCTTTAAGACTCAGAGTATTAGTCAGCCAAAACCCACTGAACCATTAGAAAAGCCACCCACTGACTTCCAATTTTTTTTTTTTTTTAAATCAAAAGGCTAACATCATCTTTGTCAGAGAGATGCCAGAGAATTGTGTAATACAGGTTTTCTTCTACAATTTTCTTAGCTTTTCTTACACTTCTGAACTGAAGCATCCTCATTTTCCCCCTTTTCTCTATTCTTTGTCTCCTCTCTGATTTGCACAAGTTTTTTTTATTCACCCATGAAATTCATTAGGCATTATTGTACACAACTCTAAGCACAACATACCAGATTAAGGGCGGGGGGGGAGGGAACAGCAATGAAGAGCAAGCATAATGGCCCCACATGGGACAACTAAAATCTGTCTGTAATTATTATTACTGCTAAAATTTTATAGCATGACAATGAGTTAAAACCAAAATACAGCTACAAAAAGCAAAACAATGCAAAAACACCTTGATAACAAGCACCCATATTAAAAAGATAAAGAGCAACAGTGAATACGTGACTGCTGATAAATATGTTCGCCGGAATCACCATATCAGCTAAACACGATCCTACTTGCAATCATGTGGCCTTTTTTGCTACAGGCTGCAATGCTGCCCTGTTCATTGCACTTCTTCTGTTTTAAGGTTCCTCACTGAATACCTAGAATTTTCCCATCGTGCATGACTTTAAATCCTTGCTCAAAATATGTAGGGGCACTGGAGAAACCACCATTACTTTCTATTTTCTCCTTATTTTTTTTCCCCTGAATTTTACCTTAAAGTAAACCAGATTTTCACGTTCTTCCATAGTTATTAAATTAGGAAATCAGAGCCAAGCAATATGCATACTTTCATGCTTTTGGGTCCCCAGCTGTTTCAACAGTCTTCTTTAGTTAAACAGTGCAAGAACTTACTTCCATTCCTAAATTCAGGACTGTATTCAGAATAATCTGCTCCCAGTAGCTAATTTAGGTATCATGACTGCTTTTCTCCACTGACAGTGCAGACAGCAGGGTCTGGCAGCGCTGGATTGTAGGTGGCCTGAATCACTGATCACTTTCTCAAATTCAGATGCTAAAGATAGGCTTCTGTAGAAAAACAGTCTGAATATGGCCCCGCATCTCTGCCAGTTTTTCTCCTATGATTTGTGTTTGCCCAGCTCTGAACCTCTCAAAATCTCATCAGAAAGCCGCAAGAAATGCTCAGCACTGAAGTGTCTCTTTTCCTGGAACCCGTACCGTAACCACGTCTCTGCTTCACCATTTCTATCCCTCTTTATTAGTACTTCCCTTAATTTGCATTATGTAATCCCTATTTGGAAATCATTTGTAGATCCTGTTTATATTCTATTTAATACAATTTACAGACTACTGCTTAGAACAGGCTGGTGTTGCACTAGGTATTACTGACCATGTAATCCAAGTGCCCTCCAACATGACAAGCACGTTCTCTCACTCAAGCCATGTTCTCTGCTTGCCTAAGACCTTTTTTTTCTTTTAGCGTTTCTTCAAACTTTCCTGTTTTAGATGAGTTCAGTATTAATTCGTCTGCTTGCTATTTACCGGGCTTCGCTGCAGTCAAAGCAAACATAGTCAGCTGACTGACATGAAATTTGGTCTGAAATACAAATGGCCGTGAGAATTTTAGCGCTTGACACTGCCAGTCTCTATTCGAAGAAGTAATCCTCATTTATAAAAAGGGTCACCTTTGAATGAGCAGCAACAGTGCTGATAAGCATCTGCAGGACTGAACCTTATAAATGTAATGTTTTGCAGGTTATTTAGAGAGAACAAAACAAGCAGACGATCAGATTTAGACAGCTGTTTTAAAGGCAACTCTGCAAATTGTCTGGCGACCAAAACAGATTATTAGCAGGAAATGGAGTTTTCTTAATATTGCATCTGATCCTGCCCTACTAAAAATCAATGGAATTTTGTCCCACACTTTCATGGGAGAGGGACTTAACACATTTATGCTCCCAAAGACCTGGCAGCATATACAAAAGCAGAGCTACAGCAACTGTCAAGGAGAAAGCTCAATGTGGATAAACCTTACATTTCCATATAAAAGCATTCACGCTTGAGAAAGAAAGAGAAACATGGGAAGATACAAATGTCGGATTCGAGTGGCGTTGCTGAATGCACCAGCAGAAACATTCAGCTTTCTGCATGATCCACAATCAAACAAAAATATCAGAATATTTTACCAACGTCAGTTTAGACTCAGAATGCTTCTGGGACACACATCCTTATCACACCCACTTTTACAGACTACAGTGACACAGAGTTTGACTCATTAAAGGCCAGAAAATGAGTCAGCAAAGAAAAAACCCAAAAGCCCCAATCATCCATCGTCTGTGATAACCACTGAATAACCTCTCTCTCCTCCATCATTAGTCAGCCTTGGGAATAAAGTCACTTATCTGAAACATAAAACTGTTCCATACTTGATGTTTGCCTTTTTTGTATGTTTGTTTTTCACTATGATTGCCTCCTAACATTTCCCAGCCTCGCACACAGACTGATGCACTTAATTTTGACAGACACAAAATCCCTCTTAAATCTGCTGCAGTGTTTATACTGGGATGTATAAAAATGACTTTGTGAAACAGAGTCTCGAAATAGAAAATGAGATTAAAAATATTTTGCACATGAAGACTTCTCTAGGCTATGAGAGAAAGAGAAGAATATTACAAACCTTATTCTATTTCTTCTGATCGCCTAAAGGGGCCCCTACAGCAGAACTATTATCTTTAATCTTATGTTCTCTTTTCAGCACGTATTTTATTTTCTCCTCCCTGCTAACAATACCCTGGCCTCTTAATAGCTCGAGTTTACCTCCTAAAAAGATATTCCAGGATAAGACTTCTCTGTATTAGATTTGCAAAGGTTTAGAAGCAGCTCGGGTTCTCTCTGTGCTAACAAACACTTAGTGGTAAATGCCTTCTCAAAGAGAGTATTGCAGCAGTGATTTGGTCAGTGTATGAGCCAGTTTGCTTAACAAGCATGAACCTCCCTGGCCTGCCAGTATTACCGCAAAATAGAATCATTTTCCTAAATGGTTTCATTAAAGGGACATTGTGAGGCTGAATAGGAGATATTGAATGAAAATGGACAGGGTGAATTTTTAGTCATGCCAAACCAGTCTGTGGCATCAGTCACAAAGGTTTCACTGAAAAAAATGCCTCTATTGCTTTATTCGGAGATGAACACATTTGCAATGATTCTGAAAGATTCGCTGCCACAGCCACTGTGGCTATACAGCACTCATCAGCCATGATCGAGCCAATTTATCAGAAGAACCCAGGATGAGTTATTGTCTGACAATGCCAAGACTTACACTCGCCGTGGAAAATCGTAATCATCCGTTGCTTCAAACAATTCCAGTTGAATTGCCTCCCCAACTTATTCATCCCATACAAAGCCATGCTAGGAATATCAAGAAGGAAGAGCGAGCCACACAGAGCAACCGCAGCCTCTCCTCGAAGGGGCATCACACCAAGCAGCTTGGAAGGCAACAACAAATTCTGCATTTTAACAAAAACCAGGAAGAAGAGGGCCAGGAGAGCATCGCATGAGACAGCTGTCGCTATTTTTAATGTACAGTGATGCTGGAGCACAGACTGAGTCTCCCATCCTTTTGGATTTTTCAACTTTCTCTGGAAGATGGGAGGATAGGGTCTCCTGAGGGAACTCCACCTACACAATAATTTAACATGGGCCACGGGCACTAGGATTTTTCTTGCTTCTTTTTCTGCCTGCAGCCCATGTTTGAATTTCTGGAAGACTGAAACATATATCCCTAATGTCTTCAGGCTGGTAATAGCGTAGTTGAGTGACACTTAGCTACCTGCGACAAAAAGAGTTGACGATCCGTCCTTAATTTCTAATGAATCTATATGTGCATTTCCATACAGGAGAGTTCTTCAGTCAGGAACAATATACTTCTTCCTCAGACCTGCCCCATAAAATAAGTACTGTTACAATGTCTTCCACATGTAAAGCACGATACAGTACTAATATAATCATTCCCATCAATAGGATTCATCTCCTCAAACTGCAGCCATCTAAAAGCAAGATCCTCACTAGGTTCATGGAGATAAATACGCTTCCAAAGGTGTCTCCGTTCCACCTATCTTGGGCAGTTCTTGTAGGATGGGAAGAATTGCCCTGGGACTACTCATCTCACTCCACTGACGGTGGACAGAGCCTGGACTTTCAGGCAATTCAAATTAAGGGAGATAAATATCACCTACAGTGTACAAGAGAGACAATTATGCACAAACTCCTACAGTCACAACTTTACAGTAATTCAGTGGGATGCCATTTTATTGTTATCAATATTTTGAAGGCACATTTCTAATGCCAAATCCATTTTCAGATGGCATGGGCATAAAAACAGTTGAGAAACATGTAGGTGTTGCAAGTGTAGGTGGGGTTTCTGTAACTCATCTTGTTTCACATCCACTGTAAAGATAAATATCAATGCATGGCGACACTACTGGAAGTTGTTTATGTTGCTGCTGATTTATGGCTTATTGGTCATTAAGAGAAATCGGTGACATGAAGTTAGACTTCTGTATAAGTAGTAAGTAATGCAAAAATATAATGAGGACAAGCAGATACAAACTTCCAATGGCCTAGGGAAAATTAATAGTTTAGCAAACGCGTGATATTACACACAAACTCTTTTTAAAAAAAAAGGAAAAAAAGAAAGCAGCAAAGAAAGAGAGCAAGAAAGTAAGAAAAAAGGCTTTCTTATTTCCCTGAACTCTCAGCCACCATTCCTTCCAGCTTTCTCTACGTTACAGATCCAACATGCATCTCTGTCAAGCCAGCCTACGCGGTCACACTGTAAGCTACTGTCCCCCAAGCTGGGGCCTGAAACAAAACTGAGAGACCAATAAATCATGCTACAAAAGGGAATCTCAAAGACCACCTAGGGGGCTCTTTTTTCCTTCCTCTTTTGATTTCCTAGTGCCTTTTTTTTTTTTTTTCCCTTATGTGATGCTTATTGCAAAGGCATTTGGCAGATCAAAAAAAGCTCATACACAAAGACAATTAATCCTCATCATCCTTAGTGCGACCTGTACTAACCAATTAAATTTAAAATAATTTTTTTTCATGAAACAGGATTGGATCAAACCCTGAGATTAGAAAGTGACTGAACTTTCAAGAAGTTCACCCATAGTGAAATTTTCTGACACTAAGAGTTTCAGGATATGACCTCAAATACCTATTGGTGGAATCTATTCATTCCATACATTGATTGAACCTTCCAATTACTGTGGTAGGGATGGCTTTTCTGTAGGCTTGATTCTGGTGTTACTTGCAATAATAATGTATTTGTGCAACTTTACATCTGTGTAGTTAATGAATTAACAGAGCTGAATCAGGCCAGTCATTCAGTGTGTCTGCCTATCTAGAGACCAAATTTGATAATAGACCATGCTCTTAGCAACAGGATGAGTGTTTCAAGGTGGATTTATTATGGGGAGAAAAACCCAAAGGAGCTGACAAATGACTACAGCATAGTCAGGGGGAAGAAGGACCGATCCTCAGAGAGGATTTAACTAAGCTAGGCAAGAAGCTTTAGCTACACACAGGACATATTCATAAGGTACAGAAAAGTGATACCTTGTGAAAATAAAAACAAATTGGTATATCCTACCCAACATTTCACTCCTGTTCTTAACAGATCATGATCAATGCTAAAAATATATCAGGAAAAAGGCACTCTTGGTACACAAAGGTTTCTCACTCTCTCCCTTTCAGAGAAAATCTTTCAGTAGAGTCTCTTTGCTGTGATGACAATCACATCTAAATCTCATTTAAATCTCCAGGGTTTTCAAGACAACAATCTTAACCAAGACCAAATTTCTTACCACCATGGCAACGGCAAACCATTGCCCCCACGGCAAAAACCAAATTTATCTCTGGGCAAATATTCAAAACTTTCTGCTGTGACTTTTTTTCTGTATGTCCAAATGAGTTGTTGAGAGGCTGGTCAGAGGAGACGGTAGCATGCTCCTTACTCCCAGTCCTGCGCTGCCAAATTTTAGATGCAATTACTCCAGTCTGCATGCTGGAAGGGAGAGGAGAGTCAGACAGAAAAATCTCAGTAAAAACAAACTCAAAAGTGGGTAATATTTGCAGAAAAACAATAATTTAACAAACAAACCCACGGTTCTGAGGCAATTTCGCACGTTGCTTTTCAGGATCCAGGGGTCCCTGTACCATCTTTTATGCAACTGCAGCTGAATGCTTTTTGTCCAGTGTGAACTGCCCAGTTGAGTTCCAATGAGTCAGTTTGCCTCCTATACCAATACCTGCCAATGTTTTAGCATAAAAAGAAATTAGGATATTAGGGCTTTTTTTTTTTTCAGATAGCACCTGGTTGGCTATTGTGAAAATACTAGGGCAGTTGTTCACACCCATCTTGCATTTAGTCTTAATTAGCCTTTCAGATTCAAAAATACCCTAGATTTCCCCCATCTATCATTTTTTCCTTTGATACTATTTCTGAGCTGATGGAAATTTCAATCACAATGCTGTTAACCTCCAACAAATTAAATATTGGGAGAGTATATTAAGCAGAACACAAAACCTAAATAGATTCTAGAAGAGTTTTAAAAGGCAAGAAGGAAACTGGAATAAAAGATGGAAGAAAAAATAAGATTGATACGTGAGACAAAAATCTGATTTAAGTCCAGCACTCATTGGAAAAAAGTGCAGGATCCAGACCTTGCAGCGTAACCAAAAAAAAAGGTAACACTTAACATTAAAATAATAGTTTCCATTTCAGCTTGTGTGGGCACAAGTAATTTTAAAAAATGTTATGCCTTCACAGTGGTAAATTAGTGCACTTTGCCCACACACATCTTTTTTAAAAAAAGACAATGTGATCCAGAACACAATTTCCCTTTTGCAATGCCGAGTCACTGAGCCAGGTGTAAAGCTTTAAGGCTCTGGATTCTCAGCCCTGTGTTTAGACCTCAGAATTAAATTACATCATCTCTTTTTTCATTTTCTTAAACCCAACTTTAAAAATATCTACTGCCTCAGGGTGCCCTGTTTCATATCGTCACAGATATAAAATTTTTGTGGGTTATCTGCTTTTAAATCCTTGCTCTGAGCTCAAAGGCTGGCTGAGGCAGATCTACAAAATAGGGCTGAACCAGAAAATAATTACTGATAATCAGAGAGTTTCCTGCTTCCAGCTGGGATAGAAGAACAGCAATGACAGCCTTCTCCATGGCACTTCACTATCTACCTTTCCATTTGTGGCCTGAATCTGTATGTAACGCATATGATTTAAAGATAATTGAAAATCTGGATTCAAAGAGAGATCATTGAAAATCTGGTATCTTTGCCAAAATATTTCAGAATATTTCAAAGAGGTGAAACCCATGAGGGTGAGTCCTGAGGTCTAGCCAATATTTTCATTGACAATTTAAGTTGGGGGGGGGGGGGGGGGTGGGGGTGGTGTCTAAAAAATAAAGGAAAACTGATTCAAGCTGGAAGGTGCTACTGATGATTTGGAGCACATGAATTAAAATTCAACGGGATTTTGATAACTCAGCCCAAAAATCAGTAAAATGCAATTCACTGAAGATGAGGACAGAATACTAATCTTCAGCAAGAGAATGCAAATGTAAATATCTAGTGGCTAAAAAAAAAACCCACCCAAAAACCTGGCTTAGGGACCAGCAGCTCATGGAAGGCTCTCTGCTAGCAGATTGGCTAACCAGGCACAAGTGGCTTGTACAGCGAAATACCCACACGTCCCTCTGAGCTACACTAACGTACGCAGGAAAGTCCAGGAGGGCATCACTCCGTTGCATGCAGCATTGCTGGCATTTCAGCACGAACACCACGTTTGGGTTTGGCCCACACTTTGAGACTCGGCACCGGTCAGCGGGGAAAATGGTCAGAAGATGGTAACAAGAAAGGTAAGAGGCTTTCACCTTACCAAGGAAAAACCTGGAGGGAGTGTGTTCACTTAGGCTAGAAAAGAGAAAAAGGCTGTGAGTGGGAAGCGTGGTAACCAGCTCCTATGCAGAAAGGTTTTTAAACAGGATGGGATTGGAGACCTCAACACGGCTCAAACGTTCAACGTGAATCTTGTGTTTATTACATCCTGAGTGTCTGTTTCAGGTAGATTGTATTTAAATATAAGTTCCCAGAGGCATAAATTCCCATTCCTCATATAAATTTTTAATGCACTTCCATTATTAAACCTAATTTTATTCCAAGGAGCTTTGCCTCTAAAATTAATCAAAAGATTTTGTGTCGTACTCCAGATGAAGCAAACACAGAATTCCAGGAGCCTATCACAGAAACCAGACTTCTAAAAATAGACTGTGAGGAGCCTGATTTGCTGTAAGTCGAGTGGGTAGGTCACACATCACACCTCTCGGCTGATCAGCATCGGTCAGGTGTTGCTTGAAAGGCAGCCCAAGAGGGAAAGCAAATAGATTGATTCAGCACCTTGCTCAGAAGCATGCACTGATATGACAAGAGATAGCAGAAACTCCATGAAATAGAGTGATATATCTATACATTTAAAAACAGAGACTGAGGTTGGGGTTTTTTTTCCCATGCCTGTTTAACACTCTGCATCCAAATGCTGAAAATAAAACTTGTTAGTTATGAATAGGTGGGAGTCGGATCTCCATCCAAACCAAAAATATACCCTAAACATCTCTCTTGGTTTTCCCAATTTGGACAAATTAATTCCTGTCAACAGCACAGATATTTTGCTTGAGGAAAAATAACAAGAGCTACAGCCGGGAACATAAACCCTAATGGTCCGTGCCTAAGGTCTCCCCTCTGTGCTGGAGGCAGAGCTCAGCAGAATACCATGGAAGGGGCTCTCTGGTTTCGGAGACCCAGCGTCAGGGCAGAAATGTTCAGCACAGCAGCACACAGATGCTTTGGCACAAGTCAATGAAGGGATGGATAATGATCTAGGGGAGGTAACAGCAGTACAGAAAAGGTGTTTGCAGATACTGAGCGGTCTGTATCTGGCTTTATGCAACCCTCCTGACTGTTTGTGGGGTTACACAGAGCCACTGCTCACATTTGAGAGTCTCATGCTATGGATTTTGTTGAAAACGGGTTTAAAAATGCCATCCCAATCCTCTTTCACAATGCCTGCTTTGGTATGTGACAAAAAGTGCAGAAATACCTAAATAAAGAGCAAGATACTTTTAGTGAGATCATCTCTCTCCCTGAGAGAAGAAGGAATTCGGTCCAAAAATCAATCTGCTCATTAATTATTTGTATTAACAGAAATGCTGACACATCAAACAATTTACTTGGCTTCTTATATATTACACTCGGGTGACAGCCTTCAGCACAGCACCCAGCAGGACACTTTAATGTATTCAAAGAGGGGGTCAGATGCTGCTTTTGGGGACCTGCCCCCAAGGCTATGGGGATGCGGCAGCTCCAGGCACCTGGTGTTCAACCACTGGGCTTCGCTTGCTGCTCTCGCATCCTTTTCGTTCAACCATGCACTCGAAAAGGGCAGAGTCATCCTTCAACGCGCTACTTCAGAAATGGAGAGGGGAAAAAAGAACATTCACAACCTTCACATTGAAGGTTTGTTCCACAAATGTTCTTTTGTCAGACCAAGAATAACAGGGAGAGTAAAAACGTCCATGGATGTTACTTTAATCTTACATCAGGAATATATAACACCCTCTGTCTGACTCCATTTTGGCTAGACGAGACTGGCTTTCCTCAACGTATGAGACAGTATAGGAGTTAGATCACGTGCCTGGTTCAGTTCCAGCTTCAATCCAAAGTTGCTCTTGACACAAAACCAGAGAAAACTTGGCAGTGTCGTTTCCCAAGCTTGGGTTCAGTCCCGAGCAGAATTCCAAATGAAACACAAGGTCCCAAATCTGCATGGAGCAAACCAAAGAAAACACTGGCACTGATGCCGGTGAAACAAGCGGCCAAGTTTTACTGATATCGACACGGCGCTTCTCTTTCAGCTGCCCACAAAGAACTAATACTGCCTTGTGCGGGCTATTTGCCCTATAATTGGTACCTAAAACCAATGAGATGGATGTCAAGGAAAGGAAAACTGATGTCAGTTCTCATGGCCACCCAACCCCCAGGCCACTGCACACAGAAGAGGTCAGAGCAAACCCGCACTGGGCACTGCTGAAAACCCCAATAACGAGAAGCAAAGGGAAGATTTCAAGCATGACTGAATAGTTAGTCACATCAAAGGAAACAGCTGAATTTTAGCTCGTGAGGATGGGAGTGATCACTCCTCGTATTGTCTCTACTAACGACACAGGACTGGGGGCTAATCTTTCCTGAACATTTCCTGTGTGATTATGCTAACATCACTTAAACTGTGACATCTTTGCTCACATCAGGTAGGACATTTATGCACAGTGCGAGTATGCAGAAGTTGAAACAATGCTCCGAACGACTAAGGATGCCAGAATTGCCTCTTGATGCTTTCTGTGATTCAGCCCTCGCTCCTCCCTGAGACGTAAGGCAGGACTGGTACCCACCGAAGTCAAAACGGCGTCTTGCATGCCTAAGTGCTGTGAAATCATTGCACGGGTGACGCTGCACCGCCACTAAATGAGCCTATGACAAGCTTTTTCCCCAAATACACATGCATTTTCATTAGTCTAAACTAAATGGTGACCGGAGGACGGAGTCAGACCTCTGCGGACAAGCACTCAGGAGGACGATGCTGTCAGCACACTGACTTACGGATTGGGAGGAAATTTTTCATTCCCTAGAAGTGGGCAGAGAATCAATAGCTCATTTTTCATGTTACAGTTATTATGCCCAGTGCTCCATGGGTATTGTGTTATATACAGCCTCTATAGCAACGGCTTAGATTCCTCGCTCCTGTTTGCTCTGTCAGCGGCAATAATTGCAAAAATCCCCAGGGCTCGGGAGTGCTTAGCTCCAATTGGGAAATACAATAGTGGACCCAGCAAAAGTAAAATAATAGCCAAAGAGAGCACCACATAAATATGAAAACAACTGTAGCACGATACCTTTCCAGTTCCATTAGACTGATTACCCCAGTGGCAACCCAGCTCCTCAAAAAAAGCATGTGGTAAATGGTTGTTTTTTTATTAAAAGGGCCTTTCACCATCCACAAGAATTGCTCCTGAGCATTGTAGTAACATCACAACAGTGCGCACATCGCCGAGACTCTGCTCGTAGACGTCCCCCGCCTTCCTTGAGCAGCAGGTTTGGAAAACCTGATGAGGACTTGGAGCATAACTCTCCCCTCCCAGGCTCACCGTCAGGGCAGGGCAGGGCAACCTCACCTCTATATCACAATTTTCAAGTTAGATCTATCTGTGAGTGCAAAATGGACCCGCTATGAGTATAGAGCTGGGGACTGAGGGGAGGGAACGGGCTGGGATAAACTTGACGGCACACTCTGCCTTAAACACACGTCTGTCTACCTGAAGTAAAGCAGAGGACTTGCACTTTGCTCAGGGAAGGCCTGTGAATATAAGTCTTGTGTATGCAAGAGTAAAATTTGGCTCTGAAACGTGCGGTGATTTCATGGAAATTGTAAAGTACAGTGAGGTACTTGGAAAAGTGCCTTGCTCAGAGTCCACCTGACAAGTCCAGCATCAGCGTAAATATTAAAAATAATAGTAGTAATACTCATGGGAAATACAGAGCTATAGTGAAAGCAATATCTGAAGGCTGGTGGCTGCAAGAACAAATATTGTCCGGCGATATACACCAACCTATGGATCCCCCAGACCACAGTACATAACAGAAAATTCATTTTTTTTGGTTTGCAGAAAGCCAGAGCCTCAGAACTGACAGCTAAGAGAAGCACACAGCAACAACAGAGCCAAAAGCAGGCAGGTAATTAAATGCCCCCTGCAACGGGTTTCTCTTTCACATAAGTGAAACAGGGCACTGAGTGTAAAATGGCTCTTTGGTGGCAAAGTCTTCAAGCCAGGTTGAGAATGAAGAAGGCAGTTGAAGAAACGCCACCTCCCAGCTTTCTTCGTGTTCAACTGCTGACTGCCAACTTCTGTTCAGGGCTGATTTTCGGTATACGCTAGGGGATATATAGAGGAGAATCCTTTAATAAGAGCTGCCCTGCAGAGACAATGACAGGATATACTAAGAGAGGGTACCCCTTTACCTTCCATTTCTAAGCTCTATAAAGTTCCTCTGAGAGCTTGCACAGCAAATATAAGTTATTTGCTACACCTTAAATCAGCAACTGTAAAATTCCAGAGTTTCCTACCTCTGCGAAACATACATATTCATATATATTTTCATATATATCTATAAGTGTAAAGAAAATAAGACTATTATTTTCACCCAGATACACAGTAGCAGACTTGGAGCTAGACCTAACAAGCCTTTGCAGCCTAAATGAAATTCGCCTTCTTGCGTTTGCAGGAACGTAGAAAGCCATTTCAATAAATTCCTTATAGAGGAGAAATGAAAAAACACTGATGATTGAACAGCAGAAGAATGAGAAAGCTGTTCGGACTCTCATGTTCATTTTCTCCTGACTATGCAAGCAAAAGATCTATCAATAAAACTAAAAGATAAAAATTGATAGGATAAAGCAGTACGCACAGACTCTAATTCAATTAACCTGCAGAACTCCCTGCCAAGAGTTTCAAATCAGGGCTGATTTTCAGGTGAATTAATAAAGTTTTCACCATATCACTCACTAGATTTGAAATGTCAGAGTGGTGTATAGCACCAGAGAGTAAACTGATGGTTGTCTTTGGTCAAAAAACCGCAGCAATGTTCTACGACCATTAAACAGTAATTGCATTATACGTGTTTTCCCTCTGCTACAAACATTTAGATTTGGCCATTGTTGGAGCAATACCAATTTGGTCCTGAAAACATGTTCTAGTATTTGCATTACACACAATGACTTAAAAAGGGGTATGCATATAAATAAAGGATATTAGAGGAAAGGTTTGCAGGCTCAGGAACCGAGTGGCCAGATTTACCACCAGCCTGTGCTGAAGTGGTAACGCGCATGCTCGACCAGGTTGTGCTGCTGCACTGTATATGGCAGGCAGTGACGGGGCCTGAAACGCCAAATTTCATTAAGATTCTCCAGCAGCTGCTGTAAAAGGAATTAGCATGAGAAGCAGAGCACAAAGCTATCAGAAGAATGCTGCACTAGTGAATAGAAATTGAAGAAAAATGAGCTCCTTGTGAAATATTGCAATCACTTCTTTAAGCAATAAAGAGATGGTTTGTTAAATAATAGACTAGAACAACTCCAATAAAATAAAAACTGTCAAAGTACCCTTTTTAAAGTTGCTACACAATCTTCCAATTTTGCTTTCATTACTAAACAGTAACAGATGATCAGATTTTATCATCACCTTGTCTGGACAATATCTTACCAGCATTTGAATACATTAGAAAATGAAAGAATACCGGAAGAAGATAATTTAATATAATTACCACTTTCTGAAAATAGCTTGTGCATAACATGCACTTAATATAGCTCAAGTAAAGTGAGAAAGAAATCAAGGACAGAGAAACTGTTTCCTCTTTAAGACCAGATACAAACAGCTTGTCCTAACCATCTCTTTGGCACCCACTTCCCTTCCCTGTGTGTTGAACCAAATGAACAAAAATAATTGTGCCAAAAGAAACCGCACGTTATTGCCCGACCAGGAGCCTCAGCCTTAATTAGTGCAAGGATGATTTGGCTTCATCAGCTAACAAACCTTGAATTAGATGAATCTGTTCCCACACACACCTTTTCGTTCACAGAAAGAGAATGAAAGGGCAGAAACAGAGAAACAAAATTTGCACTGAATTGTGTCCCATTGCCACGTAGGCTGAAGGGCTTAAATCTGCCCCCTGCAGCCAACAGGTCAGCCACTACATCTTCAAAACCACAGCTCATGGTCAGGAAATTCATCCTTCTCGCTCCCCTCGAAGCAGCCCCGATGTGACGTGCAGCAGCAGCCATTCCCTTGCATGATGCCCTCCCGTGCGTACACCAAGAGTAGGTTTTCCCGCAAGCAGGAAAAGAAAAAAAAGCCCATTTTCCTGTAAAAGCTGTGCTCACTGTCCCGTGTCCTGCACCATCACTCCCACAATCACCCCGGCTCCCATCCAGTCTCTGTGATCCCCTCAAAGGTACAAGAAACCATCTCTGACCCACTGAGATCTTCACCTTTGCTGACTTGTAGGAATATAATTATTTATGAGACTTCTATCCTATTTCAAATACTGTTGAAATTAACCACTGTCTTGAAAAATTACTGGGAGCAGGCCTATAGACAGAGAGCATTGCAGATGCTACTAATTTCCTTAGGAAATAAAGCTAAAAACCAGCTTCCTGCCTATATTGCCAGACAGAATTCCCCTTTCCTTAAGCCCATGTGCCTCTAGCTCTATCTACAGCAATCCTAACTTACACCCAAGCTAAAGAAACAAGCCACAGCCTTAGTTACATCAATCATTAACATAACAGCAGCTGATAACATAAGTGCACAACGTACATCTATCTGTTTGTCACTAGGACCGCAAATAACCTTTGGTCTTTTTTTAATTCTCAATCAGCAGAGAAACAAGTCACAGTTTTGACGAAAAATTCGCTACATTGGGGACTTTCTCAAAGCCTTTTACCACTGAATACAGAAAAGGTTTGTGTCCTTTTCTCAACTAGTCTTGACTCTCTTGGGCACAAACTGAAAGGCGGAACGGAAAAAATGAAACACCACCTGGGTCACCGTATCTGCTGAGGGAACTGTTATTAGAGGCTACGTTCATTTATTTGATGTTGAAAAGGTGCTCCACTCTAGCAAAGGCAGAATGACATCCAGTGGCAGAGGTTAAACCTAGAGAAATTAGAATGGGAAATAACAGATGAATCATAGGGTTGGCTGATTATTAAAGGATGTGGAAAATTCAGAGCAAAATCTGGTATCCTTCTGAAAATCCTGCAGTCCATCAACCAGAATTTACTGGGTGCAGCGCAGAAATTAAGAAGTGAAGTAGGAGCATCTGTGATATTTAGCAACAGGATGACCACAGCAATTCTTCAGACATTTCAATCATCAGGTCTGTGAAAAGAAGGGAGAGAAGAGAAGCAGGATGCCTTAAAGGAGAAAGCTACTCTGGTGAAAGACTCTGGCACCAGGTTCTGCAAAGAGATTTCAAAAGCAGTTCGTATTTCTAGTATTTCCTTGATGTTTCTTGAAAATAGGAGATGACCAATTGCAGACCTCCCTGTCCCTCAGCACGCGATGCCAGCGATACTGTTGAGCACACAGTGCCAGAGCAGAACTCTGAAAACCTGCATTTGGTTTAAAGCCGTGCCACCGGTACGCTGGGCAAACTGGTGGCTCACTCCGTGCTTCGGTTTCCCCACCCATCAAGCGCGAAGGATGACCCTGACGTCTTCTGTTTAGTACTTCAAGATCTATTGCTGAAAAATTGTTCTACTAAAGTGACGTTACTGTTAACCAGGAAACTTTTTCATTGGTTAATTGTAAATCTTCAATACAAAAGAGAACACTGTCATTTTTCTAAAATAATAGGCTCACACTGTAGCAGGTATCTGCTTTAGAAATGAAATACCTTACTCAAGTGAAAGAAAAACCCTTTGAAATGAGAACAAAAATCTCACTTTTTTTTGACTGCCAAATTCTTTCAATGCTTTTCTTTTACTCCTCTGGTAAAATCCAGAATTTTAAAAATTCTAAATTATGTATCTCCAGTTTTATCAATGGGCACTTTGGATTTTTGTTTGAAAGGTTGCTTACTTGCCACCCCCTTCTCCAAAGAGAATATAAAAGACTTCTGCTGCATTGACAATCTACACGTCAATTGTTAGGAATAAATTTCGGGGAAGGTTAGATGGCACATAACTTACTGGGAACCACTCTGCAGGATTGCAGGCAAGGTTACAGCAACGTCCTTTCAACAGGACAAATAACATATCCATTCACTATGAGCCATTCCTGTCATGTTACCTCATTTTAATCAGCCCTTTTATGATACAATATTTATGTGGAAATCGGGCTAAAAGTACCCCCTGCCAAGGTGACTGAAGACATAAAATTGAAAACTTTATTTTGCATATTTTAAGATCAGGTTTTGTCCTAAAATAATGTAGCATATTAATTGAGTTTCATATGGGGAAGAGAGAGAATGAAAGCAAGGGGAGGGAGGGAGGAGACGGGCCGCGAGCTCTTGCCTCTCCATCAATGATTAACCAGCCCAGGCTAAAGCTAACATGATCTTCCTGCACTCCCCAGAAGCAGAGCACTGTTATTTAGCACCTTTGATTGCATTAAAACAATACAAATTAAAAAGCCAAATGTTGGGCTTGGATGCTGGAGCACAACTGCTCAGCAGCATCCACAAAAATATGGGCGGCCAAGTCAGTTCTTGAACTGTCTCCCAGGTGGGGAGGTGGACAGAGGTATCACACACACGCTTCCCCAGGAGAAGACAATATCACTGGTGGGGATGGGCAAGGGGAGGAGGATTTCCTCTAGCTGTAATCCTCACCACACAGCAAAAGTCAGCTGTCTAGGGAGGTGTCATTAGGAAGGAGAAAAAGTCATCTTGGTCTGTTTGAAAAAGATGTTTATAAAGGAAAGGGAGAAGCATTGATTTCGTGTATCAAAGCCACGCACGGCGATGGCATTACGTGGTTTCAGAGCTATTCCCCCAAAGGGTCTCCTTCTCGCCTTGCTTGGTTTACAAATCAAAACAAGATATTTCATTTTGTTCAGCCTGCAAACTCAGCCTGGTGCACCAAAAGATCAGCCGGTGACCTTTTCCCCACCGGCAGTCCATCCTCATCCCTGCACCACGGAGCCCAGAGACACAACCGAGCTGGCGACCGCGCTGCTGATAGGGGAAGCGGAGCAGGCACACAGCTTGATCTCTCGCTCTTGTATTGGCTGTGCCGTGCTGACAGTAATGAAAATTTGTATCTGTCAGTTTATTAAATTGGTCTAAGTGAAAAGAATCACAAAGGACCGAGGCTGTGATAAGAAGAGGGCAGGTCTCCAGACCGCAACCACACGCTGAAGCTGTCCCCCTTCTTTTTCCCCAAATCCTTCAGCTAAGTGCACATAACCTTTTGGCAATCAAACTCATCTGAGGCTCAGCGTGCTCATCTTTCACAGGCATAAGGATACATCAATATTATGCAGACCAGGACCAGCGTTGGCCGTTCCATACCAGTGGTTATGTGAAATCTTAAGATGGTTTTCAAAAGGGCATTTTGTCTAAAATATCTGCAGCAGTACTTTTGACTTTTTGCAGCTGAACTGAAATAGATGAGGGGCAGTAGTAAGCCTATCAGGACAAAATTGAATAATCACATTGCATGCAAAAAAATACAAGAGTGATCCTTTTCTACTTTTTTAATGTAATAATTCTATTCTGCTACGTTGCCATAAAAATCAGCAAAGAACATTCTCATTCAAGAAAAATCTGATATTAAGAATTGAACTTTCTCATTTCAAGGCAAAAAGAGCCCCTGCTTGCTATAGCCATTTTCGTTTTCCATGGGTATAAAGAAACGACCTGACCATAGCCAAAGAGTACTGTTACTGAGCTTGAACTTTTCAGAAGTGGTTACGAGGGACGTTTCTCAGGGGTCAATACTGGAGCTGATATCATTTCCCATCTTCACCTGGCTGATCGAATGCAATGTGCTCGCAGCAAGTTTGCAGATGACCCCAAATTGGGGAGGGAGAGCTGTCAAGACGCTGGAGGGTTTTGCCATTGAGAGGGACATCCAGAAGCTGGAAGAATGGGCTGCAGAAACTGCACAAGCGAAGTCCTGCATTTGGGAAGGAACAACCTCAGTACAGGTGCCCAGGCAGCAACGACAGCTAAATGCACGCTGAACATACGTAAATCTATAGGACCACACGAGATGCATCCCAGAGTACTGAGGGAATTGGCTGATGTAGTTGCCAAGCCACTCTCCATAATATTTGAAAAGTCACGGTGGTCAGGTGAAGTGCCTGGTGTCTGGAAAAAGGGAAACATTGCACCCATTTTTAAAAAGGGTGGAAAGGAGGACCCTGGGAACTACCGACCTGCCAGCCTCACCTCTGTGCCTGGGAAGATCATGGAACAGGTCCTCCTAGAAGCTATGCTAAGGCACATGGAGGACAGGGAGGTGATTTGAGACAGCCACCATGGCTTCACCAAGGGCAAGTCCTGCCTGACCAACGCAAGGGCCTTCTATGATGGAGTGACTACATCAGTGGACAAGGGAAGAGCTATGGTTGTCATCTGCCTGGACTTCTGTAAGGCCTTTGACATGGTCCCCCACAACATCCTTCTCTCTAAATTGGAGAGAGATGGATTTGATGGGTGGACCACTCAGTGGATAAGGAATTGATTGGATGGTCACATCCAAAGAGTAGTGGTCAATGGCTCAATGTCCCGATGGAAATCGGTGACAAGTGGTGTCCCTCAGGAGTCTGTATTGGGACCACTACTGTTTAATATCTTCATCAATGACATAGTGGGATCGAGTGCACCCTCAGCAAGTTTGCAGATGACACCAAGCTGACTGGTGCAGTTGACACACCTGAGGGACAGGATGCCATCCAGAGGGACCTGGACAAGCTCGAGAAGTGGGCCCGTGTGAACCTCATAAGGTCCAACAAGGCCAAGTGCAGGGTCCTGCACATGGGTTGGGGCAACCCCCAGTATCAATATGGGCTGGGGGATGAAGGGATTGAGAGGAGCCCTGCTGAGAAGGACTTGGGGGTACTGGTGGATGAAAACTTGGACGTGAGCCGGCGATGTGCGCTCACAGCCCAGAAGGCCACCGTATCCTGGGCTGCATCAAAAGAAGCGTGGCCAGCAGGTCAAGGGAGGTGATTCTGCCCCTCTGCTCTGCTCTGGTGAGACCCCACGTGGAGTACTGTGTCCAGCTCTGGGGTCCTCAGTACAAGAAAGACATGGACCTGTTGGAGCGGGTCCAGAGGAGGGCCACAGAAATGATCAGAGGGATGGAACCTGTCCTCCTATGAGGACTGGCTGAGAGAGTTGGGGTTGTTCAGCCTGGAGAAGAGAAGGCTGCGGGGAGACCATATTGCGGCCTTTCAGTACTTAAAGGGGACTTCTAAGAAAGAAGACTTTTCAGCACGGCCTGTTGCAATAGGACAAGGGGTAATGGTTTTAGGTAGTAGATTTAGACTAGATATAAGGAAGACATTTTTTATGATGGGGGTGGTGCAACACTGGCCCAGGTTGCCCAGAGAGGTGGTAGATGCCCCATCCCTGGAAATGTTCAAGGTCAGGTTGGATGGGGCTCTGAGCAACCTGATCTAGTTGAAGATGTTGCAGGGGGGTTGGACTTCCCTTCCAACCCAAACTATTCCATGATTCTATGATTCTGTGATTGCTTTCCTGCGAGCACAGTCTGCAAGTCAATCGGAAGTGACTATTCCCCTTTACTCACCTGCCTCACTTGGGATACCATGTCCAGTTTTGGGACTCCTCCAGTACAAGAGAGATGTTGACAAACTGGAATGAATTCACTTGGTTGGGGGCTAGAGCACACAATGTATGTGGAAAGACTAAATGGGGAGAAGACACTCAGGGGGCTTCTCACTATCAATATCCCTACATAAAGGGAGCTTACAGAGAAGAGAGGGCCAGATTTTCTCAAAGGTGCACAGCAGAAGGACAAGAGGCAATGGTTACAAGTTGTAGTGAAGGAAATCTTGATCAGAGACATGGAAAAAAAAATATCCACGCTAGGAGAAAGTGTGGAGTCTCCATCCTTGGTGATTTGCAAAACTTGTTGGAGGCAGCTCTGAGCAATCTGACCTAACTTTGAGGTTAGGCTTCCTTTGAGCAGGGGGTGGGACTACACGGCTTCTAGAAGTCCCTTCCAACCAAAGATTTTGTATGATGCTCAATATCTAGGTCTGTGCTCATGCACTTCTTTTTTGTGATGGCTGTTACAGGAAAAGGCAGGCAAAGGAGTCAGGTTTCCATCATTACTTTTCAAGGAGAGAGAGAGAGCGGGGTACAACTCATACTTGGCACTACTTATCCACATCTGTAAGCACTCCAGAAATGGAGGGATGGGAGGAAACCCAAAACCTACTGCTCATTAGAAAACAGATGAGGTGGCCTCCCTGTTTCTTCTGGTTTTAAAAGAGTGTCTTCAGCTTCCATGCAGCCAGTGGACCTCAGTATGACCAAAAGCAGCTGATCTGTTGTGACTCTGTTCCCAGTTTTCCCTCTGGGGGAACTGAGAAATAAAGTACGGAGGGCAACAGCAAGCACATAGAGAATTATAGACCTACTGTTCTTTGTAACAGCAATTGTGCCTCTATTTCACTGTGTCATGCTTAGATCATTTTGAAAACTAGCACCCCTGCTATGCATCCTGCTGCACACTGTAAGCTCATCGTGCAGCAATATCGCTTTAGTAGCCAAACGATTTTAGAAAATCACTCCTACTTTTCAAGTTGAAAAAATAGAGAACAAAGAACAGGGTGTTTTCTAGGTAATGGGGACAGATTCCAGAACTCACGGTTAGCGACAGAAGGCTTTATGAAGAACAGCACATAGACACAAACCTGATCACAAATACAAAGCATTACGGTAGTTTTATTTAGTTAGTCCAGATAATAATTTTACTACAGGCTAGGCTGGGGAACAATGGCTCTAACTGTGCTACAGGTGAGACTTCCTGTATTGTACTTTTAAATGTAAGTAATTAAGCATCTGCATGCTTTGCTAAGTCAACAACCTTTTGACAAAGATTTACTCTAAGAGCAATAGGGCATGAAAAGGAAAAATGTTTTTGTGATAATATCTTGGTTTCAATATTTCGCCTCGATAATACTCATGTCTTAATGACCTCAACAAAGGCTTAACAGAGAATTTACACATAGCAAAACTATGAAGTTTATCTGGAGTTGGATTAACTCCTTTAAAATATTCAAGACAAAAGCAAAATCATTGTGGAAATAGTCACTGAGAAAGTATGGGTAAGGACTGTGCTCTGGTGATCAGGAAAGCAGAGTAACAAAGGAAAGGTAGCTCTTCAAGTATCTGTGCCCCTTCTCCTAAGACTACTAATTGAGACAGTAATTTGGGTGGCGAAAGTAAAATTACTTTTCCTTTTTTTCATCATACAGTCACCCACATACCAGAAGAACAGCACTTACTTTATTTTGGGCTTTTAAGAAGTTCCTGAGGCATTAAGGTGATCTATGAAATACCAATTCAGAAAGGGAAATTAAAAAAAACCCTAAAAACCCCAACAGTTTTAGCACCTTGCAGCATCCATCCTCAAAACTTGAAATGAAGTAAGAAGCAGCTGAATGAAGAGTTGGCCATTTCTTTGCAATATTTTTCATACTGGGATCATGGAACATGTTTCATTTTTATGAAAGATATGTCCTTAGCAAAGAGGCATCCTAAATGTCTTTATTTTTTAATCCAAATTTAGCAACTGGAATTTTTACAGAATATATGATGCTATAAAGCACCATATATACAGGTCTTCCACACAGGGATCTCTAGTAAAAATCTCCTAAAGACGCAGTCTGAAAACAGTAATAAGGAAACAAACACAACTTCTTCATAATAACAGAGCACCTGAATAGCACCCCAAGGAATGTTATTTCTATATAGGTAGCAGAAAATGGAAAGAAAAATCAAAGTATAAAAACAAAATGAAAAGTTTCTGGGTTTTTTATTGCATGCACACAATCTAGCTTAACTCCTTTACTAATTTTAACCCGTGAGTCAGGGAAGTGTCACTGTTCCATTGACTAATCGGCTTGGACCATCAAAACAGCTTTAGTTCCGTTATTCACTTATTTTGTGAAGTGATTAATTAGTTGGGGTATTGCGTTCCTCTCCACCTCCTCACCCTTTCTTTTTCATTAAGGTGTCCAGGGACACAAAACTTTCATTCAAACCAGAGAAATTCTTTGGTTTCTTTCATCTGTGGAAAGACATTTCCAATAACGCATCTCCCTAACAGTAATATCCAAGTCAGCTGGAAATTTAGGAAGAAAGATAACATGAACATTTTCAATGACCTCCTCTAAAGCTTTGAGACTAAAATCAGACATGCGGTTCTCAACAACTGATGCTGTAGCACCAATAATGTCTTTACATCGTTTGGGTGAACTGAAGCAATTAAAAAAGGGCAAAAGCATGGATGCTATTCCTTCTCCTGGGCACTATTTTCCTTCTTGTACTCATACACAAAGAAGTGTGATGACTTTCATTTAAATTGAAAGATCAACAACACCATGGAACAAGTATTCGTTACTAAGGAGAAAGGATTTGTGAAGGCAAACCAACCACCATCAATCTTAAAACTCTAGCCGACCCCAGTTACACATGCAGTCCTTGTTGACACTCCTTTATTTCGGAGTTAGAAGGACTCATCCTCTTGCTAACACGATCGGACAGGAAAGTTTACATCAAAGCTATAAAAAGCAATGACATTTTAAGAAAACAGAGGCCTATTAATTTTTCCACAAGCTAAAATAGGGCTTTGAAGCACGACCCAAAATTAGACACAGTACAACTTTAAGCCGTAGTGCTCTGGGCCCCGACAACATATTGAGAATATTAAGTAAAGTACCCTAAAATCTTAAAAACAGAGCAGTTGCTAGCCATGCAGGGGAAAAACTGGCAATGCTGAGTTCAAAAAAAGGGGGGAAAAAAGACGAAAACCTCGTATTCCTGAAATGAAATCTTAGAAAGCGAATTTTTCTCTTCTATAGTTCCTGCAGAACTAGCTCTTCAAAGGCCATCTTCTTGCTCTTTGGGCGACTTTTCCGCTGTTATATTTCACTGCCTACCCGCAAGGATATCTTTTTAACATCCTGTTAAACGGGAAGGGAAACGTGCAACGAGCAAAAGACCAAAATGGAGGCACTTCTGCTTCAGGAAATATTTTGGGGATATATAAACTGCAAAAAAGGGTCTCTTATTATCCAAAGGCCAAAGATATTTATAGTGCTTTCTATCAGTGCTTTGGGCAACCGGTTACTACACGGTAAAAGAAAAATAAATGAGTGAGGATTTCATTGACCGCTGCACATGTTGTCAAAGACAGTATCATTACTAATACAACTAGTATCGCTATTTTAAAATAAATCAATAGTGGCCAATCCCTTAAAGTCTTTGAACGCAACCTGACATTTAATTAGGGATTCCAGAATGCAGTAGGAGAGGCTCCCCGATCAAGCATTAAATTAGATGATCGGTTGGGAACATCTTTTAGTATCGCTATAAAATAAAATGCTGATCCGTTCCACCTATAATGAACAGAAAAACAACTTTTTCAAAAAAATATAGAAGAGATTTTCTTTCTTATCCTTATTTTTTTTTCCTGCAGTGAGAATTTGGATATACTCTTTCTCATCTAACAATGGTTCCCTCGGTTCCTCCCCTTCTGCGGGACACGGCACACTTGAAAGTCCCTTTTGTCTAAAAATTTTGTGCTGCATTTGCTGCAAAAGACACCAAATTAACTGCATTCAGTTAGACTGCTTTTCTCGTGTATCTTTGCTTTTGAGGAAGACCCTGGCTAAGATTAACAGGCAAGCAGAACACTGCTTACTATTTTAAAGGCAATTTTAAGGGGAAAAAAATCGGGCTTTGACATTGGAACACTGCTCTAGTCAGAAAGTTTATTTAAAAAATAAATCATTGGGAAAAACAACAATACAAGCCCCCAAGGTCTTTAACAGAAAAGATTTCTAACTCCCCGCTTTCATCTTTTCTGATCTGTTCAGTAGCAGCAAGTACCTTGTGTGGTCCATTCTGCTCAAGTGTGCTTGACAAGAAGACTGTCAAGTTAAAAATGACTTTTTTTAAAAGATAACTTAAAAAATAATTAATTCCCACAAATCACTGGGACAGCCAGGGAAGAGAAGCAGGAACGGAAAGGGGGAGAATTTACCACCCTGTGCGCTCATAAAATGGATACTTAGAAACATCAGGATAGTAAATTTCTCCAATTTCTCTACTCGCATTGCTGTGTAGCGCGAGGGCACCAGGCTCGTGAAGCAAACCAGAGTTATGAACCCCGAGACCTCTGTGGTTCCCCTCCCAGCACAGCTTATCTGGCAACGTGGCTCCTCTAATCCAAGACACCCATCTAAAAACACTGCGGTGCACCAGGCAATTCCCAGCCAGTCTGCTGATAGTCTCCGCAAACCTGTATTCCTCTAGAAATTGCCAGAGATGGCTGAGGTGAGGCAATACTGATAGAAGCAGCTCATCTTCAGTGAAATTCAGTGAAGAGCTGTGACTCGCTAGAAATTTTACTGACAAGCTTTTTGGCTTCAAATGACATTTCTTTCCCTATTTTTAGATATGTCTATCAAGTAAAGCTTTATATTCCACCTAATGCCTTTATTCACTTGGACATTATAAATTTAAGCTTTAGCTCTCAACCTTTTGACCAGACTGTAAAATAAACTTGTAGAAGATTATTTCAGTCTCCTCTAAATCAGCGCTGGAATAAGAGCTGGGCGAATGTGGCTTCTGACAGGAACCGCCCATGACAGCTCATCAAACAACTGAACATAGATGTAGTGGTAGTCACTGAAAAAGTCACTTACTAACTTATTCGATTAATATTATTTTATTTATTAGTTACTGCTCAAGTATTGGTGAATGTAGCTGAGAATAGTTTATTGAAAGACATTAGAATCCATGAGATACGTTATTCCCTTGAGCAACATGCCCATCCCATTGTCACTGAACCTATATATCCCTTGGGTGGGAGTGTCGATCTGCTCGAGGGAAGGAAGGCCCTGCAGAGGGATCTGGATAGGCTGGATCAATGGGCCGAGGCCAACTGTACGAGGTTCAACAAGGCCAAGTGCCGGGTCCTGCACTTTGGTCACAACAACCCCATGCAACACTACAGGCTTGGGGAAGAGTGGCTGGAAAGCTGCCCGGCAGAAAAGGACCTGGGGGTGCTGGTTGACAGCCGGCTGAACATGAGCCAGCAGTGTGCCCAGGTGGCCAAGAAAGCCAACAGCATCCTGGGTTGTATCAGGAATAGTGTGACCAGCAGGAGTAAGGAAGTGATCGTGCCCCTGGACTCGGCACTGGTGAGGCCGCACCTCGAGTACTGTGTTCAGTTTTGGGCCCCTCACTACAAGAAGGACACTGAGGTGCTGGAGCGTGTCCAGAGAAGGGCAATGAAGCTGGTGAAGGGTCTAGAAAACAAGACTTATGAGGAGCGGCTGAGAGAACTGGGGTTGTTTAGTCTGGAGAAGAGGAGGCTGAGGGGAGACCTTATCGCTCTCTACAACTACCTGAAGGGAGGTTGTAGGGAAGCGGGTGTTGGACTCTTCTCCCAAGAAACTAGCAATAGGACGAGAGGAAATGGCTTCAAGTTGTGTCAGGGGAGGTTTAGATTGGACATTAGGAAGAATTTCTTTACTGAAAGAGTGGTTAGGCATTGGAACAGGCTGCCCAGAGAGGTGGTGGAGTCGTCTACCCTGGAGGCGTTCAAAAAAGGTGTAGACGTGGCACTCCAGGGCCTAGTTTAGGAGTCATGGCGGTGTTAGTTGATGGTTGGACTTGATGATCTTAGAGGTCTTTTCCAACCTAATGATTCTATGATTCTATGATTCTATGATTCTGAAAATAAAACCATCTTCAGCTTTTAAGTGATAGCTGTCTGCACCTATGTGATTTTATACACAATTTTCTGTAGTTTGAACTTAGGCTGCAGATTTTAGGGTTTTCAGTGTATGACCTGACACATAATTAATAAAACCTACATTTTTTGCTATTATCCTTGTTTCAACCATACTGTACTTAAACCATCGATGCACTGCCAAGCAAAAGCAAGATTTTTAGCACTTATGAGAATATACTACAAGTACAAAGAGACATTTGCTTACATTGAGAAATGATCTAATGTAAATTAAATGGCTTTTGAAGAGTTACACAGTTTAGGTTTCTAGCAAAACATAAGGCTCAGGTTTGCCCTCTGTGACAGAAGTGCTGTTCTGGTAGATTTTGCTGCTGTATTATATTTTGATGGGAATGTCACCCTGCACCCACAATGTGAATTATATGACCTATTGGCCATATAATTTTGGATGTGCATCTTGATTATGTCCTGGCTGATGGACACAGGTGCTCTGCTCCCGAGTTCTGGTCCCCCAAAACCTAAATCAGGGTCCTGTCGGAGTGCATCACGGCTCCCTCTCTTTTTGCAAACTGACTACTGAGAAACTTAGAATACAACTTTATGACAATCATGAGATTTTAAATTTTTATTAGTCAGGAAGCATTTTAAAAGGTGACATTTCAAGCCTCCATTTAAAGCATAAATGTACATACAGAGATTGTCAGAGTGGAGTTGGGCATTCGGAGGCTTAGTAATGACAATACGCAGACTTCAGTCTTTAAATGACCAACTTAAAATCACTATCGAGGAACTCTAGGACCCAGTATGAAAATGCTGAGATGTTTTCATGCAGTTCTGCACGAACCATCATAGAAACTATTCTCATGTACGCCCCTTTAGTACCACCTCAGCAGACATGAAGATGAAACAACCCAACAGGGATTGTGGTGATTTCTTGGCTGTCTGGGTTGGGAGGTCCTACCTATGGCCTAAACCTGTGCTGTCAGACTTCCTTTACCTGCACCCTTCTCATAGTCCTGGATTTGTTTAAAATGAAAGCAAAAATGACGATGGTAAAAAAGGGTTGTCTGTTGCACTTGGCTTCCAAGGTAGAAAAGAAGCACAAAGAAAGTGCACTTCCCTTATAATGCTGCGGGACTATCAGAAACCACGCACAGCGTGTGTAGCTTGTACATCTCCACAGTCCATATCTTTAAAGCCCCATCTGGACAGTTTATTTTATCTTCATTTTTAGTGCGGTATAAAACCCTGTAAAAAGCAATCCCAGAATGGGGACCTCGAGGAAGCAACACAAACTCCCTGTGGATAACAAGACTTATTGTTTAGACTACAGAGAAAGGACAGAAATGGAAAACTGTAAAAGTGAACCATGACATTAAGTCTCTAAAACCCAATGCATTCCTACAGGAAATCAGGCTTTCTTCACATACAATGTATTTCAGTATGCGTAATACCATTCTGAAAAAAAATTTGGCTGTGCTATTGAGCAACCTCAAGTGATTTTTTTGGGGTCCAGTTGCACGTCATTTCTGTTTGTCATAGAGATGTTGGAAACACAAGTAGAGCCTACAGTTGTTCAAAGTGTCAGTTGTACTCTGGTAATCCTCCCCATCAAACAGACATGACTGCCGCACAAATACACCTCACCAGGTCATGAGGCCTTAAAAGTGAAACCAGAGTTTTTAAAAAGCTTACACCAACGTATTAATGACCTCTCCTCTCCCCAAAGGACCAATCCTCTACCACAAACAGGAGGCTTGACAATTAGAGCATACCTGAAGAAAGAAAAATTCCTACTTGTTTTTACTATTTGTGACCTCCGGCTTAACTTTTAGCACATTAAGTGAAATGCAACACACCTGAGGAACTAACTGAACATGCAGAATAAGCTCCCATGATTTACTGCAAAAATTTTGCCTTCCTTACCCCAAAATGCTACCCACTATTAAAAAATATTGATAATTTTATGAAGAAAAAGAATGTATCATTCCTTCTACCTGGGGATACCCCAAAACTCAATTAAATGAATGGAGTTATGTGCAGAAAGCCAGAATGCACAGGAGTTTGCAGATCCTGGTTCAGAGATGAATGAGGAAAATTGATGCAGTCCTCATTAATATGCTGCATTTTAGTTCATGTCTGTCTCTTCAGGTAGTCACAGGCACGGCATTCCCTTTCCCCCAACTTTATCAAATATTGCTGCTATCATTTTTCCATTACTTTCCTCTCGGACATGCTCGTAAAGCCAACCAATACGGTCACATTCTAGCAAAACCAGACCAACATCAAAAAAGCCTATGGTTATGCCATATAGTCCATACAATCCAAACTTACCCTCCCAGTGACAGTATCAAATCATCGCACAGGGAGACAGGAGTTTGTTGAGAGAACGGGATGTCACAGGAGGATTTTAATTAGCCCACCAGGAAATCCATTCTCAAGTGGTTACAGAAAAGTGGAAAGATAATAGATATGAGACACTGGAGACAGATTATATCAGCTTTTTATGAAATTCATTCATATTTCAGTTCCTTCTTGCATTAAAACGAAACAGTCTTGCAAACCTTTACTGTGACAGCTGTCCCCGTTCACAGCAGCAGTCTCAGAGATTTCTCACCCAAATGCCCGTGCCAGGCCACGAGCACACAGCAGTTAAGAGCAGACTACGCTCATCTTTGTCATCTCCCTTCTCTTCGTTGTAAACAACTGGAGTCTCTTTTTTGGTGTTTAGATGATAGGTTCGCTACATCATTTCTGTTACACATGCATGCTGTGTCTACTGCAATAAGGCTGGGAGCTCTACAATAACAGCAACACCAGAAAAAATGTGGGGCATCTTGATTAAGACTTACACTAAGCATTGCTCTATAGCCTGTAATTACTACTATCACAGGATTTTGAGTATACAAAACCAACTTTATGGAATGAGGCACTGGGTTACCAAAGTCATCTACAAGTGGTAGATGTTTGTTAGGTAGATACTCTTCCACTATGTATTTTAACAACGTTAGGATAGAGATAGGAGAGTATTCAAAGGGAGAAAGAAGTATTTACATAGCCGATTGCATTTAGTAAGGTAACATATTCACAGAGCACTAGGCAGAAGTTCATTCATCCCCTGGCTGAATGGACAGACGACTTCAGTTTCCTGACCTGTGTATATAATTGCCTTTATTTGCCACTATAAAAGTTTTATTAAGATTCAATTCAAACTTCTATTAAAATGCAACCAATCATGACATTAAACACCACTGTCTGAATTTATACAGATACCTAAACGAACAGATAAAGGCTAGAAAGGCTTATCTCCTCCAGTATTAGACAACAACGGTCTGTCAGAGTCAGTTCACAAGTTTATCTCACAAAAAGTTCATCCCCTTGAAAAGGGCAGTTTAGTATGCAAAGGGAGCTGAGGAAGAGAAACAACTCAATGTAAGAGGCCACAATAATTGACTGGGAACTTCTAAAGAGGAAAGAAAGCAGGATTGTCCTTGTTCCCTCCACTGACTAAGCAACGGCTTACAGAAATACCATCACAAATCATTAGAGCAGCAGGGATTTACAGTAAGAGGAATCCTTCCAGGTCAGACGTTACCCCTGCAGAAGTGCAGAATAAGCAGCAAAGTCTATCACGGTTCCCCACATCACACATGTTACCATATCTCCTCCTTCAAAACTTCTTACCTCTTATAGGACAATGAAAAAAGAAAACTGTAGGCCTTCTGGAAAGCCAAGCAGTTCACTTCTCCTCTAAGGAGAATTTATATAGTTGTCCTATGGGCACAAACTGGAACACAGGAAGTTCCACCTGAATATGAGGAAAAACTTCCTTACTGTGAGGGTGACAGAGCATTGGAACAGGCTGCCCAGAGAGGTTGTGGAGTCTCCTTCTCTGGAAATATTCAAAACCCGCCTGGACGCGGTCCTGTGCACCCTGCTCTAGGTGAACCTGCTCAAGCAGGGGGGTTGGACAAGATGATCTCCAGAAGTCTCTTCCAACCCCAACCATTCTGTGATTATTATATATTATATTAGATACTCTTATCATATAGTTCCCCCCACCCATCCACAGCCACCACCTCAAAATCTGGCTGCTCTTTATAAAATATGCTTGTGGCTATACAACGCATTGCAGAGGAAATATAGTGATATAAGGAAAAAAAGTCTGTCTCTCGTCTCAGCCTCCCAGAATATTGTTATACTAGATTTAAACACAGCAAAGTCAATGGCTTTAGCTGTACAGAGAAATTAATACATATTTGCGAAATGAAACAGAATTCTGATCAGTAAGGAAAGGAAGACAGGGCTAAAAATGCTGCCCTAATGCCAACTACTGAGGGATGGTGATGAAGAACTGGTCTCTGAGCATGCTGAGACACAGATCACCTTGCACAAAGTCCATCATTTGGAAATGTGCACCCATCAAACCTCCAACACTGTGGAGCAGAGCATACGGCTTCCCCCAAAGCTGCCTTCAAAATGCATCTTCCTATAAGTAGAAAACAGCAGAAATATAATCAGCTCTCTAGGACTTACAGATTTTCAGTACAAAAATGATTGTTGTGGGACTTTTAACTAGTCTCAGCATTTTTCACTATAGAAGCTTGCAGACAATTGCCCAAGTAATGTCCACAGAGAAGAACCAGTAGCCCCCTGGAGATGGA
Source organism: Fregata magnificens (assembly GCA_013389945.1). Taxonomy (NCBI): domain Eukaryota; kingdom Metazoa; phylum Chordata; class Aves; order Suliformes; family Fregatidae; genus Fregata; species Fregata magnificens. The sequence continues at coordinate 72,338 of WAAD01006913.1, forward strand.
GAGGTTGGAGAACTCCAGAAGACAAAACTGCTCTTCAAACTCGTAAGCCAGGAGCATATGTCTGAAACTTGGACCCAAACATGGAATGAAAGGACTAGGGGGAACCTGCTACTGGAAGGGCCCACCACAACAGGCAACTGTATCGCATGATGAACTCATGCCTAAACTGAAAGGAAGGAGTCTCTGAAGTTGATGTAGCCCAGGGAAAACAGGAAGAACCAGAGTGCTGAAGCTCCCTGAGAAACATGTTAACTAAGATATAATGATAACATCTTACCCTGCTGAAGGTATGAAAGCCTGAGATACAGTAAAGCTCTCAAAGTGCCCTTTTTCTCATCCCTGTATGTCTTTCAAAGTACAGACTACCTGGATGGTGATGGAAGGAGAGAGGCAGCATAAGGAATGCCACATGAGCTCCTGGATGGGTAGACTTGCTATGCAAACCCAATTCCTGCCGCTCCCTTGTCCTGCCAGGAGGTCCGGCGCGAGAGGAGAAGCAGTCCTTTAGCTTGGACATCTTCCAGTCAGCCAGAAGATATTATAGAGCCAGATCTATATTCCTGCACAGCGCAGTTGCATTACCATGCAGCCAAATCTGGGGCTTTTCCTCCATCCAGTTGACTGTGATGTGAGAAGCCCAAGCTGCCTGCCTAGAGCTGAAAGCAAACAACAGACTGGATAAAAGGCAGAGTCCAGCTTGCCCGTGGAGAGCGTGCAGCCTGGCAGAAAGGAAACCTGGAGAACCGATGACTTGCCCTGCTGCCTTGGAAGTGACAGCACAGGAAAGCCCTTTGGCTGAGACCATAAAAGTAAATAAGAACTGAAAGGTCGTTGCCTACCTGTTGTTTCCTCAGCTGGACACCTTTCCACCACAGGCACAGAGTATCTGAAGATTATTTTGTCTTACTACTGAAAGCTTCTACCTCTTCAACAGCCTGCACGCAAACTGGCAAGCAGACCACGACCGAGCTGCAGGTGCAGACTCCTGACGTTACGGATTATTAGGTTTCCTCCTGTTTGTTTTCCATCTCAGCACTTTGTAATGCTACCAATTAAGGGCTAAATTTATAACGGGTGCATTTTTGTAAAAGAAATTTACTCAACACTTCTCATTTGTAATGTGATTATTTTTTCTTACGGTGTCCTAAAGTGTTTTACGAAATTAAAAATTACAGCTAGCTCCAAGACAGGAATGAAATATTGAAACCTATTCTAAGCAGCATGGCATCAACCACCAATTACTGTAAAAAACTATTTATTTAATATGTCAAGGCTGATTGTGGTAGTCTACCCAACACTTCCAAATAAATAATTAACAGCTGAATTTAGGAACATGAGGTAATCAAATTCTCTTTGGCTTATGAAATGTTTAAAAAATATATTGGTTTTATTTCAAAAGAGGGGAGCCTTTGCACAAAAAGCATGCTATTTCTGAGAGTATGAATGTATATGTATGTGACAGGAGTGAGAAAAGTTGGAGAAAGAATAATTCATTATTTACTCTTAGCCCTAATTTATAGAAATTTAAACAGAGAGCTTATACAAAAGGTATTCTATTTTTCCCCTCCTCCTCGTAAACCAGAAGTAAGGGACCTAACAGAAAAGTGGGAGAGCAAGTCTGAGTCTCTGTTACTACACTGATACACATTTAGTTGCACCAAGGAAACTTTAAAACAGTCCCTCTGTGGTCCTATGGAGGAAACATTTTATATTGTGAATAGTTAAATATAAACTTAATTCTCACAGCATCTATTTTTGCTATGGAGTATCACACAAGTCTATTCCCACTCTCAAATTGGCTTATGATTTCGGATCAACAGACCAATTGGTTTTCCCAACAATTCAAATTATTTCAAAAAGGTAAGTGCTATTTTCTTGTGCAGGGAAGGGAAATCACCTTCTCAAAATCATAACAGAAGTCACTGTTTGGCATAGTAATGGTATCAAGTCCCATCACCCATCTTCCTCATAAGAAGTCACATTTTTTAAGAAAACTACAAAGGGCAAGGCGGATTCATAAGATAATGCTGATGTAGCTCATGGTTAAATGATGTTTTATAAAGTACACAAAACCTTTAGATATATAGCTCTGCAGATCCTGTGAGGTTTGTAAGTAATGACAGATCTGAGAGTGACTGTTGAAATACTAAACTTTGTGGTCTCACTCACAACAGCTCTACAAGTCAAGCTTCCATTCTACCCTCCTTGCTAGTACTGGTAAACCTTCATCTCCGCCAAATAGCAGCTACAAGTGTCTGAAAGGCTCATCTTCTCACTTCACTCTTGAGCGAGCTATGGTCAGGCTCTAGGCACGTTTTTCAGCATATTGCAGGGATTGTTCCAAGTTTCTACATATGTTTCTTCCAGGTTTTGCACTGGTACTCATTAAAGGCACCTAGTCCTATTTATACCAGGATCACAACAAGAGGCAAACACAGCACAGAACCTGCATTATTCTTTGGTAACATCCCCGTTCTCCGACTCACAGGTATTGGAGTCAACAGTCTGTTTAAGTGCATCTTCAGTGCTTTCGGATAACGTAAACCCTGAAGGTGTCCCAAGAAGCGCTGAGTTGACCAGCTGCCTTCTGAAGTGGCTGTCTGACTGAGAAAAGATATATTTTTTACATGGTTCCTAACTGCACTATTTTGAAGTACAAAATCCTCACAAACACAAATAACATCCTGATTTGAAGAATAAATGCCATTAGAAGCAGCTGGGAGCATTCACTCTGACTAACTTTTATGAGTTACTGAAAAGATACCTGAATTATTTTTAACATTCATTCTTTTTCCCCCCCCCCTCCACAGAAATTGTTGACATTACCAGGTTAGGAAGTCACCTCTTCAAGACTGCAAAAACCTGCTTCTGTCCAAATCTTTTCTCTAATTTCCGTATGTAATTTCTTGGGAAGGTGCATTCAACGTTACACTCTGAACACTTTTAACAGACCAGTGCCAAGCAATTACCCATTAATTTCCTTGTGTTCCCAGTTTAATCAGATTTTTTTTTGTTTGTAGTAGAATACAGAACTGAAGTAACCTGATTTTCACTGTAAGACTCTTTTTAGGGCTACGAAATACTTTGCAGGTTGGTTTCTTTCAAATTATCACCAGCATAATCTTAAAAACACACCATCACCCAAACCCTTTTATGCAATGCTGTTGGCTTAGAAGACCAAGCATATGGAACAGGCTACTCATTCGGGAGGTTGTCTTTGTGCCAGTGTATGATGCAGGCAAGAAGAGACAAGATTTGCTTTTCATTTTTTCCAACAAGAAGTTCATAACTGATCCTCTCCACACAAGTCAGTATTTGCACAGCTGCTCTTACCATGTAAAAGTGAACCCTTGCTATTTTATATGGATAAGAATGTATGCAAAATAAAAAACTGCAGCGACAGCGTATCAGTGGGTTAAGTTCACCTGAAGCCTTGGAGTTACATTAAAGACTTCCTAAGCTGCCTCCCTGAAAGAGAAGAATTAATAGAGGTTTTTATAAGTATTAGGTATAGCAATCCTTTACTTTGTAAGACCTGTAAGAAAGCTCATCACAAAAAGATGGTAAATAGATTGATGTTATTTGGCTAATCCTGTTTAAGTATCTAAGATTGCAAGCCAGAATTAATTAGATGATAACATTACTGTTACTGAGCTGTGGTTACTGTCAACCTGTCTGGGTGAAAAAGTATAAAAAAGACCAAATGTCAGAGTTTTAAAAAGAGGCTCATGAAGAAAATATTGCACAGAAATAATATTACACCCCTTTTATTTCTTAGCAAGCACAGACATAATAATAAATAACGAGGACAGGGGAACTGTTAAGGACAATGCAGACCACTCAGAGAGCTCAGTTCATTCAGAAAAACATTTATTGTGATACAAACACATACAAATGAATACGTCCGTATCTCTTCAAGTAACAAAGGTTATTCTTAGAGGAAGACCTGCCATGAAAATCAGTACTTTTGAAACTGCTATAGGAGGGTACAGATCTATAAAATCATGAGTGACACAGAGTAGGTAAGCAGGGAATGACTGTTCACAGTCTCTTCTATCAGAAGCAGCAGAGGAAGTCAAACAAAAGTAGCAGGTGGTGCACTGAAAACAAAGAAAGGATATGCCTCGCCACACAATCCACAGTTAAGCTTGCCAAGATAAGTTATGAACGTAAAAGGTTTCCTTGGGCTCAAAAAAACAGTGAGTGGACAAAAGGATCAGAAGAGAGAGTCATGGAGAGCTATTAAATAGAGCACCACTACTTCTTGAGTGAGCCATAAACTGCTGTGACAACTGCTATGAATTGCTGTGCTCACTTTATTCTTACGCCATTCCCCAGGATCTACCACTGGGTGCTGTCAGCGACAGGATCCCGGACCAGATGAGTCCTTAGTCTAACCCTGAAAGGCCCTTTCTATGTTCTATGTGTTTCTGTGTTTCTATGTGAAGAGTTGCAGGAAATAAGTAACTTTTGCTTCTAATGCCAAGTTGCATTAAAAAATTTGTGAAACGCATAAACAGGAAAAAAGGAGAAAGAAATAATTTACTTTTGTATTTGCCATTAGTAAGACTAACCCTATAACCAGAATGCAGTTCTGGTGTCCCTTTTTGAGAGGGAATGCAGAACAATAGGGAGGCAGAAAAGAGAAAAAAGAAAAAAAATAACTGAAGGTTGGAGAAAATATTTTTCAGTGACAGACTTAAAAAGCTTCATCTGTTTAGCTTATCAAAAAAATTGAAAGAAATACTTGATTAGTGTGTAAGTATCTCTATGGAGATAAAATGAAGAGCAATAAAGGACTCTTTAATTTAGTGGAGAAACACGTTACTAAAAGTAGCGGCTGGAAGCTGGAGCAGAAGTTGTTCAAATTAGGCAGGGAAGAGGGGGATTACTCCTATCCTGACCTCTTCATACGAAGACCAGGGCCTTTCTACAATGAAGCTCAAGTTGTTGAGCACAACGTATTAGCAAGGAGTGACAGATAAGCTCCCAGAACATGGGGGAGATCAGATTGAATGGTTATCTTTTCACTGAAGATGTTTATAAATCCCATGGACTCAAGGATATCCATTTGCAGCGGTTAGCGGGAGAGATGGGAAAGACAGCAGTGAGCTGGGGCTTACTAATGGATAAAAGAGAGAAAGTCTGTTGTCAAAACTGGGGAAGAGTCTGACAAAAAGAAGCACTTAGCAGATGTGAAGGGCGAAGCTGGAAAGCCTGGGTGGGAGGATGAGGAGCGAAGGATGTGAATGCAAATAACTCCAACTAAAGCAATCACTGAAGTGACCCAAGCAGTGAGCAACAAGAGTGGCTTTAGCTGGGGTGGCTTGGGTAGGTCAGGGAATATGGGAAACCAGCCCCTTGTCTGAGATAGAGATTCCATCCCTCGTGGTTTTCATTACATTCCTACTCCTCAGTCACCTTCTGAAGATAAACAGCCAGGGAGGATAGGAGCCTGGGGTAACGCATACTCATAAAGATGTCCATGGAAGACAGAGAACACAAAGACAAAGTGTTAAGCCTAAAACAAGAGCAGAAATTATAGCTTTTCTAGATCTCATAGATATAAAATAGATGACAACTGAGTTGTTTTGGAAAAGCAGGAAGTCTCTGGCAGGGATCTGATTTTATTGGGTCAAAATAGCCATTAACAGAAGTTGTCTACAGAAAAGGAGATCATTTCCCAAAGATTTTCCTTAAATATAACACTTTATAAAGAGACATCAAGTATATATTGGCTTGTATTGAATGCAAAAGGGGGGAGAGATCCAATCAGAGCTCTGCAAGAACGAGGATTTTTTTCCATCTTCTCGGACTCAGAACTTTTCATGAAACTGATTCACTGCTCACTCTCTCACATATTTACTCATTTGGCAGAGTAGTTTCCCCAGAAGGTTATTTCAATTCAACAATGCCTGTACGGCAGAGACAAAAGCTGGTAAATAGGGAACGACGGATGTTCGCTAATATAAGACAGTGTGAGAATGGAATGGCAAACACCTCATCTAGACTTCTTCAAAACAAATAGAAGAATATAAAAATATTCATAACCAACTAAGAAAGAAGGCAGCATCGAGAAACAAATGGGAGTTAAAGAAAGCCAGGGAGAGCAGTCTGAAGACAGAGCTGATGTGGAAGCAGGGATGGGTATGTCTGAACTTGGGCTACCATACAGAGATGCTGTCTCTCGGAAGGAAAAAGCAGTATGTTAATCTCTGTATCACACAGGAGGCAGAAGTTGAAAACAGTTTGCGGCTCTTGCAAGCAGAGCATGGGCCTGAAGGCATTGCTGCTGCCCCTGCTAAGTGAAACTTAAATTACATCCTCTTATTCCATTACTGTGTTACGTTTCCTATATTGTTTTATGTCATTTTAAATAACTACACCCAGTGGGTCTTCCAGTAGGCTGGTCCGTGGACCAAGAGATTTCACTAACAGCTCTTTCCTTCTTTTTCCTTTTCCAAATATAATCACATTGCATGAAGTTATAGTTCCCTGTGCAACTCTGAAGAATTTCTGTGAACAGCTCAGCAGCGGGCAGGGGTGAACTGGATAACACACAAATCCTTTTCCAAATTTCTTCCTTGAGAGTGATCGGTACCCAAGAACAAGAGGCAGGGAAAGAGAGGACCATTAAGCTTTCTGAAGCTTTGTTGTGTGAACTGGAGATTGTCAGATCCTAGATCCCAGGCCACCGCACCGCCCAGTTCTCTAGTCCGTACTTCATCAGTTTGTGATAAGAATGTTATGGGAAACAGTGTCAAAAACTGTTCTCCTGAAATCTAGACCTGTGAACCTACTATTTTTCTCATCTCCTCAGGATCCTGAACTCCATCATCCCAAGGCTGCCCCTGACCTTCACATCCCTGACCAGTTCTTCCTTGTTTGAAATGTCGGGTCCAGGCAGATCGTGTCCTTCCACCGGCTCCTCGATCACCTGGGTCTGGAAGCTGCCACCAGTGTACTCCAGAAGCCTCCTGAATTGTTTGTGCCCTGCTCTGTTGTCCCTCCAGCAGTTTTTGGGGTGGTTAAAGTCCCCCATGAGGACCAGTGCTGGTCCATGTGAGGCTTCTTCCAGTCATCTGAAGAAGGTCTCATCTACTTCTCCCTGAAGAGGCAGTCTGTAGGGGGACACCCAGCACAGCATTGCCTGCGTTGGTCTGCCCTCTGAACCTGACCCATCAGCTCCCAGCTGGCTCATTGTCAGTTTATGCTTACATCCTTCTGTCTAAACATTTTGCTCTACTTATGGGTTTGGTTTATGTTTGGTATTAAAATAAGAGAGTGACAAAGTGCTCTGGTTTATCATCTTCCCTATTTAGCTACACTCTGCTGCTTCCTAACTGCACTTGCAGGGACCATGCTAAACCTACGTCAGCTTCCAATGGAAAATAAAAATAAAAATAGAAAAGGCTGCATTAAGAAAATATTAAGAAAATAGTTAGTAAGGAGTCACAGCTGCAAAGGTTTGTTGGCCATTGATATTTTGGAGTTTCCTTGACCCTACTAAAGTTCCTTCCTTTCTCCCAGGGCCATTTGCTGTGAAATCAGCACGTTTTAGATTTGCATTTCTGTAGCCAAAAGCATGCTCATGAACTTCTTTATTTTCCATTGCTTTGGGAAATCCTGCAAATAAAGTGTTGTTTTAACAGTTTGCATGAAAACATAGCAGTGACTAAGATCCATTACACTCCACTTCAAGCCCAGACACCTAGAGAATTAGCTAAATGTGCACAATTTACCTCCTACGTAAATGATGATGATTATGGTTAACTCTGTTGAAGCCAATGCGGTTAAGTTGGCATAAGGAAAGATAAAGTGGAGTAAAGTCTAAAGCATTCATTTTAAAAAGTAGGAAATACATAAAATAGAAGTAAACAGACCATAGGCTTTCTGCTGGAAAGCACTCTAACAACCACCTACATGAAGAAAAGGGGAGTAGGTGTGTGTTGGTTATTATTCATGTAATTAGGATCTGGTCTAAAAAAAAGGCATTTTTATATATGAAAAACTATATATTAAAAATATATATCAGCAAGCTATGTCATTTTGATCATATAATTGAAAATTAAGGCTACACACCTGCTCTTTTTCCTGTAGATAAATCTCACAGGACACAGAAGTTGAATATTACAGAATTTAATGTTGCCGTTAAGGCTAAAATTTCAATATTGGATATCCTAGAAGTTGCAAAAAAATCAGAGGTTTATCTGAAACAAGAGACTGCTGGACCTTGCTTACCTTTTCTAAGCTGTTTTCACCTAAACAGGTAAACTGAACAAAACAGGCCCTTTCTTTCTCAGATATCAGTGTACATGAAAAAGGCTAGCATGAGCTCTGAAAGTCTCATGCTGCCAACAGAGAGCAGATGTAGGCAGGATGTAATGGAAAGGGCTGAAGGAGAGAAAGGTGGGGATGAACGGAGGTTAACGGATCAGCTCAGGGAGCAGCGGCCAGCCGGCGCTGAAATGGGGGTGGTAAAATACAACAAGAGTGGCCTGCGACCAGTACCAATTAAAAGAGATGAAAAACTGCTGGAAAAAGAATCAGGCATTAATTTAGGAAGCCTGACTGTGAAGCGAACATACTCCGAGCTAGGAATGAAACTATGTCTGTGGTTAATAGAAAACACTGTAAATCTTATTAAGCAGGAAGTCTAAAGAGGCTTTTCCCTCATTTTGTACCTAAGAGTCTGAAAATCATTGTGTTATTAGATTAGCTTACAGAAAGGTAGTCATTCAATATCCCAATCTTATCCATGGGGAGAAAATTGTTGAAAAAAGATGATTTATAAAACCCACCGATGCCAAGGCCTATAATTGGAGAAAAAGGATGGTTTAGCCCAGGGTTGGGCTAACAAATGCTAGCCCAGGAAACTCAGACATTAAGTTCAATGGGGATTACAAGGCTTAAGAAAAAGCAGTACTAGTCAGCCATAGCTCAGTTCTTCCCAGCATTGAGATAAGAAGTAGTTGCAAGTGCTGGCTGCAATTGTTCATACTCGTCGTACACTTTCTGTCTGCCCTTAATCAGAGTAGAGGAGTAAATCATCATACCTAAAATCAGTTCTCACTCTTTGGCCCAAGTGGGACTGAGCAGCTGCACGAAAGAAATGAATCAAGAAGGCAGTTCACAGTTTCAAAATTTAGTGACATTGCTGTAGTCAAGGACTTGGGAGACCCAGGCTTCGTTCCCTGCTCTGCCACAGTACTCTTGCACACCTTGAGGCACACCATGAATTCTCTCCCCCTGCTTCTCAGCTGCACAGCAGAGATAAAAGTTCCGCCGTAATTTAGGAGAGCGCTGTCAGCCAAAAAATTGCGGGTGCTCCGACATAACCAGACTCTAAAAAGTCGAATCTTAAAATTAAAAACTCAAGGAAGGACTTGTAGTCAAAACAATGCTTAAGCACAGGCTAAACTTACAGGTTTATTTAAACCACTACGGAATAACAAAAATTTAAGGGCACTTTAATTTCAGCACGTTGTTATGCACTGCCCTAGAAACAGATAAACTTCTTGCATACAGCCAAGGCATGTTCATTAATTCCTGAAGATGCACAGTTGTCAAAAGAAAAATTAGCTGAAAGGAGTCCAGGAACTGAACTTCCAAACTAGTCTGACTTAGTTAGCACAGCAGAAATAGGAACCTAGCAGAAGGTAAAAATAACTTTTGATTTCATATAATTTTGATACCAAAATTCACATTGTTCTCTAAACTATAAATCAATTTACCACCTAAGTGTAATGCAAGCTGTCTAAGTATTTCATACTTAAAGCAAACCAAGCGTAGTCTCAACTACTGTGACTCACTTGGATGAAACAGAAAAAAAGATCATACACTTAGATTCAGTTTTCTAAACCATCAACACGTCATAACCAATCTGCTTTTTTTCAGTTGCTGAAGGATAGCCTCAGCAACCAGATAGCAAAATGGATGGACAGTTAAATATTTTTCTATCTGCTCTTCACCACTGAAATTTAATCTCGTACGCTACATGCCAGCCGTGAATATGTTAGGGAGCTTCGTGTCCATCACTTTTTAATCATATGCCTGTTGGACTTTTAACCTCTTGTAGTAAAAAAAAGAAATGCATTGAATTTATCTTAGCAGTATTTCAGAGGTCTTTTTGGCTATTTCCTAGATATCAGCAAACATTCACTGCCGGGTGGTTTGTCTGATAGCTTCAATATCTTTAACAGTTGTTTTATTCTTTTCAATGTCATGCTTTGCTTTTGGTTAGCAGTGCTGTTTTCTAAAGCTCTCTATAGCATCGCACGTGAACAAAATGGGGAAAAAACACATGGACTTTCAACAATAAGCTAGCAAAGACGCCTTAACCAAATTGTTAGGCTGCTTAAATCTGAAGGGTTCACAGATTTTTTAACTGTGTATCACAGCATAAGCTCTGCCCAATATCCTACACGCAGGCAGTACCTACTAGCAGAGACATATAACATTTCACATTGCATTTATAGTACAGTATTTTTAATCGACCGCAAAAGATGCCAGTTCAAATGCAGGATGCCTGCACCAGTCTCAGTGGGGTTTTCTCTTGAAGACATTGGTATAAGCCACTGATAAAGTCAGAGGGCACCTTTGTGTCCCCATTTACGATGCTACATGGTTGGCACCTGCTGAACAAGCTCCCGTAGTGTCAGGGTATGGAACAATGCTGTATTTCTAGTACGTAAAGATAAAACATTTATCTACATACAAAATAGAAAAAAAGGCCAATCTGTAGTCCCCTTCTGGTAGTAACACCCTTTTTAAACAAAAATAATATATTCTTAGTTAAGAAGCAGTAACAAATTTTTGTTGTCTCCAATTTTTCTTGAAGTTCCTCTTATTGGTCATTACCCAGTCTTTGATGATATTATACTCACTGTGATTGATACAAGTTAATGGGTTTTCTGCCAGCCCTGGTGAATTACTGACACGCATGAAAAATTTCTCTATACCATTAATGTCATAGACACTTGATTACAATTATTATTATATTTTAAAGGAGGCACAATAAACTGTTGCACAAAGAATCCATACACTGCATAACTTCATGTTGTAGAAAACGTTGAGGGGTTTTTCTGATTGCTTTCTATATGATGTGAGAGGCTGATTTTCCTCTGCTGTGTCATTCTCACTGTTTAAGGCAACAGGTTTTTCCATTATTAACAAAACGCCTGAATCACCTGAATAGCCTTCAACAGCCAGCATCCCCACAAAAGAGATTTTGTGGAGATCCATCCAGTTTCTATTCCTAAACCCCAGGACTTCTAAGAAATTTTTCCAGAGATAATAATGACAGTTACGAAACGAGTTTTAACGTACTATCTTAGGACAAGTGGGAAACCTTCTGGTACACGCTAAAAAATATATCTTTGAATCAAGAATGGCAATGTCCTGGTAACGGCAGCTCGAGAACATTTTCCCACATGAATCTCCAAAATTACTAGTCTTCCTTCAACTGTCATTTATGTCTTTGTAGTGCCTATGTTGCACTCTTTATTATGTTTATCCTCCTTGTAGACATAGATGGATCCCATAACTATTTAAGGTACAAAGTGAGGAGTTATTTTCCTCTAAGATGAATCACAAAATAGAGGAAAAGTTGGAGAGGAAAGAAAAAAAGTGCCATGTTTGTACATGCACTGAGCAAAACCAAAATAAAACAACAAAATGCCATGACCGGTTCATTCATAATACATGTGGTTTTTTCCTATAGGCCTGCTAAGGCACCTCTCACCGTGGCAGCTACGTGCCAAGACGAACATCGCCAAACCATGTTGTCTGCATGATAGCAGATGGACCCCATGAACAGCAAGAAATGGTTTTGGTTCCCGTGACCAATTCTGCCCATTTCCCTAATCTCACTGAACTCCTGATTTCCTCATAAGCCTTTGAAATTTGAAAAGGTCGTAGAGAAAAATGCTGCCTTGTACAGATGCAATGGTCATTAACAACCTTGGATCCCTTTTCGGCCCCAGTGCTTCTTGGTTTTGTACTTTTTGCTTCAAATGTGTAGCTTAACACCTAACCCTAAACTGATGAGAGATATAAATCAACGTATTCTCCTGAAATTCACTTAAAGCGATAAAATTCTTCATTTGAAGTTGGAAAAAAATATTCTAGCACTCATTGCAAGTAACTCCATAGTGTGGTCAATTGGCCCATTAGTGCATCCCTAGGCAGAACTGCATCATATCAAGATGACATTTCTTTCATAATTTTATTTCTGTGAGTACCAAGCCTGCAGTTAACCCTTTCAGTCACTTGGTCCAGGCGCTTATCTAGCACTCATTTTTACTTTCTTAATAATAAGTTGACAGCCTGCTGCAGACAAACTGATTCACACAGCTACACAATTGATTAATTCCAGCTGGAAGGAGATCACTGTTGCCATGCAAGTCAGCAGGAATCTTGATTTTGCTTGCTCTCCTCCTCCTCTCTTTTTCACAAGCTCAGGCAGAAAGGAAGCATGCTGTTTTTGTCAAGATAACTTTGGGAGGCATAAAAACAATTAGCAGAGATACAAAGTGCTTTCACAGCACAAATAAATAGAACAATCTTGCACGTATACACAGGGAAGTAAAAAGATTTAACGTCTAAGCCTCTCTTAAGCACCGTATCTGTAGTGTGTCCATTCCAGAAGGGAAAAGGACACTTCTAGGCAAGGTCTCAGCAACGTCAGAGGAGTGGAAAGAAGGCAGGATGACCGTCAGGCGTATCCAATCCTCCCTTACGCACTTCCCCATACGCACAGGCGCACAATGAGTCTCAGGTAAGGAAGCCCAGGAGCCCTTGTCAGCTTCACAGCAAGGCGGTTTTCAACATAAAGTCTACATCTGAGAAAGTCAAAGAAAAGTAAGGAAACCTCAAACAAAACGTCATGATGCATTGAGCTTATTGGGGAGTTGGGAAAATTGCAGCATGCAAAGCAATGGTTTTGCTGAGCTCTCTTACAGGTGGCCTCCATGAACCCTGCTTGTAAAGGAGTTTGCACGTGTGAAATAATAGGAATTAGCATGAAGCCATGGTAGGGCCCACATCAGTATTTTGAGTCAGATCATTGAATAATTGGGGCCTGCAAAAAGCTTGGATATTCATCAAGATTCAAAATCGTAGAAGGAGCCTTAATTTTTACATTTCCTAACTCCTTGAAGATTTGACTGCAATTCAGTCTTAACTTTCCTGACGTAACATTCTTTCAGTGTCATTTTCAGAAATGATAGAGCCGCACATTGACTCCAGCAGCAAACTGGCTTTGGGGTGGCTCATCACCAACACGTTTTAACAATGCATCAAAGAAAAGCTGACCAAGAACCTCACTGCTGAGATTTATAGCTACACAAATCACAGCCTCACCTTGAAAGCGTCTTGAATAAAAGAAACTGAAATTTTCCTCCCATCTGTGGAAACTGATGTGGTCACATTATAGCTGAGGATCCTGTGCTCCACTTCAGAGAATAAAGTCTTCTTAGCTGTGCTTACGTAAAATGCAGCAGTATACTGCTGTGGTATATTTAATGACTACGAAAAACTACCAAAGGGAGTTCCCGAGTAGTAAAGCAATCTAGCAGAAAAATATTCACTTGTAGTTTGAAAGAAAGCCATTGAATTATGTCAGAATAAAATATGCGGAAGAAATATTTATAATGTATGTACATAAACAACTGACACAAACACATTTAAGCAAGACTGCCACTGGAGGAGAGAGTGTTTGGGTTTCATTTCAAACAAAATCTATTGTAGGTGCTTGATGCGTCCATACAAAGGTAGAGGCTTTTGGTGGTGGGAATGACGACAAAGATGTTTATTGGCCACAGGGGTAAAACAGTCATCGGTATTTTGTGACAGCCCCTCTCAAAGCTCTGATGTTTCTAAGACAGGAGCCCGTACTTTCTAATACTTTATTCACCTCTCAGGTTTGCAGTGATTTAAATATTTCTTAACCGCTTTCAAATTAAATCAGGATGTTATTTTTCCCACATTTGCTCTGATTTAAATATTTGGTTAAATACTTTTAAATTAAGCCAGGATATTATTCATAGGAGAAGTCTGATACTTCATTAATGATGCAAAGCAGAGAGCTGCTCTTCTTTCCTAAGAAACAGTCTCAGATCACAAGATTTTTAAAATTATAACCTAAAATCTGAAAGTCTGCAATTTATTCCCTCCGTGTTGACCTTAATGAATAAAACCTAAGAATTAATTTTAAAATTTGGTGTCTGGGGTGAAGAAGCCTTCCTTCTTCAGAAAACTGTCTCTAAAGATTACTTTTTCACGGAAAAGCTGTAAGAATTTCTGAAACTGATGTATTAATTTTCCAGCAATCAAGCTGCACTGAAAAATAGCAATGAAAATTGACATTTGACAACAGTATCAACATTACATTATCTAGTGCTGACATTAAACAAGTAATATCTTTTGCTGCCACTGCAAAGCCTCATATTGCATCTATCAAGCACTTTTCAGGTTCCCTATGCAGTCAAAATGCTAATCAAGTTAAATAGTTACTGGGCACATCCTGATTTAATGTTTGCTTTGATTTCAGTACCTGCAAACTCCACAGTCGGTTATTAGAACTGAAGTTCAAAGTAGTACGTGGTGTCAAAGGAGAGGAGGACAGAGGCCACGAGAACCCAGTTATCATAAAAAAAAAGGATCAGCTAGCAAGGGTCTAGAAATCAGCTCATTTGGACGCAAGTTAAACAAAAAAAAACAGAGGCAGGGAGATGAATGTTAGGCCACACAGACCTCCCATTTGCAAGATTAAATAAAGATAATGAAATAACCATTTTTTTTTCTTCTGCACAAACTAAGTCAGCCTCTAATCTCTGAATACTACTATTATTATGCTACATTACTATGCAATACAATACTTTTTCACTATTTCGAAGACTCTGCAGGAGTCTGGTGGTAAATATTTCATTTTACAGAAGGCAACGCTGAGAAAGGGATGTTAAGTAATGCACTCTGGACCACCCAATAAGACAGTAGCATCTATTAAGGTAATTGCTTCATCCTCAGGATATTGCAGCATGTTAATGTTTCCCAATGAAAATTCAAAGTCTCAGCCCAAACACAGCATGAAAACACAGCGCACAGCCCTAGCTCCTGGACAAACAGCGCAAATAGTATTCTGCTTAGATACCAGCAGAAGCTGCAGAAAATCCAGAGTGGCCAGCGATGCCTTTCTAGCTGAACCATCACATTTCTGCAGGGTCTCCAGATACAACAGCGAGAATCTGCACCACCTGTTTGCAGTATAGTGAGCTATTAGCACCTTCGCTATAGTAATTCAGCGATAAAACGTGGCACGGCACAGCACAGCTCTTCGGGGCTGTAAGTGAAATTCCTGCAGTTGGCAGACGCTACCACGACAGGGCTGTCTGCTCCCGCAGGCAAATACTTTGCTACTCTGATTGTTAAACTCTATAAAACCCACTGGGGAAAGTCACGGCCATCTAAGCAACTCTATAAGGATCTCCATCTATTTTACAACTAATTTATGTGTTCCCCATTGAGAAGCAACACCAGGCTTTTAACTGCAACTGTTTGCTTGTTGATCTCAAAACACTCTCAAAGTGTGGGTGTAAGAGAGATCCTGCGATGAGCCAGAGCAAAACTCATCCTGTATCAGAGGGCTTGTTGGGGAGGATGATCTTGCATTTGGTCTAATCACCCTTTTTTTTCTTTGA
This sequence comes from Fregata magnificens, assembly GCA_013389945.1. Lineage (NCBI taxonomy): Eukaryota > Metazoa > Chordata > Aves > Suliformes > Fregatidae > Fregata > Fregata magnificens. The sequence goes on from WAAD01006913.1 coordinate 88,036, forward strand.
TTAATGTTCATGTAAAGAAAATAGTCAAACACTGAAGACAAGTGTGTCTAAATATTTGGGATAATCTGACATATAAAGTATTACTAGTGTTTCTTCAGTAGGCTTCAAATAAAAAAAAGCAGCCTGAAGCCAGAGATATGCTAATTAATGTATTTAATGAAGACTGAAGAAGGGAAAAGGCTACTACGAAGTGCCTCTCATTGCCACATAGTAATTCACTGCCCAGCCACAAGAAAGAAAGAAAGAAAATCTCAGTATGGCCCAGAGGATGAAGCTAAGGCTCTGGTTGAGGGTGGGATAAAGGACAAGTTGTATTTTGGGGAAAGGTAGAGAAGGCAGACAAAATCCATCACGAACCAGGAAAAGGAGATGTCACCTTAAAACCTAAGAGAAATAGGGAAAATCACTGTGACTTAAAAAAATTCTCTGACATTTGGCAGGGAAAGAGAGCTCCCTGGGACATCTTATAACAGTGGGTAAACAGAAATATGCCTACATTTGCAAAGATAAGAAATTCAAGTCCAACTGATTAAACTGATTTGCCTCAGGCCATTCAAAAGCTTTGCAACATCTGGATGTCCATCCAGACACCTCCACCGAAAGCCAACCTCTGCATAGAAGACTTCTTTGGCTGTCAGACTTGGTCTGGAAGATCAACGTAGCAACAAAAAGTTTTTCTGATCCTCATCCAGATCATCACTGTACTGGGTCTGGCTGAGGGGGAGCTGCTTTTCCCCAGGCCAGCCTGCTGTGCTCTGTGCTGGTGGCTGGAGGCGGCACCAGTGTCTGGCTGTGGCCGGGCGGTGCCTGCCCAGCCCCGGGGCTGCCTCTCCAACATTTCCCCCCCAACCCCGCTGTGGGCTGGGGGTGGGCGGAATCTTGGGAGGGGGCGGCCAGGACAGCCGGCCCGGGCTGACCGGGGCTATTCCCTACCGTGTGACGTCTGCTCAGGGATAAAAGCTGGGAGGAAGGAGGAAGCGGGGGGCATTCGTGGTTTGGGACGTTTGCCTTTGTCCTGGGGAGCAGCCGCGGCACGTGCTGGGCCCTGCTGCCCGGGAGGTGGCTGGGCGTCGCTGTGGTGAGAGGTGGGGAGTGGGGTCTGTGTTGTCCTTTCCCTTTTGTTTCCGCATGTGGTCTTTGTTTTATTAAACTGCTTTTGTCCTGACCCAGGAGGTTTCTTTCCACCTCATTTTCTCCCCCTGCCCTGCTAAGGAGGGGAGTGATAGAGCGGCTTGGTGGCACCCGGTGTCCAGCCGGGGTCAAACCACCACAATCACATACCCAGTAGGACAACTGTCCCTATGAAAGGACTGATATCTTGATTTGTATTTCTTACAGCTAATCTGCACTCCACTGATCACCTTACTTTCTCTTCACTATGAAAAAGGCAGCAATGAAAGGACAATCCAAAGAATTTGTAAGTTTGATGCCATCAATTTTCGTATTCCTTTCACTTAGATTAAGACTTTATCCAGGATGCAATTCCTGAATATTATAGTCTAAATAACCTTGAAATTTCTACTGGAATATGCGAGGTCATACTGTCTTCTTAATAACTACGGAACAAAACATATCAAATTAAGTACCTCAGCCTTACCAAGGACAATGAAAAGGCTGAGGTACTTAATGCCTTCTTTGCCTCAGTCTTTAATAGTCAGACCAGTTATCCCCAGGGTATTCGGCCCCCTGAGGCGGAAGACAGGGACCGAGAGCAGAAGAAACCCCCCACAGTCCAGGAGGAAGCGGTCAGCGACCTGCTGCGCCACCTGGACGCTCACAAGTCTATGGGGCCGGATGGGATCCACCCCAGAGTGCTGAGGGAGCTGGTGGAGGAGCTTGCCAAGCC
>WAAD01006913.1:90692-113365 GCA_013389945.1 Fregata magnificens
TGAGGAGCGGCTGAGAGAACTGGGGTTGTTTAGTCTGGAGAAGAGGAGGCTGAGGGGAGACCTTATCGCTCTTTACAACTACCTGAAGGGAGGTTGTAGGGAAGCGGGTGTTGGACTCTTCTCCCAAGAAACTAGCGATAGGACGAGAGGGAATGGCCTCAAGTTGCATCAGGGGAGGTTTAGATTGGACATCAGGAAGAATTTCTTTACCGAAAGAGTGGTTAGGCATTGGAACAGGCTCCCCAGAGAGGTGGTGGAGTCGTCAACCCTGGAGGCATTCAAAAAAGGTGTAGACGTGGCACTCCAGGGCCTAGTTTAGGAGTCAAGGTGGTGTTAGTTGATGGTCGGACTTGATGATCTTACAGGTCTTTTCCAACCTTAATGATTCTATGATTCTATGAAATACAAGACCAAATACAGAAAAAAACTCTTTTTACCAGATCCACTCTCATCTTTCACAGATATAAATAAAGTGGAGACGGACATTTTCTCCAAAAGAAGCAAAGAATAAGGGATCTATCTTTTTATTTTATTTTGGAAAGAACTCAAAATTCCAAATCAGTGGCTCATTTTTGAACTGTACATTCATGACATCTTTTCTTTTCCTGATTTTTTCAGAATACATTAGCTAAGCAGTATCTGTAGTTTACAGTAGCAATTAGCATCCTGGGGAGTCAGCCGCAAATAACAAATTCATAAACAAAGTAGAATTAATCAAGTGTAAAATTAAAAATAAGGAGGAGCTTGCATAATCTTAGGAGGACAGAACAGCTAAGAGAAGCCTTTGCTCCAGGCAGGGATTAGTCTGGTCATTATGGTCAAATATTTAACCACGCTTCTTTTTCCTTAATGGTTTAAGAAATTAATGGAAGTTAATTATATAATTAAATAATAAGAATATTATGGCCTGTCTAACAATTAAACTGGAACCATAATCACATCACTAAACCCCAAGATGCCCTTGCAAGATTTTCATTTCAGTAGGAGAAGGTACAGGGGAGACGCTCTTAACCATAAATTTGTAGGCAGACAAAATAGTGGACAACAGCTTATGGTTTCTGGGAATGAAATCCCAAAGCACGAGTGTTCCTGTTCCTAAATGTAAAGATATGGTAGGAAGGTCTTCTGCCACTATGCTATTAGACTATTAAATCAACAGCAAGTAAAAATCAGCCCATCTATTATTTTATACACACAAGATGGAAAGGGGCAATGTGTAAGAACACAGCACAGACCTGCAATCTTATCCTCTGCTTACTGAAACATGCACTTAAGTAAATTAAACACCAGGATAACTTTAGTTTAAGCAGGCTTTTCTCAGACAGTGCCCCAACGTCACACCTCATTATCACGTGCCGGATATCAGGCTACAGCAATTGAACCAAGTCCCACATGGATTTTTCAAACTGCACTGAGGCAAGAGGATGAACAGAGAGGAGAAGGCAGGGAGGTCACTTGTGAAAGTCTCATTTACTTTTTCTTAGTCTTAACAGCTCACAACAGAAAGTAGGACCATATTTCTGAAATCCCAGTCATGCTGCTGCATTAACTGACAACACACTTCATAGTCTGCTATGATTACATGGTAAACTGGGCCAAAACCAGTGGCTAGCCTTCTACCTGGCTCCGTACCACAATCTCAGACTGGAAGGCAATTACAATGCATTTCCACCGATTTTTCTACTTCAACTATTCATATTATCAGGGCTATAATTTCATTGGTTATAATTTTATTTATTGTTCTCAGTCTATGACAATCAGGAAAGAGTCTTCCTTAGGGAGGATATTTTTAACAGAGCTCAGTATGAAACACAGCAGAGCTGGGGCTATAGCACTTCTGGCCAGCAGACTGGCTTCCCCAAGAACACCAGGCTGAGAGATGTTTTACTATCAGGAGGACAACTTGTACAATTTGGGGTTTTTTTTGTGAAGCTTACCCATGCTTTATTTAACTAAGTACTTTAATGAGCATATTTATAAGGAGAAAGCCACTTTGAAGAAGAGTCCATGAAGCCTACTGGGAAGCTTGCTGTGGTAAGTCTAATTTACCTAGGAAGTGCTGAAATACTGACAAAGAGAGAAACTTCTAAAAAAAAAAAAAAAAAAAAAAAAAAAAGACCAAAAAGAACAAAGACAGAAAGACAGATCAGAGGCAGAATCATCTAAGCTTGTCAGAAAGGCAGGTAACATTGTCGTGGAAACACTTCTACTCAAGTAGACCTTGCAAACTTATAGGAAAACTCACAAGTGCAAAGTTACTTACATCCTTAAACAGCGGCAAGATGAGGCTGTTATTGAATGCTATGGTTTGCTTTGCATCCCTGTTTAAAATACTTTCCCTTTAGAACATCCTATTGAAAGGAAGCGAAGGGCTCCAAAGCATTATTTCCCTTATATTTGTGAGAAAAAGCCTTTGTACCTAAGGCTGGTCAAGACCCACAGTATTTCAGGATGGCAAAGTCCTCTTAGATTGCCAATCCCATACGTGAAAGCACTGAAAACAATTCCACAATAGCAGATTTAATAGATACAGTCTTAAAAGAGAAAAATCAAAGCAGCATTTGTACATCTTTTTTTTCCCCCATGAACACTAAAACATTCACTAATTAGACTTCATAACACTCCTCCTGGCTAGGTGGCAATTGTCACTGCCATTTTACAGGTTGCTAACCAAGGAGGTTCACTCATGTATTAGAAGTGAAAGGATCTCTATCAGGCCACACCATGATTCGGAAGGACAGACACCACTGCAACCTGAAGTGCCTCAGCTCACTGGGTGACAAGACAAGGTGCAATTAGTTATGCATTTACTCTGATCAAAGAGAGAAATTTCTCATGGACTGCCCTGCTACGGCTCAATGTGCTGCTATCCTTCCTCTTTGTAACAACAAAATTGCGTGAAAAGAAACAATTTTCTACAAAGCAAGTCCTAAAGACAAGAGTGCAGAAGCTATTTTTGCAGCTCATGCTCAATGTTTCATGCCGCCTCTTTATTCTTAAGGCAAAGGGTACATATTTCATCAACCGCAAGCTGAGAAGTGGATCTGTGTACAAAATGAAGAGATCTCATGCCTTAACGTACAGGAAAGTAGATGAGTCACTTTAAGTTCTAATCAATGGTAACAATAATCCTACTGCTAAGTCTTGAAAACTGAAGAGATATTTCCAAAGTACTTTCATACATTTTCATAAGGGGCATTTCTACCACTTAAACTAATACAAAGCAAGGGATCAATATTACAAGAGTTTCTGTATTTGACAAGGGAGATTTAAAAACTTTCCACTTGCTTCTGCATTTCAGTTCATCCTATTTAAATTCTGTCTGTTCCCACTGTTCTTCAGCCACATACAGTAATTAAATGAAGAAGTTCTAATTTATCTAAATATTTGCAATATTTTATTATTTGTCCAATTTCATGCAAGGTATGTATCTTAATAAGGGTATTTAAAGGATATTCATGAGCTAAAACAGAACTGATGGAGAGCTACAAATCCATGTCAATCACAAGGAGGTATTTTAATTTCCCAGCGCCTTGGACTGACCAGGCCTGGCTTGCCAGGAAAACTCAGTACTGGGCAGGTGCTTCAGTTCTTGGCTACAAAAATACGTCATCTTCCTTCTCTTCACATTTCTTTCAGTCTCCAGCCTTCATTTTAAATCTCTGCAAAGTCTTTAGAAAGCAAAGTTGGGCTGACGGTCAAACTGAAAGCCTCAAAGAATCTGGAATATCTTGTCACTGGAAGCAGTGTAAAACCTCCCGTATATTGTTAAAACAACAACCTTTCACCACAGACTGCTCCACTCAGTATGTGTTTTGCACACCATTTGGGACATGACCCAAAAAGGCAGCTGGACCATCTCGGCTGTGGCAGGGAGCTCGCCAGTGCGAGGCACAGATTCCCGCTTTCAGTTCAAGTGTTTCTGCTTCAGTCCGTCATCTTCTGGCCAAGACTGTGATGCTCTTATAAACAAGGAGACAGATTATAAGCTAACTTGATCTATTGTAGTGATGGAAATGACATACGTGGAAACACTTTTTTTCCTCTTCTGGCTATGTCTCCTAATTTCTCTGCCTTTCCCCTATCATATTTGGACATCAGGAAGAATTTCTTTACCGAAAGAGTGGTTAGGCATTGGAACAGGCTGCCCAGAGAGGTGGTGGAGTCGTCAACCCTGGAGGCGTTCAAAAAAGGTGTAGACGTGGCACTCCAGGGCCTAGTTTAGGAGTCATGGTGGTGTTAGTTGATGGTTGGACTTGATGATCTTACAGGTCTTTTCCAACCTTAAGGATTCTATGATTCTATATTTTTTTTCCTATTTATTCTCTTCCATATGTTTCTATATAATAGAGAAAGCAGAAATAAACTAAGAAGTACAAAAAAGAGAAGAGACACCTCTCTATAATTATAAATTTTGTTGTGCGATGCTTTCTTTCTGGTAAGCATTTGGGGAAACAGATTTTATGAACAGGTTCCGTTAACAATAATGGGACAAGTTGCAAAAGTAATACAAGCTGGTGTACTTCAGAAGTGCAAAGGCTTCAATTACAGGCTTCAGGCATTTTTTTTCTTTGCTTTGCAATAACTAAAACCACTAATCTAAAGAATAAAATCTGCAGCCTTCCAGCCTGCTTCACGGTGTAATACAGTGTCCTTTGCCTACTTCCATAGTGACAAGTGCCTACACCGTAAATCTCTGCCCAGGCATACCAATGACATAGTGTTGCGGGGAAAAAATGTACTGTACCGCTTCCCAAGCAGTGTCAATTTTTTGGTCTCTAACAGTACTGGTTCATTACCTCTGTACGGTGTTCACTGAAGTGCTCCAAGTAGACAAAACTACCCAACAGAAGTTAACCAATGACAGAAAGCACATTTCATTTGGTATAAGAAACACGACAGAGGAGCATGCAAACTATCAGCACACCCCAGCTTAGTTAGTTCCATGGTATGAAACAACAGATTGCCAGTAATAGGTTTTAGCTTGCTTCTCATTAGGAAATTATTTTGGAGCCCATGAATACCTCCTGAAGGAGTAGGTAGGCACGTATGTGGGTGGGGGTTCCTCAGGCCAATGGGAAAGATACCCCAGAGGTGTTCACAACCCTTGGATCCCCGGAGGATGCTGCAAGCAGCTCCTCAGTGTATCACTTACAAAAAATGTACCATAGCAACCCCAAATTATAATGTCATCGGATTTATTTAAAACATGAGGTTTGTAGAAGTTCTCTCCAATACACCATTTGAGAGGAGAAAGGAATTAATAGTTTTTAGCTAATAGTGTTAAAGAAACCATTCTAACCCCAATTTATAGTACAGGGGGATTAACATGACGTGTTCTGATCTGGGATCGAGCATCTGATTTCTACTAGACTTGCCCCATTAGAGAGCTGAGCAAGGGGAGCTGAAGGCTGCACCCAGACCACTGATGAACCCCCACCATCCCTGGGGCTTCGAAACAACCCTACGTATGAACTTCTCATCAAACTGCCTTCGATAGCATAGATTTTCCCATAATTCGGAGAGGTGGACAAGGTTCTTGTTATTTAACATCTATTAACATGAAAGGGCTGGAGAAAGAACAAAAAGCCAGTTTCTGCTGGGTGAAAACAAGCCAACCTATTGCAGACAAAGCACATACTTCAACGCCTTCTCTGTGTCAGACAGCCATGCCAACTATAGCACGTTACTTTTACCTCAGACTCGCCCAGAAATCTGAGATTGGATTTGTCGTTCCATGCCTGCTACAGACTTGACAATACAGAAAAGCAAGCACTGATTAAAGGCATCTTTATTCCGCTCAGCCGTGTGCTTTAGAGGCTCCCTCTGTGCCCAGTTTGCTCTTATCAAGAGTTACTGATTGACTTCTGAGAAAACTCCCCATTTTCTGGGCACACCAAAGCGCAGAGGTATGGAAGCATCAGGGAGCTCTTTCTCCACCTCCGCAGGGTGTCAACACTCGTTGTCAGTGATTTCCTCAATGCCATAACCACTACCCAACCCTGCCCTCAAAACCCATCACATCCAGCTCCCTTCTCCCCTCTAAGATGTCCAAAATGGTAACTGTGTTCTTTGGTCTAAGCCCCTTTATTCCACGTCATCCCACCTCTTTTATACAGTGTGCAGTGATTGAGTGCAAAACATTCATCTACCTCCATTTTGACTCATGTTGTCCAGTATTTTTTTCCCTCTATCCAAGAAGCCTGATGATTGTTTTCATGTAAGAGCTTGCAACCAGGCTCTACTTTAAATATGCAGGGTGCTAGAAAACACTTACTTGTGATAACTTAGCTTGATATATTTCTTTTCAACTGTTCAGGGCATGCAAATCTACTGAATTTTGCAGTAGCTGGTATACCGTACCACTGCTTTACCGACATACACCTCCAATGCTCTTTTTTCCCCTAATTCTTTACAGAATTTAATATATGAAATTGGAAGATGCTGATTTGCTTTTATTGTTAGAACTTATTCAAGAACCTCAAACACATTCTGATGATACTGAACAAGACAGGTAGAAGTGTGCCAGCAGCAAGCATCACTGTAGCTCTCTCTTAGTAGGCACAGAGAAGTTTTCAACTATCTACTGAGGACAAAGTAGACACTGCTTTTGAAAAGCAAAGGCTTTGCTTAAGTCGGCGCAGTAAATTTCAGAAACATTATCACTAAAAATTAAAATTAACTTTCAGTTGCTTAGGCTCTATACTCTGTTTCAAGTGTTTTTAAATGCAGTGGTCTGATTTACATAAAATTTCTGAATTTTTGCTTAAGGACGTTCCTGTATGACTGCCAAGTCTTCCTTTAAACTAATCTCCTTTCCCTTCCACTGTTGTGTTATCGTTACTGCACTTGTTAATTTTTAAAGGTTGCCCTTCTTCACAAGAGCTAAATAGGAAAAAACTGAAAAGTTGAACCATGGCAGATAATATAAATTTGGCAAACAATTTCCTTCTCCATCCATATCTGCCAAAACTCAAATACATCCCCTCTTTATGACTTCATGTGCTGCTGGTGATTCAGAAGTGAAGTAATAATTCGTTCACTTGCATTTTAACAAACATGAGGAATGGCACACTGGCATGGGTGCTGCTTTTTAGTTGCAATTGCCAGTCACCTCGGCCGGCCAAATACGCTTTTTTCCTCCTTCTGTGGAGACAGAGAAATCTCCTTGCTGGCCCCTTTGCTACAGAGCAAAGCAATACAAATCGGGACGAATTCTGTAACTTCCAAGGATTTTGTCAATTTTGAGCACCCTGCCAGTGAGCAAAACCAAATGGTTTCTTATTAGGAATCTCAGCTGCTGCACTGAGCTCAGTACCTGCCCCAGTTCTTTTCTGCAACAATATTGTTGCATTTATTGTTACGACATTTAACGAAACAAACTCCTAGACCAAGCCCCTCTGTGTGGTCCTCTAAGGTGGCACTTTAATACAGGTAAAACAGGCTGAATAGTCTCGACAGAAATAACAGGCGGGGTTGCTTTCTACAAACTAATGTCTTTCAGATCGTGTTGTGGGTTACAGGACTCACGGTGACGTTGTTTTATACAGCATCGTTACTGAACTGCTGAAAGTTCTACCCAAAAGCCTTTTTCTTTCAAATGCAGTTGCATTTTAAATAATATAGAGTTAAAAAAACCTATATGCTTTCTTTTTACCCATCAGCAAACTTTCTTTAGGGGAATTGCAAAAGGTAAACAAGAAGAAACTATGCTAATACCACAAACAAATTCTGCTTAACCCTTTAAAAGTTGAAGTATCCCTTAAAGACTCTAAAGGTATTCAAGCTGTGGGTAACGGTGCACTATATAATCAAAGATATAACCTGAGCTGCAAGATCTATTTGCTTTTGCTTATTTAGTAATACGAAAAATAATATTTCTGTCTACCATTCTGTTTAAAAGCAGAAGAACAACTTTTACTCAAAGTTGAAAAAACATGTATTAGTTTTCAGGCAGAAATCAGGACGGGAAAAAAATTCTCCTCAGAGGGAAAATTCAGAAACATTTAACGCTGCAGTCAAGGAATTAGGATGGAAACATTCGTGCAACCCTAAATGTGACGATTTTTGCAGCACTTTTGTAATCAGTGTGGATGTATTTAGGTAAAATCTAATTTTCCAGGGAAATCATAAACGCCTCATTTTCATGAGAAGCCTGAGGGAGACTATATGTACCAGAGATAATACAGAGATTATATCAGGCGTAGAAGGCAATATCTTTGAATATAAATAACATGAGGAAGTACAGATGCAATTTCATCAAATATCACCTCCCTAGACTACAGACAAGACTACCCCTCCTTCTTAAGACACGTTGAGCATCTTTCTGGTACATGTAGAGGGCTCTCATTATAGCAGGATTCAAAACTGTCCTGACTGCCATGTTCTAAAACATGTTTCTCACCTGCAAGGTGGTAATGTGCTTTCTCTGGCCAGGCTTGAATAGTGCTATAAATTGCTTTACAAAATAGTACATTGTGCTGGTAGGTTATAAAGCGCTTTACAGCGCAGCTTTGTATCCACAGTTTATAGCTCAGTTCATCTCTGTAGCTATGAGGCTGAATGCTTTAGCGCTTGGCTAGGAAGAACCATGAGTACCCGCAGCTTTTCCTAATGTGGTTTTATTCCTCTCAAGAGAGGACCGAAAGAAACCTTCGCAGTAACCGAAGGGCTATTGCCAAATGCTGTTCAACCCAAAGTTTACACAAATTACAAGAGTAATCTAAAAACGCCCATGTTTTACGAATACTAAAATGAACAGTCATTAACTGAGTGCAAATATGGATATTTTATCCATCATTAACATGGACACTCTCCATTATTTCAAACAAAATACTGATCATTTTCCGCACTCTTCGCTTTCAGAGAAAGGTTGTAGCCCAGCTGTTTTAAAAACACTCTTTCTTTTTGCTTTTTCAGAACCTCTATGATTACCTTTGAAATTTGTAGCTGTAAATTAAATTAAGGATGTGGAAGAACAGGAAAGTTCTGAGTACTGTTTCAGATCCTGGCAAACATATCTTGGAAATAACAGATCGGCCTCCAAACCACCAGCTGAGGAAGTGGTAGAAATCCCATTGCTAGATCTCAAGACTACATTAAAAATAAACCCTAAGAAAGAAGTCAGCTTTCCATGGAGGGGCTGGAATAGGCCAGGTTTTGTTTCAGAGTCTCAAAAGTTCAGTTCTCAAAAATTGCTAGAGCTCCAAATTCAATTACTTACATTAATATCCACTCTTCAGCTACACAAAGCCGGGATTTCCATTAGTCTCCCACTTCTCGTGAGACTGTTAACCACTTGGCTAGTGGATGACCTGAAATACATCTCCGCCAGGCCCTCCTTACAGTAGCATATAGTACAGAGCACTTTGTATATGCAGGTATCCGACCAGCAGAAGGGCTAGGGCACTCACCCAGGAAAGGAAATCCATATTTAATCCCATGTGCCACCAAGTATTTCTTTAACACAGGCAAGTCTTGCTTTCACCTCCATAATGTTTTAGAGGCCAAACTTTCTTTTTATTGTTCTTTTGAAGAACACGCAAATCAGATCAACAATTTTTGTCTTTTTTTTCTGCTTCCCTCTACACAAGAATTTTAAAAAAAAACTTTAGTTAGATTCAAATAGAATTTTTCTTCTTGAAAAATCAGTTTTTCACATAAGACCTCCCCAACCTTAGCGTTTGGTATGTCCGGCTCTTCCCACCTTTCTCCCTTCCCCAACAGAGGTTCAATAGACTTGGGAAAGCACAATAATAAGTTAAAACCCAAATGGAATAATGTCCTCTTTTGGCCTCTTGTGATAGTGGTTTTGTTGGGATGATCCAGTCTGACTCACGCATAAGGCACCTCCCCAAGGAGCTCAAGACAAATTTGCAGGAGTCTGTGCAGACAACACACCTCCTCCCCAGTCTTCTCAGGAGACCTGCAGAGATGCCCATCCTTCACTGCTGCTGACACAATGCTTTGTTCATTCCCAGGTCATCAACCCACCAAGTGGCAATATATCACAGTTTTCTTCCAGTGCATTTAGAAAGGAAGATCAGAGAGAAGACTAGCACCGATGTTGAGGAGAGACAAATTTTGCCTTCACAGAGTGATTAGCCGACACAGCATCCAGAAGGTAAAAGCTGTTGGAAGAACTGGTTTATCTTTTAATTTTGGCCCTTGTGAGTACGTAACTGGAGAGAAAGATGCATAGTCATGACAGTTTGTAGCAGTGGTTCCTAAACATTTCCAAACACAAATTCATTTCTCTGTGCAAAAAACCCACTTTCATTTACACTGCCAGGCTCTTTCCCCAATTCTGAGAAAAACTGGTCTAACAAGGATGCAACAGTATAACCCATCACTCTCACAACTCATCTCTATGACGCTCTGCTACCTACAGGTTCCCACCAGGCATAGGATGATTCCTTTAGATTTGACCTCATCTCTTCTCCAGAGGTTAAAGAGCAGAACCATAACTTAAATCAAATTCCATAAACTGATGGAAAGGTCCTGACTCAGGGCAGAAAGCATGCACATCTGTGGGAGGGCAGCACAAGTAGTCATTAATACCCGGGTTCTCTTTTATTATTTCTTTTTTTTTTTAGTGGATTTTGCCTTCCAAATACCTCTCACTCGCCATTGAATATCCTCTGATATTAGGACTGTGTGCCCCACCTAGAAATTAAGACGTGAATAATTTGCTGGGCAATGTGGCAGTAAGCAAAACAAGTTCAAGCAGAGAGAGCGGCATACAGTGGCCTCTGCCTCTCCTGCAGCCATTTGTTAGCTGTGTCTGATTTCAGAAGAAATTTTTAAATTCCAAATGCAGATTTTACACACATGAAAACACCCCATGTTGATACCAATTAGCTGACTAGTATTTTAGATGCACTAAAATCAAGACAACTTCATATAAATACTTTAAACGCATTTCTCCAAGGTATGAGTAAAGCCAATGGCTCAGTAAGACTTTATAAACACTCCCCTCTCCACCAAAGGAATAGGTTTTTATTGGTATTAATAAAGAAGACATGGCAGAGATGTACATTTTCATCTTCAGGGGAACAGGTGAGACTCCGGGAGGGTTATGAAGCCATTTTGTCTCTCGGCAAGTATTTCCAGAAATGCCTGCTCTCAGGTACGTTCACCTTTGCTCAAAAGACCTAGGAGATCCTGGTCCTGGAGAAGGGACAGTGGGTGGCAAGGGCCACCTGAGCCGGTAAAATGGATTTTATGTTCCTATTTTATTTGCTATCTACTGTCAAGCAGGTCTGCTAATGAGAAGACAGAACAAACTAAGAGGAGACAACAATCAAATTTTATGCAAGTTTATTGCCTAAGTATTACTTTTGAGTTTCGTACTAACAGACGATACAATAATGGGGTGTGTTTATTTATGGAGGGGATACTGCGCTCGGTTCAGCACTACAATAAACGGAGAGACTGAAGTGATAAATCAAGAAGGCTTGGTAGAAACTAAAATTAAAAGTAAGCCTCACTAAATCTTAAAAATAGGATGGCTACATAAACAACTTGATCTATAGTTTCTATTGTTGTTTACAGATAATAGAGTTATCTATTTTCTCTAGCTATGAAGTGCTTTCTGTATTAAAGTACTACTGTCATCATAAAACACTTGTGAAAATTAACAGCCAACTTCTCTTCTGCACTGAATATTAATTTCTATATGAACATTTCTTGCCACACAGCTTTCAAAACATCCTCTCTCCCAGGATATTTAATTTCATGCAGAAAGCAAGTTTTGATCAACCTACACAAATTAGTGAACGAAGAGGACATGGTGCATCTAACCGCCTGTCTGAACTCTGGGAAAGCACTCCCCACTGTGAGTTACTAGACTTGAAATGAAAAATTAATTCATTTTGTTATTTATAAGCAAAAATTGGTCAAAGGACAGATAAGAAGTAATTTTGTAGTAAAGCAGTAATGGTAGATGGCAGTGGGTTGTTTAATAAAATCTAGAGCTGTGAGGCAAATGCTGGATGTGCATTTAGTTAAAATGAAAGGGTTTCATATATGTCATCAGAGTGAGTATTGCCAATACTGTCAAGATGGAAAAGCTTAAAACACAGGTATGAATATAGAGTGATCAGAATTAGAGTTACAGCAAGTATTACATGTGAGGGGGAATAATAGCAAAAAGATATTCGAGAGGAGAGAAAAACCTTGAAAGCAGCAAAACCAGAGCCCCCAGAGAAATAACAGACAGTAACTCAGACACAGCCTCACAACCAGCCAAGACAGCAAGGTCGTCAGGTTGCTTACAGAATACATATATTAGCCCAGTCCATAACGTTAGTTATTCCTGTTCAGCACAGTGGACTTCATATCAAAATCAGTTCGTACACTTCAACACATCTCAGGGCTGGAAAGGTTCAACGAGATTTCTGAGCACAGCCAACATTAATCATTCAAAAGCTGGAGTGCCTAAATTAGTATGAAAGATACTGCAGTAAGCACAGCTTGGCCAAATAATAATTAAATGACTACTGAAAAAAACCCAAAAAGACAAAAAGACTGCACTGAACAACTGCTTCGTTCAGGGAAGAGGGGGCAGGAACCAGCAGAAGTGCCTCTAGCTACTGGATCTTCTGCTGAACATTTCTGTATTGGTAACAGGGTGAACTAAAAACTCTACTAGTGATTTTCTCTTTTTAGGGCCTAGCCCTAGAAACATTTATAAACAGCACTAAACTGCTGCTTCTACACAACCAAGTTAGGGTTTCTGCAAAAATGCTTCCAGGATCCTAACTCCGATTTCTTCATCTCTGCTTAAACTATAGAAGGGTTTTATAAAGCTGCCCATAAAACACAACCTAAAAGCACATACCTTATTTCCCCAGCAAAAGCAACTGCAATGATGCTTCATGCTTTAAATTAATTTAGTTGTTGGATCCTTTCACTTGAGTCAAATACTCAAACCTCTGTTATATTATTCTCATCTCCTTCCCACTCTGAACTGACATCAGATAGTCCACATAAAATATTTTGCACAAAATTATACTGGTCAAAACCTTTAAGAAAGAAAAAGTAAAAAGATACAAGCTTTTAAATGTTTTTATCTATTAAAGCCCTGTCTTGTTCTTGATAGTATGCTTATAAATAATTAAAATCTATGAACAGCAATAATAGCAAAATACTTTCCTTATTAGGCTTGAACTCAACTTTCTAAGTATATTATCACCATGATGAGCCTCTATGTATCTTGCCTGTGGTAGTACTTTATAATGATTACATAAAGAGGTCTATTTTAGGAAGGTTATATCTTTGATCTCTTTTTATATACATAGAAATCATTTGCAACTGACAGATCCATTACACTTGCGCATGATATTCTTCATCTGCAAATAAAATACTCTATATAAACAACTTAAAGAATCATTTTGTTTCCTTTAGAAAAGCGCATTCCTGCTTCTCTCAGCACATATAAATTGAATCCATACTGTGCACATCAAAGAGGATATTGATTCCTTAGGCAAGCATGTAGAATTCATCACACAGTAAGTTTATTATTTGGATTTTTTTTTTTTAATCAACTGCCACATAAACACATCTATTTATAAATCCTGCCTACAAACAACGAGACATTTCTAAGGCAGGTACAGTTTATGTGAATTTTCCAGAAAGCAGAGAAAGTGAAAAAGATGAAGGAGGCTTTTTTGGCTGGCCTTACAGAGAGAGCACACGGCCAAGTGCTTTGAAGCACAGGGCTTAGCTCATAGTACCGCTGAACCCGCCTTGCCTCCAACGCCACCTTTCCCACCATGCTCTCCATCCCCTCTCTCTGCAGCCTTGTCTTACACACAGTCACTTAATTTTCCATGTATCGTCAGTCCTGAAAAAGTTCAGGCAATTATTGATTGATAGAATAAATTTCCACATCCTCTTTCCTTAACGTCTTCAGTAAATGCCTTAAATAGCTTGTGTTCTGCCTGTTCCGTTATATGCTTCACTTGACCATAGTTACAATGATAGTTACTAGGCCACAGGGAAGATCTACGGGGACAAAGCTAAGATGCTGTCTTCCATCAAAATTGACCAATATACCTCCGAAGAAAGAAAAAGGACAAGACCCTTGGGGAAAGGAGTGTTTCACAGGGCTGCCAGGACCAATGTACCAAAGAAGTAGTATCATCTCAGTGTCTAATCAACAAACTTCCATCAGTCTCTATGTGCCAAATAGGAAAAATAAGGTGAGGAAAAACAAGAAGGGGGAGGAAAAGGTATTTCAAAGCGAGGAAAAGAAATACATTTCTGAAAGGGAACTACCCACGGCATCAGCCAGCTAACATTAGTTGAGGATGCTAATCTCTATTTCATGATTAACAAAGATAAACCCATATTGTGGCTTTTAAAACTTCATAACAGAGCCTGTGTATTCCTTTGGTAAATGGATTGCCATGAGCTTTGATTCATGAATGAGACAACGCTTATCGGTTTCTCAGAGTTTCAAAGGGAAGTCTTGGAAGTGCTATGCTGTTTTATTTTTATTCATACCATACAAAAGACATCCCCCGATTTAAGTCAGATTTCATCGCTGCATAAAACATGGAGAATCGCTGTCTTAGGATGGCATAGGCTCATGTACGCTAGTCCCAGT
This sequence comes from Fregata magnificens, assembly GCA_013389945.1. Lineage (NCBI taxonomy): Eukaryota > Metazoa > Chordata > Aves > Suliformes > Fregatidae > Fregata > Fregata magnificens. The sequence continues at coordinate 105,304 of WAAD01006913.1, forward strand.
TTGATCCTGATGATCTGCAAGCAGTTTGCTATGATTTGATGGACGATATTGATGAGACAGAACAAACGCTGCAAAGGACTTATTTATCTACAAATAAATATGTATCTGCCACCAAGAGCATGTGACTTTGTCCAATATAAGCTCTAAACTCGAGAGATGGGGAAAATATGGTTCTGCTCCCCACTGGGGTACACTCTCTCTGCTGGAGTGTGACTAAATCTACTCTACTGGCAGACTAGATTTAATAACGTTCTTCTCCTTCCCAGGAATGTTATAAAGCTGCATTAACATCCTCAGGCGAAAGTCTCCACACAAATGAAAAGGAGTATTGTTTCTATTTTCGAGATGTGATAAAACCCTGTAGCCAGCCACCTACATAATAAGTATTTCCACTCACCCTGGTTGCTGAAAAACCACCATTCAGATCACCCCTAAGTTTAGGATAAAGTAGCACGAAAAGTTAAACACTTGAGCAAGTTCAGGATTGCACTTACCTTAATTACAGTACAATCCTGATTTATCACCTGATTCTTACTAGAAATCTTTCTGTCATCTTTCTGGAACGAGTACGCGTGACCAAACAGAAGGTTCAAGGCATATAGCAAATAATATGGATTACATGGATTTTGGAGAAGAGATTCTTTCATATATCAAACCCTCAGCACCTCATTGAGAGAAAGTCCATAACCACTAGCACGGAAAAAACCCACCAGAACAAGAAATGTAAGAAATCAGTTCAGCACTCATGGTGCAAGCACAAGGAGTCAAATGACCAGGCCCAAACTGCGCTCCCCCAAATCCTTCAAATTCATCTTCCTCTTTTGGATCTCTTTGCTCAACTACCAGAAAAACAGACCCCTAAGCTCATTCACAGAAACTTTAGACAAAGCTCCAGTTTTATTGTTGAGGTGGAACATGAAACACCAACTCATTGCTGACGCCTAAATATGACAAAACATGAGCAAATTTAAAATAGGCTAAGCACTGGGATCTACAACGGCAATAGTTGGGCACATTACCAGCACTTGCTGTATAAGTTTCTGACTTATGGTTTTACTAATAGACTTAAACCCTTACCTATTTCACTTCTCTTTTTCAAAACGTAAGTATAAAACAGTATCAAATGTAGTGTAAAAACACAGTAATTCCCAGTTACCTTACTAAAACATTGGCAGGGTTGCAGTAAAATTTACTGGAGAGGCAGCTCTGCAATGTTATATGTTACCATTTGATGGAAGGCCACCTTATCTAGAAAGGGAAAGTTCGTTGAGATGATTATCTTCATACCTCTTCTGACTGATTACCTGCTCAATAAATAAATATATTCATACTTTAAATAAATACGGAAATTGTAGATTTCTTCACTATTTCTTCCTCTCCACCAAGAAAAGCTTTTCTGTGAAAGAAGGACATAGTACTGGGCAGAGATTCACCAAAATCTTTCCAAATGCTATAATGTCACAGTGGCAGCACAAACTACCCATAAAACCACTTAAGCTGCCAGTACCCAAAACAGCACATAAAATCCAGGAAACTTAGAGGAATTACACCGGTACTTATATAAAAGCTTAGTACATATTCAAATTCCTAACAACATCAGAAAGCCTCATCACTGTCACCAAGCTGGAAACGCCATATGCAGGGCCAGTGCTTAGGTGACACTTTACAGGCAAGAATAATCCACTTGAGTGACACCTTAATAAATGGCTCTTAAATTGCATTGCTAAGATTCTTCACAATGGCTAAATAATGCCGTGAATCCATTAAAATGACCTGTCTGAAGTTCCTGTAAGTCTGTCTTTGGACAGTTCCTGTAAGTCTTTCTGTTTACTGCTATGATCTTTGATGCTCCACTACACAGTACATGCTTGGCAAATCCATGGGCGTAGGCAGGGGCGTGGCATTGCTGGGATGCTGCAAGATGCTGTTCTTTGCAGAAAAGAAAGGTGGTGAAAGGGTTGAAATCAATAAAAATGTCAGAGCTGATTTCAAGCTGCAGCTGTGCAGCAGCTACATCTGCATTCGGTCCCCTGGGTCCCCGATCCAGACCCGGACCTGATGCCTGGGCTTCCTGGCTTGACCCTGGAGCTGTCTCACGGCTATGGACTCCCTGGGCTGTGTCTCTGGACCCAATTCTGACTTGCTGCCCGGCATCCTGGCTCAGCGCTCCTGCATGCCGCACCGTCCCCGTGGCTCCCCATCCCTGGTGGAGCCACTGGCCATCGCTGCACCCTTTGGCCATTAGCGTGTATCTGCTTTCGCTCCTCATCAAAAGGCCCCTGAAATGCTCACAAATCTTCCTGAAATATTGTTACTGAAAACAAAGCAAACCCAAGGAAGGCATATCAGGATCATGATGTGACACAGCAGTTAGTGCCTTGTTACATGACTAAGAGCTGGCAGATGTAGTCTGCTCCTTCAAAGCAATCTCATTTGAGTGAGACTACAAACCCCAGGAGGTAACACTAAACACTACCTGTGCCTGTTCTTGAAACAAAGAGTTATTAACTTGAATTTTTATTCTTATTAAGAGCAGCACAATTGCTAATAGAAGAATGAAAAGGTCCACATTCCTCGTGGTCCTCCGATTTGTGCGAGAGGTAGATAACCCTATTTCCCAAACCAGAGACGTTTACAGTGACAGAACTCTGAGATCGTACAAATTCAAAAGACTTTTATCATAACCAACTATCATTTTGCTGTTTTAATTCTTCAGACAAATCTAGAAGTCAAGTAAGTTCTGCTCTGTCAAGACTTGTGTAATTTTTTTTGCTGCCAGCATTGTTATCTGTCCTGGCCCAACTACCTTTCAGGAAAGCAAGCAATGTACAACGGGGACATCTTTCCCATAAGAACCAAATGGGTAGCAACATTAAACCTTGAAGCTGTTTGAGAAGGAGCACCAACATGGGTGCATGTTATCAACCCCTCAGCATGCCAATAACAAGATTAATCCACAGAGCACAAGACCTTTTTATTTTACATGCAGTACCTGGAGACAAAGATGTAGATCCCGCTGTAAACTTAAATTCCAAAATGGATTTTGAGTAGCAAAGCGCATCTGGACAGTGGGACAACTTGGTGACAACTATGATTCCAGATCCTTCAGTCTATTTTTGTTTCTAGCGCAAATGTTTAACCTTTTCCTGTGACCCTAGGTGGCAGTGGATAGCCCTTGCCCAGAGAAACATTAGTCTAGATACAGAACATGGAAAATACAGACACATCTCTGAGATGAGATAACATTAAATCCATAAATTTCTTTGAAAACTAGATTCCCTATTCAAAGGGTAATTCATAAATGCCTTCAAGAATAATGATTCAATGCCACGCACACGGAATTAACAGCACAACTCTATTCTTGCTCATTTGTGGCAATTTCACGGTGAACAGAGATGAAATGTCTTCCTAAACTAAAGAGAGGGATTTTTCTAAGATTAAAAGTAATATGTAGCTTTAAGTGGGTTAATATTTATGTTAGACCAATGTAGCAACTCTAAATACACAGAGAAATGTAATTCAAGCTTCAGAGAAAACTGCAATTAACAAATGAATTAAAATCAAATTAATCTTTGCCCTGTCCCAGTGTAATGCTTAAATTGCAATTATGAAATCTGTAACAGAAAAAATTTAAATAAAGAATAAATTACACATATAGCAGAACAAAGGCAGTGAAAGCTAGAGGAGAAACGCAGCAGCTCAACAATAGAAGTGCTTTGCTTGAGGTCAAAGCTTATTATTTGCACTAGAGTTATTTGGACTCATCTGCATAGTTGAAGATGACAATTTTACAGCAAACTTGTGAAGTTTTGAATGAAGTTGACTGACATTTGGGAAAGGATATTTCCATAAACAAATGTTGACACGTGACAGATGGATACAAGGGCTATTTGAGGACTACTGTACGTATTCATGTTATTCATACCACATATTTCTTTCTAGGCTTCCTAGCAACAGAATTTCTAACTAAATCCATAAGAAGCCACATGGTCTCTGAGGGACTCACTGCCCTCCCCTCTAAAAGCATTTGTGAGGGGAATTCAAGAAAATCATTCAAGAAAAGTATTAAACAAATGCTCCTCCTGACTAACAGAGGAAGTACTCGAGTGACCTGAACTGGTTCAGCTGAAAAAATTTTTAATATATTTTCCAGACAGGATTTGTTCCAATTGTGTAGCATTTTCTTTTATTAAAGATGAGCCCTGAAAACATTGTCATTACCTGTGAGAGGACAAAACCACACATGCTGAAGGTGTGATTCCTCAAAGGTGTTACAGGGAGAATTCAAGATCTTCAGGCATGAGCCAGGTAACCACCCTTCACTGGCCACAAGCAGTAATGCTGAAAGCTGCAAGCAACATTAGGTGTAATACACCTTGTTGGCCTCTATTTCAGCTTTTTAATTTCCTGTGTCTGCCAGCAATGCTGGAGATGTCTGTGACCAGTGGCTTAGGCATCACAAGGTTTGAGACCTGAGAACTACATGGAGCAGCCCTGGAGGAGAGGGCGAGGGGGAACGCCCAGGCAGTTCACTTCGCAGCAGTGACACTAAATTTAAAATAATCAGATCATACAAGGTTTTCAAGGCATTAAACAACACGTTCCCCCAAACAACAAAAACATACGCTCCTCTGCAACTGAAACAGGGAACTGCTGTAGAAAAATCACTGGGGGACAATGAGAACTTCCTTCATTTGCCAAAGGAACAGTATAAAATAAAAAGTCAAACCATTCTGCTACAATCTGGTATCGCTGGGATTTCTTCTAGATTTCCGAATGAAAGGTATTAGAATTGCACTGGAGGTGGTCCTAGTAAGCTTTCACCCTGATTCTTTCTCACATCTTTAACACACTGCAGCAGACACACCGCTTGAAGCCATGAATTCAACACAGAAGATCTGAGGGTATCCAGGACAATGAAAACAAGATAGGAAAAAAGAGAGGATTATTGCTAAATGTATTTATATTTGTAGCAACGAACATACTGGGTTGTTGCCTTGGGGTTTATTTATTAATTAATTCATATTTTTTTCTTTTTTTCCTTGAAGCCAACTAGGTTTTTATGGCTCCTCAACATACACAGCTCAAATAAGTAGATTCTGGGTATGAAACACAACTAAGTTAAAACCATGGTCCGTCACTGACTCACTAACAGAGAGAGAGGCAATTTCCCAAAGATTAAGGCATGCATTTTTAAGCCATAGGGTGCGAATTTGTCAGCAATTATTTTTCATTCACAGACATGTCATGAGTATCCCTTAATGCCTCGAATATGTAAAAACATGTAAGTGCCAAATACTACTACTATCACAGCGCATACTTCCTTAAAAATCTTACATTGAAGACACAGAGATGTTCCTCATCATCTCCCCACACGTGCTTCAGTCACCAGACCTTTTAAGACACATACACGCACAGTCCTCTACCAGCATTGCTCAGATGGTGTGTAATTCCTAACTGGCATCTCTTGACTATTTAACAATGCCATTATTTTATAAGGCTCAAATGCCTTAATTTTGACTGTCGAGTCTGCACTGAAAATTTGCTATTTGCCAAACAGCAATTTGCCTGGAGACAAAAACCTTCAAATAGCTAATTCATGCTGTACTTGTTCTCATTTCCACTCTGGACATCCTTTCTGCAGAGTTGGGACAATGCTTCATCCCAGTTCCAAAGGCCTTTCCATGTTCCTGTTACATTAATACATATAGCAGGAATGCACAGACTGTTCATTTATCTCAAAAGACAGGGGGATCAGAAGCCTTTTTATTACTTCTAATCAAAACTAACACATAGGGATATTATGTTAAAATCTACATTGCATAGATTCACAATCAATCTCATATAATCTAGGAAAACCAGATTTCTGCTGGGTAGACTGTAGTCTTTTTAAGCATCGTCAGCAAAACATCAAAATACAAATCACTGGAGGCAGTGTGGACACAGATGGATGTGGCAGAGCAGCACAGCTTTACCTTGGAGCATTCATTTACCCAAGTTCTTTCTATTACCTCTAACACCCAATTTACTTACATTAAAGCCAGCTCAGTTCTTATGCTCTCGTTTCGATAATTCACATACTGTTTTGGATGTATTATTGGGCATGTTTTCAGGGGTTTTTTTGCCATGGATTTGGCTGTCTTCCTTTACTGCCGTGGGGTTTTTTGCCATATATTCATTATGATATGGATCATAATTTCTAAGTAGAGAATCTATTACTCTGTAGTTCACTGAGATATTTCTTAAACCCTGTCACAAGGAAACTGTAAGTTTTCATATTGAAAAGATGCAAAAAACCTCATAAACTTCTGGAATAACTTATTGGATTTATGCCACTTTATGCTTTTTAATCACAAGGCCAATGATGGATGCATTCACCTCCTGAATGCTGACTGAGCTCATGAGACAGCGGTATTTCATCTTAGACTTCTAACGTCATAACATTTACAAAGTTAAAGACATCTATCCATCTCTGGTCACTCACCTAGTAGACACCCCTAGCTATGTTAAGTAAGTCTCTCTGCAGTAATGTTTAACTTTTCCTTGGTTCTTAGTGTATGAAAACAACTTTTAGTCAAGATGTATTTGGCTACTTACCACTGGGAAAGGAAAGCAATAAGGAATGGTGCACTCTTGACTGCTGCATACCTACAGGGACCAGGTTAGTAAGAACAGCGAATTAAATGGAACAAAGAAATGAAAATCCATCTGCTGTTGGGAAAACCAAGCCTCATAGCCCTGAATCCCCCAAAAGAAACTGTACAAATTTGTTTTCAGAATTAACATCAAAGATTGTGGGAAAAAGACACATATGAAACATTTAAGTCATTAAATCAAATTGTACATTGTTTTGGTTTTGATTGCTTAAAGGAAAACGTACAAAATAAAATTGATTTAATGTACTACTAATATCAGCTGCAATTATATGGATGGTTAAATTCAGCTTACCGGCAAATGTGTTTGAAAAACTATTCAAATTTACTCACCTATGTTCATCACAATATTCTGAACCAAAATGTCAACCCCTAACTTAATTTTGCTGATGAAGAAATCAAGGCACAGTTCAATGGCTTGTTCAAGGCCAGAAAAGACATCAGTGGCAAGCTCCTATTTACATCTCCTACCACTGGATAACTTGTCTCCTTGGTACAGAGCTCAGTCAACTGCTTCCATCTCAGATTTTTTTTTAATCTCTTTCTCACTTGAAATATCAGAAATAGAAACTACTTCTTGTGCTCCAGACCAGCATGTTTATTTTTCCTCCCTCTGAGAGAAAAATCCTAATAACACTATATTTCCCAACATCACACATAAAACCGCATCATCTTACTGCATTCCTTTATTAGCTTCCTTTAAGCTGAACTTACAGTTTACAGCTTGGCTGTGAAAAACATAACTGGAATAATTTCTTCCTAAGGTGACAATTAGAAAAGAAAAAAGAATTACAGAGGAACCACACGGACTTGTAATTGACTATCATGACAATTATATTAACCCAGGGATATTCATTTGAAGAAAGGGTCCTTGCAATGAGACATTAAAACAAGTATACTTTCTATGTCTTCGGTATCTTTTATCAGAGGTTCTCAGTGCATCTACAGTCATTCATTAATTAAACTGTAAGAACCCCCAGTGTCATCAAGCAATTACTGCTTATCTCCCCTTAGTAAATCCCAAATCAGAGACAGGGACAGATAATTTTTAGGAAGATTTTAAATCTGTCCTTCCCAACTGACATTACTTTTATAAACAAATTAGGTTTCCTAGGTGGGTATTTGAGATACTTATGAGTTACATGTGAAGCAGACGGAGATGAGAAGCACGAGCTGGTGCACACAAATGATATGAATGCCTGAAGCTACTCAGAGCCAAAGGCACTGGCAGAAAAGTGAACCAAAGGAATCCTGAGACAAATTCTCATCCTCCCTACCTCATAAAATGCACAACAGCTCCGTGTTCCAGATTTCCCTTACAAGGAAAGTTGCAATAATAGTTGAAACTCATAATTTATTTCATTTACACAACAGGTTACCTTTTTATGTGCGTTTTTTGGCTAGCATGA